>JAHLSL010000080.1:1679143-1907180 GCA_025920805.1 Petroica traversi | reverse complement strand
CCTTCCTTCCTTCCTTCCTTCCTTCCTTCCTTCCTTCCTTCCTTCCTGCCTGCCTGCCTGCCTGCCTGCCTGCCTGCCTGCCTTCCTGCCTTCCTGCCTGGCTTCCTTCCTGCCTTCCTGCCTGCCTTCCTGCCTGCCTTCCTGCCTTCCTGCCTTCCTGCCTGCCTTCCTGCCTTCCTGCCTTCCTGCCTGCCTTCCTGCCTGCCTTCCTACCTTCCTGCCTGCCTGCCTGTCTGCCTGCCTGCCTGCCTGCCTTCCTGCCTGCCTTCCTGCCTGCCTTCCTTCCTGCCTGCCTTCCTTCCTGCCTTCCAGACGCTGCTTTACAATTCCATTTTCTCCTTAGCTTAAAACTCAGCTTTGCTACAACTGTTTTATCTTCTGTTTCTCTAGACCTGTGGATCTCAAAGGGGAGGGTTATTGAAGTTTTAATTGTTAAAGTTTTGATAGACATCAAATTGTAGCAATTAAGCTTTTTTATTTAAAATTTAAAATTTCTGTTGTATTATTTACACAAACTGTGTTGACTCTTTGCAATGATCATTCCAGAAAAATTAATTCCAGAGGGATAAGGTATATGAAAGTCTAATTCAGACAGTAAAGCTTTTAATTGGTAATTACTGCCCTTTTTTATCATCATTATAAGCTTTTAAAGCCTGTTGACTTTTAAGTCTTTTCTGACTTTACTGCTTGGTTTGATACTTAGCCTGAGTCTGTCTCCTGACTTCTTAAGAGTTATTTCAAGGAGTTATTATACAAATTATTCCTACATTGACCTTTATAAAGGCACTGTGATAATTGAATGTTTTCCTACAGTAAATCCTCATCTAAACCAGTGTCATCTGCAGCAATAGGGAGACAGCTCTTCACGGGGAGGGTGAAGTGTCCATCATATGCAATTTAACTTGGTGTGTCACTCACATGAAAAGGGTTCACATCCTGGCATCATTAAAGGAGGGTGAAGGTTTGAAGCCTGGGCTGCAGCGCCTTTACCAGAACCATTGAACTACAAGGTGCTCTGGCAGCAGTGTTGTTTCTAGCAGAAATTCTATCCCCTTTGTCGAGAATCCTGGAACTCTTCATCAAAATTTATATCTGCTATGAAAGGTTCCAAATAAGGCCTTTTCCACAATTTTTATATTTTTAATGGAAAAGAGTAGAATTTTGCATTTAAATTTGTTGTGTTAAGAATGAAGAGTGCTATGCAATAGAAAAAGATAGTAAAATGAACTGTATAACTGATTCTTAAATCAATAGATAAAGTTTTTTTGCTAGGTGTACAAGACCTGCAGGGACAGTTATGATACCTGTTGAGCACCTGGTTTACCAAAGATAAGTGCAAAGAATACAGAAGTTTTAGGGCCCAATGGGAATCAGCTTTAAATTATTTAAAGAACTTATGATCCTGGTCTCTCATATAGAAGAATACTTGCTGTTTGCAACAAAATACTTAAGGATAATATTCAACAAAAATTATAATCAAAAGTGCAGAAAGAAAATTACAGAATTGAAATTGGTGGCATATGCTGCCGCTATGCAGGTTGGGCTTTGTTTTTTTGTTGGTTTGGTTTTTTGTAGTTTTTTAAACTCACTTCACAAAAAACTTTTATGTATATAACCATTTTTACAATCAGTCCCAAGAATTTTGCATAGCCTTATTCCTATGCACACATAAGCATGAAGAGAACTGTTTATAGTTCTGCACAGGACACTACACAGTAAAAATTTAGTCAAATGCTTGCTGAAGTCAACAAAGATTTTCACACAATGGTCATTGTGGTGCCTTGAACTTGTCAGTATTAGACATTTTTCCAGTTCTACAAAAGTTGAGTCAGAATATGTGGAACATCGTAGACGGCAGCAAGGAGGCAGAGGGTGATCAGGTGAGAGGGGAGAATTGAGCGAGCAGCTGCATGGTTCTAAATTTCCATCTTAAACATGGCTTAAACCATGACAATTATACATTCTGAATTATATTTTGACTCAAGCAGAATTTATTCCACATAAACTAGACGTTTTCTCCCACAAACGCGTTGCCAAATAAAAATTTTCCAGTAGAAATACTGTTGCTCTGACTGTCCCTTAGCAATAAGGAAGGAAATAATATACTGTTTTAAAACTTCTAATTATAGATTTCTTCTGCCCTTGAATAACCTGGCAGGCATTTTGCTGAAAGTTACAGTGGCACTGTAAATGAGACAGCAAAGGGTCATATATGAATTATGGGTTTCAGAATAACTTCCAGAACACAACATGCTCTGTTACTTGAAAATAATGTGTTTGCTCCTTCACTGTCTCGCACCTTTTGTATCCGTTTTCATTCTTGTACAGAAAAGCTAGTTGTATTAGTAGCACTTTATATTCTCTGTACAAGAGAGAAGGAGGAATCTACAAAATTCTGAGTAAATTTTTATTTTAGTAAGTCTAAATTTGTTTTATTTTTATTTTTATAATGAACAAGGGAATCTAAATTGAATTCAGAGGAAAATATTTCTTTGGCTATTTCTACTTGATGACCAAAAATATTTATTCTGAATATAAAAACTGCTTTACATTTTTGTACCCAAAAAAGCTCAGAGTTTAATATTTCCTAAAAAAGTGTTAATTCATTAATGTTCTTGACTGTATAGAACTAATATAGTACCAAGAAGAGAAACTTCATTTTTATCTTAGCCTGTGATTTTATTCTTTTGTGTGAGGATGAATAACAATCTTGATTTAATATGATGAATGTAACAGTCAAGGGTTTTCCAATTTACAAATTCTTGTAGACATATATATATATATAATTGAAAAGAAGTTTTCATAGAAATCAAAAGTATAGGACACATTATAATGAAGGTTTATAAAAATCAGTAGCATACAGCACCATTCCTTTCAAAACAAGATTTCCTTTTATACTGATATGCCTTCATCACAAGCTACATTTACAATGCAAAAGTATTTTAGGTTCTAACATTCTTTAGTGTTTCTAAACTTTGTGGCCACAGGACATTGCATTCACAACAAATAATTTGGCTCCAGTTTGCATACAGTCTCACAGAGGTTTGGACTCATGCCAAGGATATAATACAAATTAATCCACTCTTCCTGTGTCTTCTGTTTTCATGAGAGCTTTTTCACAGCCTGATTCTCCTAGTAACTGTACTTTTTAGAGTATTTTGTGATATTAGGCGAGTGCCAGAGAGTACGTGTATTTCACGTGAGAAAACAGAGAGGTGAAATGGTAAACACGCTGGAAACATCAGAGCAGTTTTCAATACAAAGGAAAAAACAAAAACACTCTAATACAAACATTCTAATACAAATGTGAGCGACTTACAAATAATATATAAATAAAAGATTGCGATAAAGTGGAAAAGTAGAAGCAGAAATTAGCAGAAATCTCATGCTCTCCTATGAGTAAACTCAAGAAGGAAAATACATAAGGAGCACAGTTGAATCTATCCCTTAAGAAAACACATAAAAAGAAAGCAGAGAGTGCAGTAAAAAATTAATTCCAAAGTAGGACCATAGTAGAATAATATTATTTTATGTCTGAATATTGACAGACCATTATGATGAAGTCCATTCTGAGATGCATTTAGTCAAAGATACACACTGCAACACAAAAGTCAGTGTGATTCCCTAATCTTTGAGCCACAAAGGATTTTTGGTGAACCACCTGATAAGTGAAAAAAAACCCAAAGCCCACAAAAAGATCTGGGAACCAACGAGAGTGCTGAAATACAAGAATTATCTAGAGTGCCTAGGTTCAAGATGAGTATTTTATTATTATCTGTGTCTCGTGTCTCATGGCAATAGGCATGACAGAAAATAAGAGAAAGCGACTGCAATGATTCTGTAGACTCTACTTGTGTCTAGACTTGGTGCTGAGTCTCAGAACCATGACCCCAAAGGCAGAGGCTGCACTAATTACTGATTGATCCAAGCATTTTAAGGGTATGCTGTTGTCTGACCATCTGCATACAGAGACCAGGATACCTCAAGTACTTGTTTTTAACAATCCTGTAACTACTGATTGCACAACAAGAGGACTAGTAATGACAAAAAGCTTGTTGAATTCCTATTTTAAAATACAGGTCAGGAGTTCTTTATATTTTTCTTCTGCTTATAAATCTATCCAGGTCAGTATTAAAATATTGACTTCCTATTTTAATCCAAACATTCAGAATCACCTAAAAATGTCAGTAGTAATGATTTTAAGTTTTCTATTAGGGAACTGATAAAACTAGAAGCAGCTTACCAACAAATAGACAAAGGGCAGAATTTTTTATTTCACAAAGAGTTGGAAATCATGTTCAAAAATATACCAGCTGTTAGAAGTATTGGGCCAGTCATTGAAGAAAAAGCCTTGAAATTCTGTATCTCATATGTGATGATGACTTATACATACATAGGCGAGTGTTTGAGGAAAAGCCTATCAAAAGCAAAAGTGTTTTACTGGAATTGTCTCTGGTACATGAATTTGCAGACCATGAACTCTTTGAAGAAGCAGTGTATTTTCATGTGTAGCAGCACTCAATGGGGCAGTTTCCTATTAACTTCTGTGAGTTTCAAATTGCTTTCAGAAGCCTTTGGTGCCTCTTGAAATTCAAAGTAAGTTGCGCCAGACAGCTCCACTGTCAGTTTAATCTGATGCTCCCAAATGTTTATATTTGAAAAGACAGTGACAAATATTTCCCTGTTCATAGTCTCCATGTCATTTATGATTTTGTAAATCTATGTTGCAATTCCTTGCCCATTTCCTCCTTGTATCAATTTAGCAGACTGAATAATATAATTCTCTTCAGTGGTTCCTTGCATGGGGAATGGTTCCTTACTGTCTAAAATAAAATCATTCTTGTCACTTTTCTTTGTGCCTTTTCTTTCTAAAACTATTATATCCTTTCCTTAGTAGGGGAGTCAGATATCTAAATATCTTTCAAGGTGAGGGCATTTGGATTGAACAGTGGTATAAGTTTTATTTTCTCTAAAAAAACCCCAAAATAACTCCACTCTGTTCCTTGAATTCCTAAGAATTTCTAGTGTTTTTAGGTTTGCCTTGCTGCTGATCATTGAGTTGATATTTTCACACAGTGAAATCAAGATCTCTTTCCTGAGTTCTAATTGCTCACTTAGAGCCATGAATGTGTATGTGAAGTTTGGATTATTTTTTTTTCCCTAAGGGCCTTGTTTTAGGTATAGATGCATTGAATTGTTCTCTTAGATACTCAGTGTTATTAGCAGAGTTTATTACCTCACTGTCTCCTTTTCCTGGAGTGTTTATGAATAGCACAGCACCAGTACAGACCTCGATGGAGCCTTTCTCCATTAATAATCACTCTCCACTGGGAAAATAGACCATTACCTCTTTTTTATCTCTCTCTTTTTTTCTTTTTTTTCTTTTCTTTTTTTCTTTTTTTTTCTTTTCTTTTTCTTTGTTTTTTTTTTTTTTTTTTTTTTTTTTTAGAAGCATTACTCTATGCAATGGTCTCCCCTTTTATCCCACAGTAGGTTACTTTCTTGAGGAATGGCTGAATGGCTGGTGAGGAATCTTGTCAAACATGCTTTGGAAATCCAAGAAAACCATATCATTTTTGTCTGTGTGTTGATTCTCACAAAAAGACCAAAACCCTTGTTGTAAACATAGAGATGGTGAAGGTAAATGGGAACATAACACACGGATTTAACCAGAAGTCTGGACTAAAGATTTACTGAAGTCCTTCCCAGTCTGAGGAAGTATACAATACTGTAATTCTGTGGTTAAAATCCTTTATTGCATTTAGTGAACTTATTCAGGATTGTTGCAATGTTAATGAAATAAATTTCAGAGATTTCTCCTGCTGGAGCTAGATCACTGGAATACGATGTATCATAGCCTTACAGTTCTGAAATGTTCTAGAAATTTTACAGAATAACAGCGTTCCTGCCCTGTGAGCTGAAAGACAGCTAGAAAAAGAAAAAAACCAAACTAGGTGCATTGAAGAAACTGGGAGAAAATGTGAAATATTTGACGTTTGGTCATGTTTGCAGCCAATATATATCCCATTATTATATCATAATCAAGTAAAATAAACAGAACACATATCTAATATTTTAATTAATCAATTTAATTTTGTTTAATTTTATTTAATTACTCATTATTACCCAGATTGGGCATGCAGCTGTAAAGCCAGATGACCTAGAAGGTTTTGTACTTTACAAAACTGGACACAAATTCCAGCAAATTTCATTATGATGATTGCTTATAAGAATCTTCAAAAGAAATTACTGCCTTAAATTTTTTTCAGAATAGTAATATTCACACTAAGAAACCTTGATTATGTTTACTCATCATGTTGAGCACTAATAATGTTGGTTTTTTTTCAAGAGAGGTAGAATTCTAAAGGGTAATGCAATATCTCATACTTTCTGAAGGAAAGTATTTTTGCAGTAGATACTGTTTCAACTCAACATTAAAATTAATGTGTCACATTTAAAAATGGCATTCCATTGAAAAGTGATGAGTTATGGCAATACATCAGCAACATGATTAAATTAAATATAGTTCATAAAGGGCAGAGTTTTCCAGTCTCCCCTACTTACACTCTGACAGAAAATATAAGAAGATTTTCTTCTAATTAAATATATATGGGACAAGCAGACAGCATCCATTTCATCTAGTCACCTTAAATATTCAGAGGGAGTTAACAAAAATCCCTAGGAAACTCTCATTCTGGGGGAAACAAGTAAATCATAGGTTCACAAAATGACTAGCAGAAGTTTTCTGGTTTCTTCTCTCATCCTGTGTCAGAAGACAGCACATCTGCATTGTTCTAGTCTGATGTCCGTCTCATCTGTTTATCTTCATGATGTGGATATTACAGCCCCCAACACTTAGAGCTCCCCTCTACTCAAAAAATGAAAAAAAAGCCCTCGAAAAATTTTCTTTTACTGAAATTTGAGATGTCAATTTCTCATGCTATTTTCAAAAGACACATAGTACAAGAAACCTTAATGGGTCCATAGATGGAAAATTTAATTCCATGAATGTTTAATTCTCAGCATGTCTATCAAAGGTAAATTCTCAAGATGTCCTTCCTCATTTGAAGAAAACTCATCTGTCTGTCAGCACCACCATCTTTTTCTTTCTCTTTGTTTTTTAAAGGTCAGTTTTATTTGCTGTTCTGTCTTGGTCTATAATACTATGCATGTTTAGTAACACGTTGCGCTTAAAACTTGACGTTCTGCTTCCTGAAG
This sequence comes from Petroica traversi, assembly GCA_025920805.1. NCBI lineage: Eukaryota > Metazoa > Chordata > Aves > Passeriformes > Petroicidae > Petroica > Petroica traversi. Next base: position 1,899,962 of record JAHLSL010000080.1, on the reverse strand, counting down.
TCTACTACAAGAGGCACAACTAAGAAATCATCTCTAATGTTTCTCAGTGTTGTTTATTGATCCCTTACAAGATGGGAGATGGACACTGCCTCTCTCATTCCCACATTCACTCTTTTATTTCAAGATTCCACTTACAATGAAAATTAATAATTAATAAAATATTGAATATTATAGGATTTAGGACATTTGAATCCTTTTAAAATATGTTAAATAAATACTAAATTATTATAAATATAATTTTTCTGATTTTTCTATAATCACTCTGTTACAATTTCCCTCTGAAGTCACAGAAATCAGTGTAAAAGTGCTTATCAGATTTTAAATCAGAATTCTAAATTCTTTATTTTCTGTGCTAGTTACTACTTCATGGAGGTCTGACAATATTCTTTGATACAAATGTCTGTCAAGATGTTTATTCTATTATCATCTTGCTATTTCTTAAATGCTTACAGATTACTCAGTACTTTCCCTGATATATTTATAGGATCCAGAATAAATATGTATTTGGTTCTGTACACAAAGGTTTACTTTGCAAGGCAATTACACTCATCTATGCTCTCTGGTCTTGTGGGAGTTCTTAAAGATGATTGCTAATGGGTTAGAAATTGATTGGCAAAATTTTTAAGTACTTTAGTGTGGTCTCTTGTAACTTGTGGACTATTGGAGGTCTGTAAGAAACCAGATAATAGTTACTTATTTATTTGTTAGACAGAATAGACTTCAAAACAGAAAAGCATGGGAAAGAAGACAATTCATCCAGTAAATTTTCTATTAAAGACTTAATCCCCCCTACAATAAATAAGAAAAAAAAAAACCAAAAAACCCAAACCTGAAAAAAATTACAAAAGAGTACATAAATAAAATAGGCAAGAAATAAGAGATACATACCCAAACTGTAGTGGTAATACTATGGAGGAGGTGCTATGAGTGTTTTTTCAGAAGTATTGGGGGGGGGTGGGGGAAAGAAAATATCTTCCAACTATGCCTAGCTTTGGTAACAGTAATCACAGGAGTGAAATCCATAGCTGAGAAAGTTCACTGATATCAAAAAAACAGGTGGCTGGTGGATAACTCCACAGTGTTTTCTCAGCACAGTGAAGCACTTAATCTGATTCAACACAAGAAATTTTAAAAAAAGGAGTTCTGAAATGAAACAGCAGTTGACAATGGTGTACTTCCAGAGCTTTAAGATTGTAGGGCAAAGTAGGTACCACATAAAACAACATTAAAAATCTGTTAGTCATTTATTCATCTACCAGCTTTCTTCATGGTACATGGTGGGATTAGATAATTTTCCTTTCAGAGATAACTATATATCTTCAGGTAATTAGGTTGACAAAGGAAAATGTGCAAGAGGGTAAGATACAGAGTCAAGTGCCACTGTTCTGTCTACTTCCTTGGCCAGAATTCAAATTTAAGTAGAGGAATAAAAAATAAATGCATACTACCACTCAGCTGAGAGAGATCAGAGGAAATCTAGAAAAGGAGTTTCAATTTTCTTTCTTTTGTTTTTATTAATAATATATTTGTATCAAGGAGAATCAAGGCTTCTTAAGAGTTTATGCTTAAACCCTCTATACTCTTTCTCCAAAAAATATCTTTAATACTTCCTTCATCACATTTCTGCTAATATGAAATAGATGAATAGCTAATTTAGCTGTCAGTGGAATAATTTAATTACTTTCCTCTTCTGCCCCTTTTCTCACCTATTTAAGGATCTAGAAAAAACATCACCCAAACCCTTTCTAAGTAGTCTGTATGTTCTGCTGTATTTGTGAAGGAATATGAATTACATAACACAAAAATTTGAAGTTCCATAAAGTGTATTGCCCAGCCTGAAGTGAGAATTGATGGTGTGCACTACAGCAGCTAAAAAAAAAGAAAGGATAATTTTAATATACTTAACTGCAAAATAGCAAAATAACTCAGATCAATTGATGTCTAAATTCCCCATAGTACCTTCTCATCTGAATAGCAATTGTCCAGGTGAAGGCATCAACAATTTGGGTTCAGAACATATCTAGAACATGGCTGGATGCTGAGGGTTTTGATGATCCGTATTCTGTATAAGACACTTGAAGATTCTGTTTCAGTACACCTACAGGTGTACTGAATTACACAGGTAATTCTGCTTTAATAGGCAGCTAAGAATTATGGTGACTTGAACCAACTTAAAGCTACTTTACTTTCACATAGTAGCTTGGATGATATGTGAAGATGAAAATCCAGTTTCAGGTTTCTCTTCAGCTTGAGACGGTTCAGATTGAAAACTTGACAAAAGGATAAACTAAAAATTAATACATTTAGGTATCAAACAAAACCTACTGCACCTATATCCCTTCTCATTGTGAAGCAAAGATCAAAAGTTTTCTTGAAGAAAAGAAGGTAAAGTGATGCAGTGTGAACTTACACTTGTTTAACCACTCAGCAAGGAATAGAGTGTTTATTTCCTAAAGTTTGTATTTTGTTTTTAATAGGCCTCTTGACCACTTTGATACCACAATCATTCTGGGACACTAATCAAGGAGAGCTCAGGCTTTCTGGACAAATAAGATGTGTTTTTTAATTTTAGCAGAGAGAAGATGGGATGCCTGTTCTACCCCTTCAATGAAGAGAAACATGTTACTTTGCTTCTGAGTGGTATCATTTGTTGCACTTAAATTTAGCCAGCAAAAAATGGGAGAATATCACAAATTGTGTTCATGATATTATAGTAAAATCAAGAATGATAAGATATTGTGGAAAGACAGTGAAATTGCCACAGGCTCTGATCATATAAAGAGCGCTGAGCAGGAACCACAGTGCACCCATGCATAGTATTTTCTTGAAGTACTTGGCAAGGATGAGGTAACTGTTCATTCCTAGAAATCAAGAAATCCCAAACTATTTCCACTGAATAACACCTTGTTTTTTCTTTTCATTTTTTTTTTTTTCAGGACTGCCAGGATAAAGTGCCTTTTAACGTGATAAAATAATGACTTAACAAAGGAGTAATATTTCAAGCCAATTACCTATCCTTTCACTGAAATTAATACTTATTTTCTTCAAATCAGATCTGATGCTCAGATTTCTGGGACAGAATTTTCTTTTTTTGTGTGTGTTTGTTGATCATCTTACATAATAGGGAGCTAGGCAATGCTTTGGATCCTACAGCCTTAGTTCATTACAATTTTTTCCACGTAGTTGGATGTCTACCCTTATTTCTTTTCCATCTGACAAGAATAGTAAAAGCATAATTTTTCTGAACCCTAGAGAAAAAGAAAAACATAAATGATGACAATTTGTCATGAAATACATCATTCTGGAAAATGAAGATGTAATAAAAAAAAAAAGACTTTCCCAAAAAGAAGTAGTAATGCATACCTTGAAAAGACTTCATCAGGAAAGTTGATGTTATAATATTATTTCTTTCCAGCAAGTCTTCTGAAGGATGACATAGAAGAGTGGAATAAATAGAACAATAAAATCATTGACCATTACCTACAGTTGGCTTTTCCAAGCATTATTTCCATGGCATTGTTTTGAGATCTGGAATATTACATGTTAAAACATAAATGGATTTTTAGTGATGCACCCCTGTTGAGGGCAATCTATACATACATAAGGTGATTAAAAGCTTTAGTTGCAGTGAGATAGATATCATTTGTGTATTTGGTCCAATTGCCTGGGAACTGGCTGAATCTTCATCTTACTAGAAGACAAGTACGATGATTCAAGAGGTATAAGTTGCATATTAAATTGCCCACAACTGCAACATTTAAATCAACAAGAAGAAAAATTGCAAGATTTCTTTTTTTCTCATAAAATGATACTCATATTTCTGGAAATTCCATATGCAAGATATAGACAAAATAGAAATAATCCATAAAAATAAATTAGATAGATATCAGCAGAATAGAAATTTTTTTATATACAATAACATTTATGACTTTTTTAGTGTTTGGAAGCAAGTTATGACAGGATGTGTGTTGCCTGTACATATATTAGGTAATGGTATACTGAAGCAGTCACACAACTGCTCCTATTTGGCTTATCATGCTATAAGTTAGGCAAAAGATATCCAATGGCAGCTGACAAATAGGAAAATATCTAACTAGCCCATGGAATTAATTGCTACCTTATTTTACTCTTCCCAGTGAAATAGAAGGTTACACTAAATGAGTGTAATGTGTATAAGTGGTGCAGTATCCTCATACTAGCAGAGTTTGCCTGAGCTTAGAAAAAAAATAATTTATTTTGAAATTATTTAGAAGAAATTCTTATATTCAAATCATAGGGGAACTTCTACCTGTCTCTAAAATTTCCAGCACCTGACTACTGGTGCAAAATGGACTGTCTGAATCCTTAAAACTCTTTCATCAGTGAAAGAGGATATGGTGAAACCAAACTGAAGTGTGCAAGATGACAACATGTTCATGGGTTGAAAGAACTTCCCTCTAAAACATGATCCAGACCAAATTCTAAAGATTCACCTTGCATGATGTGGAGAAACTTTTCTTGACTGTATCAACCAGAATAAACTGTTATGATACAGATTTTTCTCAAAATTTATGGAATGTACAAAATTATCGTTTTGTAACTTCACATCTTCATCTATTTGACACAGTTAAAAATAGTTTTCTTCCCCCCCTACATAATCAGCTTTTCATTACTGTATTTACTCCTGATGGACTCCTTTTACAGTAAAATATTATTCATCAAATATTATAGTGTCTAGCCAAAAGTGACTATCTGACTATTTCCCTCCCCTTGAAAAAGGTTTTGCAGGTCAGTGCTGAAGTATGCACGTCAATGAAAAACGTAATTTCATCTTCAGTATCATCAGCCTGGTATCTATCAGGAGTAATAAATCCACTCAGAATAAAAAAGAGGTTATGTTCTTGGTGACATCAAAAGGATCTCAAGACTATTTCCTAAAATTGACATATTTCAGCAAAACGCTTATAATATTTATATTGTTGATGAACATTTTTTTCTCTCCTTCTCTAAACTTGTCTGGAAGGCAAGAATTTTAATGCAGTTCTGCAGAAAACACTAATACAATTACAAAGTCAGCAAGAAATAATTCACAATTTATTTTTCCTGGTAATTATAAGCACAGAAAAAAAAAACAGAGGTATAGACACAAGATTTAATTTTTTTTCATTCTTCAAAAACAGATTATAATTGATTTTCATTCATATTTTTTTAAACAAAAAGATTCTGTAATACAAGCTCAGTCACAGTAAAACTTATGTATACACATAAGAAGAGATTTTTAAAGTGTTTTTTGTAATTAATTTCCGATATTTTATGACATTTTCTCATTCAGACTTCCAGATTGGAAACATGAAATGGTCTGATTAATTTGAAGTCAAGTTCTTAAAGTAAAATAAATACTTAAAAATAGCTAAAATTACAGTTCATGGAAGTTTAGAAATAATTTTAAAATTTGAGGATTAATGAGCTCTAGTTGTCTAAGCTTTCAGCTGTAGATCACTGATTTTTAACCTAGTTTAACAGTGTCCAGAGCCTCAAACTTGTTACCATTGAAGGCTCTTTGGCAGTTCAATTGAAGCCATCTGTTAGACACAGATTTCTACAGAAAACTTGTTCACATAAAGAAAATCAGTCCAATGGAAAGAAATCTTATTATCAATCTCAACTAAAGCCACGGAGTAAAATAGCATAAAGATCATTAAGGGATTGTTTACCTTGCTGAGATTAAATCCATCAAAGTATTCATAGACAGAGGATAGGAAAGAAGTAAGGTAGAGGAAAAGAGGAGGAAATATTCCACAAAACACAGTTTACACCTTCAGAAAGAAACCTTACCCAGCAATATAAAAAAAAAGCTTTGTAAGCAAAACACATGGAAGAAATACTATACATGCAGCTACAATAAAGTATTTTGAGATGTCCTGATTTACTTAGCCCACTCAGATGTTTTCTGGAATGTCTCCAGCAGCACACCGTAGGTAAATTTCAGAGATGCTCTGCTTTTTGTTACTGATATTGCCATGAAAAGAAAGCTTATTCTCTTCCTGGAGTTGGAAGGATTTCCATCGGGAGATGTCCTAAAAGACACCTGTAACAAATCTTCCATCCCGAGAACATTAATTTAGAATTACAAAAGCAATGCCTTGCTACTTCCCATACTATGAAGTGTTAATAAAAAGCCTGCTGAGGTCTTGTGCTTAAGGCCAGTGCCAAATTACTCAGTGGTTTCCAACCAGCTTCCTGGTATTACTGTGATTAGATTTAGGAGTATTGAATTAATGTCAGTAGAAAGAAACAGGTCTCTCTTGCTGATGTTGTGTGCTTAATGCAACTAGGGGGCCACTAACTTCACCAAAATAAATGGAAGAGAAAGAAGAAAAAGAAAGAAAGAAAGAAAGAAAGAAAGAAAGAAAGAAAGAAAGAAAGAAAGAAAGAAAGAAAGAAAGAAAGAAAGAAAGAAAGAAAGAAAAAGAAAGAGAGCAAACTTTTTAAAAATTGTTTTTCTTAGTGGAATGAAAGTAGGAGGAATCTTTATAGTAGCCTGGCTTTCAAGTTCTGTCAATGCACTGAAAAGTACTTCGAACATTTTATTTGTCTTTTAACAGATGTACTGAGAAAAGATTGTAGCAACATGCTGGTTTTTAACAGTGGATGAAGAGTGAGTTCATGATCCTCCAATTCTATAGGATATCAGTGTATACTTGTCTGTAACCAAACACCTATTCTTGCAAGGATAAAATGCTTTCAATAGTCTCTTCCCAGGTGGTCTCTCTTCCTTCATCCTCATCAAGTCTTGGGCAAACTCCTAACAGGATTTGCAGTAATTCAAAGCTATTCGCCAGCACAACTTTGATCCCTCTCATTTTCTTCCTGTTTCTCCTGTTCTTTATCACACTTTTTTCATCAGCATGTAGGTTTGATTTAACCCTCCTTTCTGTGCGTTCTTGGTTAGTAAAAGAAGGGATGATGTCTTTAATTATTTTACTCATTAAATCACACTTTTCTTCAGGTAGATATCATTCAGTCTTTGAATCAGAAACCCGTGATGTCATTATTCTAAAAATCCCCTCTTTCTGTTATGGACTACCAGAGAGTCTTCATTTGATCCTTTAAAACCTCTTCATAGAGCTGAAAAAAGGCAAAAATCTGAGAAATAAGACTGGAATATTTCCACATTGCTGGAATACTGGATACTGGAGAAGAAAAAGAAGAAGAAACTTTGAGTCAGAAATTAAAATTACTGGCAAACTCTTTCCTTAGAGATCCTTTGAAGTAACAGAAGAGCTAATGAATAAGATCCTGTAGTCTTACTCCCTTCCTGTGGCAGGTATTCTAAATTTGTGGTATCTATACTATATTTGTTGGTTTTGTGGGATATAGCAAAAAAATTAACAAATTTCTGTAAAAAAAAAAGATTAATTTCTAAAATTCTTAAAATATTCCTCTGCTGGGTTCTTTCTCATTTAACACATTAGATCTGTGTGCTTTTTGAGTTACAGTTTACTTTTCAGAGTGCAGAGGAATCTGATGAACGAAGGCTTAGGATTTCCTCTGTGGGGTGACAGTGCATCCTTACTGAGAATCATAGTTCCACATAGATCATTTTTGTTTAAATTGTGTTATTTTCCCAGCAGAGTTTCTGACAACACAGCCTCATGCTCAGCCAGTTTATGTCTGAATATTCTTTACAGCTGGGTAGCATTGACCTCTAATCAAGATGAGAATCCCTTTGCTCTGGAATCAAACTTTTGATGCAACAGAGCTCTGCAATTGTTGACCTTGAGTCACTGACACCAGATAACATAATAAACCTACTTTTTCCATTTTCTTCATTTTAGTGGTTCTTCTGTTATCCCCATCGGAATCTTCAAGAAAATACAGAATACCACAAGATGCTGCTTCTCTCTTAATAAAATATAACAGTCTTACTAGATTTTGATAATGCTATGTCATGTAGATATCAGTCCTGCTATCTACCCAAGACACAGATCCTTACACGACTTTTGCTAACATGTTAAAGGCCAATGAATAGCTAATTTTGGGCTTTGTTGTTCAATAAATTCATTCAATAACAGTGCTTAGCATAGAATTGTTCTTGTTATCTAATCTAGGTGTGACTCTAGTGTATGTTGCAGGTTTGAAGTCCATGACACTTTTGCCTGGACCTGCATGCAAGCAATAAAGCAAATATAAAGTGATTTAGGAAGGGAATCTTAATTGTGTTTATATTTAAAGTCAATAGAAAGAAAACTAAGTGAAATATTATTCCCCTTGTGCTAAACTTTCTGAGATTCCAGTTTTGAACTCTAGAAATTCTGAAATGAAACCTTCCAGAAGACAGATCAGATTCCAAAGCAGTTTGGTAGCTATGGCTCGTTTCTGGAAGAACCAACAGAAGAGAAAATTGTGCTTCAATCTCCTGCAAAGCCAGCAAGTATACTCAGCACCATGCTGTTACTCTCTGTGAGTTTAAGAGATAATAGTGCACCTAAAATGTTCACAGACAGCTGTGTGAGCAAAAATCTGCCATTAAACCCTGACACCTCCCCCAGAAATTCAGAAGTTCATTAAAATATTTCTAATAGACATTAGTCATACCTCTCTAAGGAATACTAGCCTTCTTGCAATGCAGAGATATCAAAGATAGAACTTCCACACCAGACAAGTAATTAGACATGTGCAGACGGATCACCTTGCTGCTCATTTATTGTTTAATTGATTTGTGTTAAATAGATCAGTAACTGAGAGTAGTCTGAGCCTATAGAAGGATCTGAAATTTTATTTTCCTGTACTCTCATCCCAGATGAGTAGAAACAGTAACAAAAATAGTTTCCATCTTGTGCTTTAAATCCATGCAGACTTGTAGCTTTGCATCCAGAGATTAGTACTGTACACATAATAATTTGGCAAACCACATGGTAAAGAATGACCACAGGGAATAAAGCAAGAATGTCCTATGTTGTCTACTTATCCATCACACTTGGGGAATCAAAATAATAAGTTGAAGAACACACTCTAATAAGGAATGAGTTTAGCCTCATGATGATACTAATGGGTAGCTATTCTTTATTGATGCTACTTATTATTTTGCATTTACACTTTCTTAAGTGCAGTTTCTATTTTTTTCCACATCCCTAGGACTATTTTTTTTTCCAAATTCTGACCTGTCCTATCAAAGCAAGGATAATTCCATACAATGCTATTTAAAACAGATTACAAGTTTCTAATGTAGATTTTACAAAATGTTTAAAGTCAGCAGTCTTTGAAAATTTCATTGGCTAAAGGCTTCTCTTTCATATGCAGACAGATTCTAACTGTTCCATCAAAAATTTAGTAATAGCTAGATTTATGAAACCTTTAAACATGATGAAAATTCTTGAAGTTTCACTGTAATATGAATTAAGATTGATTCTGTAACTCATAAATTCAATTTACCCAGACTAGTTTTCATATTGTATATGTAAGGTAAAATTTGAGTTCAGAAAAAAAGACTGTGGTAGTGGTGTCATCTCTCCACCTATACGTCAAAGAAATCTGAATTTTCTTTCCTTTCAACAAAGTTTTTCAAACCAAAGATATATGACACAGTGAAAAGTTATGTCCACAAGAATTTATTACTATTATTCAAGTAGTGATATTGCTCATTCTTTTTCACAGATTTTCCTTTAACAGATGGGATTCAAAATGGTTCCTATTACTCATCTGAGTGGATGGGCCTTTTCATCCACACATGGGTGCATTAAATATCTTAAGCTGGGCTCTGGCTCCTTAATTTATAGTACTGGTATTTTTTACCAACTAGAGGATGCATATGGAAGCAGAAACGTGTATGACATATAAAGTAAAGCAAGTTTTTTTGGTTTTGGTTTGGTTTGTTTTTAGTTTTTTTTTTGGTTTTTTTTTGGTACGTGAAACTGTCTAATAGTCTGGAGAAAAAAATTGAAGGAAGAAAAATGTTTAATAATATCTTTGCTTTGTGTGTTATTTTAACTAGGAATTCCCTGGAGTAATGCCAGTGGTTATTTAACATTGAATCTTAGGGCAATACCTGAGGATGACTGGTCAGCAGTTAGCAATATAACATGACACAGCTGGAATTTATGTAAAGGATATAGTAAATCAAGCAAAATTAAAAAAAGGGCAATTTTAAGCTAAAGGGACCACCCATGTAGAAACTCTTTGTCTAAAGCAAATGTATTACAATTTGGATCAATTTTAGCCTCTATTTTTGTGAGTTACGTTTTAAGTTAATTTCCTTGTGTTTTTATTAAGCTCAGATTATAAATGCATATGGTTAAAAGGGATCTGCTGGGTAATCATTACTTTTCTTCAATGGAGGTCTCTTACTTTTGAAAATTTTTCTTAGTGATCTGTCTTAAAATGTTATTCTCAAAAGATTTTGGATTTTCTCTAACTGAATCAACAGTTATTGGTGATACTGCATGTGTTCACTATGGGAATTTTTAAATTCATACATAGTTTCCATTAAAAAAAATGATAGTTTTTTACATCTGTCACTGTGTATATGGCAAAGAAGGACAGAGAAATGTGTTTAGGTAGTTAAGTTACTAATAATACAGCTTCTATAGTGTAGAAATCATGTAGATTTGCAAAGAAAACCAAATGTTTTACTCATAGTCAATCACACTTCATTCAATTATACTGAATATGATGAGAAATCTAAATTTCAATCAACAGAAGTCTCCTTTATCTACTTTTCTGATGTTTTAATTTTTAAATCATATGTATGAACTGCTTTTCATAAGCCTGTGCTTTTCTGGTGGTCAGATGATAACAATTATATAGCAATTTCTTCTTATAAGCAAACCTATTTTTTTTTGTTTTTTCTAATTTCTAAAACAAATTTTTTAGTTTTGAACTTAACACTTTAAATTACCCTGGTTATTCTTTCACTATCCTTCTCTGTGTGTGCTGCTGCCCATTCACTCAACAATCTTATCTTTAATATTTATCTCACATTTTCCATTTGTACCTTGTTTCCATTTTTATCATCATTTTTATCAAACTGACCAGTATAATTAAGGACAATTCTTTGTCCTCTAATAGTCCATATTAGGTACTATGAGTCAACTGATGTTCATGAGCATGAAAAACCAGCTTCCCAGCCACGAGTGAAAGGAATTAGTAGATATGAAGATGTATACCACAGGCTCCATTCAGAGTTAACAACATTTTTACGGCAGAACTACTGAGCATTGTTGTAGGGAATCATATTTTATATATGTGTTTTATATATATCTATTTATATATCATCTATATCTGTATCTATATCTATCTATCTATATCTATATCTATATCTATCTATCTATCTATCTATCTATCTATCTATGAATGTGTGTGCTCTAAATTCAAGCCTTTTCCAGAATAAATAAGGGAGCTGATGGCCTAGACAAGTGTACAAGTGTACTAGTTTTCTTATTGTAGGATTTCTGCTTCAAATTTGCTCACTTGTTTAAAAAATTCAATTTATGCCAATGTTCTCTCATGGGGAAGATATACAGAGGCACCTATTTTACTTTGCTCAGTGTTGTAGCTGGGTATGTCAACATTTTACTTTTCTGCCCAACTTGTTCTGTGTTTCTGGTTTCACCAAGAAAAGGTAGTAATTTTAGAACATGCTGACAGTTATTTGCAGAATTATAGTCACTGTTTAAAACAACTCTTGGCATACTCTTTTTTCAAAGCAGAGTATTGCAAGGAGGATAATGTTTAAATGTAACACCCAGGGGCTGCTTTTGGAAAATGGACATAATCAGTGGAATTAACAGCACCTCTAAATTGTCAGTACTTTTTTTTATATTTTATTACACTGTGGAGTTCTGCTCACTTCAACCATTTAGAGAGAATTTTCAGCTCAGAAAGCTTCACGTCAGGTTCCCAGTAAAGGACAATACAATAAATGGAAAATAAATAATTGGATGTTGGAAAATTTTATGTCAAAAATATATGTCTATACTAAAATAACCATTATCTATAGGGTAATATGAAGGGAAAATACAATGCTAGTTTTCCTGTTCTATTTATTTTCTTGAGCTCCTTGTGTTTATAACATTCCCAGTTTGTTGTGACATGCATCAATCCTGCATCATTTCTATGCAGGCTACTTATATGATGATTGTTTACCTAGTATCTGAAAGAGGCACCATGCATTTAGTCTTATGGCATACCTCTGAATCACAAGATGATAATATTCCTGTCTAAAAGAATTGTCTGTGGTAGTGGCGTGGGGGAAGTAAAGCAAGGAGATAACTGGTCTGTAAATAAATAAGATATAAACTCACAGTTACCTGATAAACTAAGGGGTCTTTCTTTTATGACTCACAAACTAAAGTGATACTTTATAACAATTTTATACTGCATATCCCACAAAGAAACCACAGGATGAAGAGATGTAATTAGCTATACATTGTGGTTAAAAAAAAAAAAAATTAACAGGTGAGGTTAGGGTAGTGATATTACATTTATAGCATTCCATTGTGCAATCAGTGGTTCATAACACAGTACCGTTCCCTTGCTAATGTATTTTTACTCTAGTATATTAGGTGTGGATGGCAGGATTTTAGTCGTAGGGGAATACAGGGGCGACTTCTGTGAGGTGAGCTGGAAGGTTCCCCAATATCTGACAGAGCCAATCAAGCCTGCTCCTATATGGACCCTCCACTGTCCAACATTGAACCCATCAGTCATGGTGGTAACACTTCTGGGATAACAGAGTCACGATGGGGGAAAAAAACCTGCTCCAAAAGAACAGCTGAAGAGAGGATTGAGAATATGTGACAGCAACAGCCCTGAGATAGGTGCAGAAGGAGGGCAGAAAGTGCTCCAGGTCCAGAACAGAAATTTCCCTGCAGTCCATGGGGAAGACCATGGTAAGGCAGCTGTGCCCCTGCAGCCCATGGGAGCAGAAATCCCCCCATAGCCCATGCAGGATCCCACACTGAGCAGGTGAATGGCCTAGGGTGTCTGTGACCCCATGGGAAGCCTGTGCAAACCTCTGACAAAACCTGTGGCCCTGTGGAAAGAAGGGCCCACACTGGTGCAGGTTTGCTGGCAGGACTTGTGACCCCTTGGAGAACCCACACTGGAGCAGCCTGTTCCTTAAGGACTCCACCCTGTTGAAGGGACCCACGCTGGAGCAACTCCTGGGAAGGACTAACAGTGAAGTTTTTGGCAGACTGTTTCCTGTGGTAGGGACCTCTTATTGACCCCAGCCCGCAGTCCCACTGGCAGGGAGGATGTAAATAAAGCAGGAGTGAAATTGAGCTTGGGCAGAAGGGATGAGTGGGTGGGAAGGTTTTGTAAGGACTAGGTTTATTTCTCATTATCCTATTTGGTTGGTAATATATCTAACTAATTTCTCCAAGCTGAGACTGTTTTGCCCATGACAGTACTTGATGAGTGATCCCTCCCTGTCCTTGTCTCATCTTTGTGTGGGGGACTGAAGAACATGTCCTGTTAGGAGAGGCTGGGAGCAGAGATGACTTCATGGGATCCTAACTGCAGCTCCCAGTGACTATAGGGAGGCTGAAGTTGCTCGAGTTGGAGGTATTCAAGACTCAACTGGATAAAGCTCTGAGATCTGATCTGATGTACAGATCACACAGGTGACCCTGCTGTGAGCTAAATACTTTTTGGACTAGGGACATTCTGATGATTCTTCTGGCTCAAGTTACTCATTCTGATACAGTGGTTCCATTTTCTGAAAAACTTGAATGTACTAGAAATTTGATTAAATAGCATTTGATGAATGCAAAATGGATTGACTTTTTCAGTTAAGAATGCAGATGTTTGGCATCACAAAGTGCTATATATCATAAAATCGTATTTTATTTATTCAGCCTGAAGATGCCCTCAGTAAGTATAACAAAACCAAACATTCACAGAGCTTAGATAATGAATCATGAATAAGTGAAACAGACAGATCACAGTAATATACATAAATAAACTCCCATGAATGTTGTGGAAACGATCTAATAACAACCAAGTTTACAGAAATTTGAATCAATTTGAAAATAATTTCCAACAAGCCTGAAGTCTAGATTAATTAGATGATTTAATAATGAGAATATTTGATTAGCCTTTCTATATACAAATTGTGTATGGTAAACAGTTCAAGTTCACATGTGCAAGTGAAATGTCATATTTCTGCTGTGGATGATTTGTATTCACCTTAAACTACTTTGGAAAAGGGGTTGCTATGAAAACGGATTGCTATGCCTTGTCGACTTTTATTGCATTTTTAATTGCTGCCTAAAGTTACAGAGTAAGACTCATGTCTATTTTTCTACTAAATCTACATCATCTGACATGACAATCTTGTCTAACAATGGTTTAGACATTCCAGGAATGCAAAAAACTCACTTTTTCTTTTCCAAACTACTGATTGCTTGCTAATGGAAAAAAGTTATACAACAATATTTGTTTCCTTTCGTTATAAGGCAGAACCATGTTGGATGCTCAAGCATTTTATTGTTTCAGCTTCTTTTATTGGCAAAAAATGTGCATCAGTTCTCTTAACTGTTGCACGACAGAAAAAAAAAAATCAGAATTTAACACCTGGAGAAGTAATAATTAAAATAGTTGCCCTTCTAACCTTGAAAACAGTGATTCCAAATCCATAAGTGCTAATAGAGAGACATGATCCTCCAGTTCTTCATTCTCTAGCTATTTCTGTCTAGGCAAATATGTTCTCTATTTGACATTACTGTAAAGAATTTACACTGTTCTCTGCTTTTCCAGGTAATATCTAAAATATATGCCATCGCAGCCTGAGCCTGTGAGTACCTAAATCAACTTCTAATTCAGCATATCTTTTAATCTTTCCTAATCTCAGAAGTTTACACTTATTTATTTTAATTTTTATTTATTATTTGATTTTTTTTAATTACTTGGTTTTTTTTCACTAGTGACCTTCTGCAAGGCTCCATCTTAGGCCTTGTGCTTTTCAACATTTTCACAAATGACTTTGATACAAGGCTTAAAGGGTACACTAAGTTTGCCAGTGACAGAAAATGGGAGGAGTTGTTGACTCTCTTGAAGGCAAAGAAATCCTTCAGAGAGACCTTGAGAAGTTAAAGGGCTGGGCAACCACCGACCATATGAAGTTCAGCAAAGGGAAATGCCAGATTCTGCACCTGTGGTGGGGCAGCCCTGAAGGTGTGGGCAGACTGGGGAATGAGAGGAAATTCTGGAAAGCAGCATTGCAAAAAGGGACCTGGGGGTCCTGGTTGATGGAAAGTTGGACATGAGCCAGCAGTGCCCTGGCAGCCAAGAGGGCCAACCCTGTCCTGGGAGCATCATGCACAGCATCTCCAGCCAGGCAACGGAGGGGATTGTCCTGTCCTGCCTCACCTCGAGTGATGGGGGCAGTTCTGGGTGCCACAACAGAGAAAAGTTGTAAAGCCGTGAGAGTGTCCAAAAGAGGGCTTTAAAGATGGTGAAGGGCCTTGAGTGGAAGCCATGTGAGGAGTGGCTGAGTTCACCTGGAATGTTCATACTGGAGGTGTCTTGTGGTGAGAGCTCAATGCAGTCTACAGCTTTCTCCTGAGGGGAAGCAGAGGGGTAGAAACTGATTTCTTCCCTCTAGTGACCAGTGACAGGACCAGAGGGTAAAATTTTCCACTATCAATCAGTAGGAAGTGGAAACCATTTTTAGGTAGGCTTTGGCATACTTGCTTTGCCCCCCCCTATTTTTGCTGTGGAAAATAATGAAAAGCTAAAGGCTACCAGGATTCTTTGTTAGTAGGAACATATAACTTACTGCAAGTTTTTGAAAGAGGAGTGTGAATATATGTGTGAAGAGGTGTTATTGTTTGTAAACATGTTTCATAACTAATTGAACAGAAAATATTTTCTAGGGTCCACCATATTCATTAACAGAAAAATCACATTTTGCATATGTGCCTTCTCTTGCATTTGCAGTGCATTATGACTTTATCTTGGTGACTCTGGTCACCAAGCTGAGTGAATCCAATTTCTGTTTCAATTTATAGACTATTGCATATTTTTTTTCATTTGCTGCTAAATAGCAAACAAGCACATTATGTTATTGTACACCACTCACATATGTGATAATCACCTTCAAACCACTGTAACTGCTAAACCCTCAGTATTAACTATAAGCAGGACTTTTAAAATAATCATCAAAGGAGAAAGTGCAAAATCATACCATTTAGCAGAGGGTCACGGTAAAAGAATGAAAACACTGCAATAAGCATCTTGCTTTTGAAAGGTTAGATTAGAGCCAGCTTTGTACAAGCAGGATCAACTTGTTCCAGTGTTAAGTGCAGAAAGAGGGATGATGGCAGCCTTTGGCATCTATTTCATTACAAATGATGTTCAGTGTTCAGGTCAGTTTATAATATGCTAATAAGATGTATCATAATAAATCCCTGCTTGTCACAGGGGGAAATGAAATCAATTGGAGGGCAACAGTGCTTTCAGATCTTGTAGGTAGGGAATCAAATCCAAGGAAGGACAGAAGCCCTTCACTGGATCTCATCAGGTTCTCTTTAGTCTTTCTCATTTGTAATCTATAACCCTGAGATAAATGTGTAGTCTCCCTGTGATACACTGTATTCACAGATCACAGATCACAGCAAGCAGAGATTTTACAGGAGGCAGCACACAGGGAGTTCATGAACATTACTAAACCCATCCAAACAACTGCTCAGATAGCTGGCATCATTTGTCTTTTCCAAAGGCCTGCATTTCGACCAGAAAAAGTAGTCCAATTTCAGGAGTATTTTTGGTGTAAATATAAAATAGTTTTTCAACAGCCAATAAAAAAGCTGTTCCTCAACATCATCTTCCTTGAGAGTAATATCATTCATAGAACAAAATATCTATAGAGGAATAAACAAATTTTCCATCAGCATACGATACAATTTCTAATCTAAGATAAATTGCTCCATGCAAAACAACTTTACAATAACTTTCTTATAACCTTGATAAGGAAAAATACTGTTCAATGATTAAGTCAACAGGCCAAAGAAGACCTATCCTAACGCTAGCCTATGGAGACAACTTCATTGTGAATAGGCAATTGCCCCCAGGCTATCTGCTCAAACCTGTACTGAAATTAACAGAGGAAAAAAATTCCCCACTTGTAAAATCTCTCTCTTCTATTACTGCAGAAAAGGTTTTTGGTAGTACTCAATATTCAAAAATATGGAAATCATATTTAGTCACTGAATCCTCACTAAAGTATGCAAGCTGCTTTTCACCATCTGTTACATTGTACCCACAACTGTAATCTAAACCTATATTCATCATCACCATCACCATCATGATTGAAAATTTAAAAATGCGTTTTGGATGGAAAGTAAATATTTTTAAAACTGTGCCCAGAGTCCCCTTTTCCTGGTGTAATGAACATATTTCCACTTTCAGTTGCCCCAACCTGGCATAATACTTTAGCATCTCCTCTATCACCATAATTCGTTCTACATACTACTAATAAAAAAATTTCCCTTGCTTGTTCCTTGCTCTCAAATAATCTCATTTCCTATTTTTTTTTTTTTACTTATAGGAATATATCAAAGTGATAATTTTGCATGTATCTGTGTGATTTAATCTGACATGAAATGAATTTTTTAAAGTTTTATTAAAGATTTAAGTTCAAAGAAGACTTTTCTTTTATTAATTTCTCTGCCAGCTGTCTATTGTGGTTTCAATGACAGATCCTCTGTAACTAATTTGATGTAAGAAATGGCTACTATGTCCACAAAGATACCATTACTTCTCAGGTTGAGAACAGGCAGTGGCCATGCTAAGATCTGGAACTCTTCAGGAGAAGTGATGTAATCTCTACCACGAAGCAGGGGCAATAGGCAGGAAATCACACTGAAAAAAACAGGCAGGAAAAGATATTATATATTACACCAACTGGCGTACAGGAAACAAGGCATATTTCCTGACTCCTGACTTCTTTTGCTCGGTATTCTCTTAATCATCATCATCCCATTGAATCAACATCATTGACTCAAAAATGAATCACACTATTAATCACAATGTTTATGATTTTCTCCTGCATACAACATTTTATCACATTATAAGGATTTTCCAAGCTCTTTCTACTTTTATTCTTCTGTGCAGAGATAACTGGCACAAATAGCAATTCCCTTTAGGATTTACTGGAGTATTACTTGCAATCGTTGTGAATGTTAAAGAAGAAATCTAAATGCAGCCTTTGAAATATAACACAAACTACAGTCAGGATCCATTCCAGTTAAGCTCTTTCATTAATTTTAGTGTATTTGTAGCCACTGTTATCTTTAATATTTTGCTTCAGCTTTAAGTCCTTGGAGGTTTTTTTAAATGTCCTTAAAATCTGATACTCTGAACTGTGAATTCACTTAGCTTTGAAATTGCAAATGGTTTTTACAGAAAATAAATAATAAAAAATATCCAATTGTATACTTTTAATACTTACATTTTCAGATTTTCATCTCAGTTTCCTATATTACATTTCTTATACTACAGTAATAATGATTTTCTGCACTGCAACAGTGAACTTTAATTTAATTACTATCAAATGCTGATCACTGTAGTATTTAAGACCTTTGCATTCTCGTAGGAACTTTTCTCTGCAGTTGTTATGATGTGCTTCAATAGTTTGAAAGATTTTATACTTAAATGAGCATTTTCTGTTCTCATCCTGCCTTAGAAATAAATGCATTTATTATTTTCATTATTTTACCTTCATAAGTAAATTAATTGCAATCATAGCTTGAAATCCTAGTTTACTGTTCTTATTAATGAAATTAACACAGAAAACACTTCTGCACACATAACATATCACTTGGAGGTGCTCATCCACCATAGCTAGTCCAGAACTTTATAGCAGCAAACAATTTAAACAGAAATGTCAAAAAGCATAAAGAACTCAACTGATATCTGCATCTATGTGAAAAGTCATTTGCAGATGACACAAAACTGGGAGGAATGTCTGAGTCATCAGCTACTTGTGTTGCCATTCAGTGACACCACAACAGGATAGCAAATTTCACATGGAGGGTGCTTGTAAAGTTCAAAAATAGGGAAATGTCAAGTTCTTCAGCTGGGGAGGAATAATCTCCATGCACCAGGAAGGATTGTGGGAAGCAGCTCAGCAGAAAAGGACCTGGGTGAGGTGGTGTGTTCTTATGGCAAAGCAGACTCTTGGATTCCATTAGGAAAAGCTGATGGGATCAAGCAATGTGAGACACATTTGGAGTGCTGTGTCCAATGCTGAAGCACAAAACCATTGAAAGTCTTGAAGCATATTTGCTATGAGAGAAAGAACAGATTATTCAGTCTGGAGAGAAGGCTTTCATTATGAGAGGGGACATCTCATTGGTGTGGATATAGTAAAGAATATGAAGCCAGTGGTGCCCAATTCACAGAACAAGAGACAATGGGTGCAAACTGAAATACTGAAAAACACTGGAAAACACAATCATCAAAGAGATGTACGCATTATATGTCTTGTTGCTCACCAAGATTTGAATGAACTTAGCCCTCTTAGGCACCTAAAAGTGAGTAAAATCAAGGATTGCAACACATTCTCCAAGAGTAAAGAATAGAGTCTTGTCAGTTTAAAAGGAACTTAAAATCCAGACCAATTTCAGTGAACATCCTGAAAATTCTATAGTTATCATAAAACTACACAAACTACTACATTACATCAAGATCAGGGAACTGGAACACTTCTCTTATGAGCATGTGCTGAGGGAGTTGGGGGTGGTTTGCTTAGAGGAGAGAAGGCTTCAGGGAGACCTTAGAGCAACCTTCCAGTACTTAAAGTGGGCCTAGATATAAAGAGGGACTCTGTATAAGAGAGTGCAGTGACAGGACATGAAGTAATGGCTTTAATCTGAAAGAAGGTAGATTTAAACTAGATACGAGCTGGAAATTTACTCAGAGGACAGAAAGGCACTGGAACAAGTTGCCCACTGGAGCAAGATGCCTCATCACTGATAGTGTTCAAGATTTGATGGGCCCTGAACAACCTGGTCTAGTGGGTGGCATCCCTGCCCAAGCCAGCAGCTTTAGAACCAGATGATCTTTGGGCCCTTCCAACCCAAACTATTCCATGATTCTAAGATTATATTATTTTCAGAATATTATCTTCAGAATTATATTCAAACAAAATTGCCACCATAAGTATGAAAGTGAAATTTGAAATGAGAGACTAATAAAACCATTGCAAGTTGTTATGAGAAGAATAGGTTGTTTAGGACCTGATCCATCTCACTTATTTACAATGTTTACTTTAGCTTCAGGTGAATAACCCCCTAAAATATCTATTTCTCACCACAGACTGTAAAGTGAGACTCAATGACAAGCTCAGATATAGACGTTGACATTGTAAATACCAGAAAAAAATATTCAAAAAAAGTTCCCTCTTCTTGATATATTCATAATATACACAGCACAGAATTAGGATCCTTAGTGAAATTTGCAGAGAGAAGAATACTGTATATAGCAATCATTGCTTAATATTTCACTTAGGAGCAAAAATCAGAATCTGGAAAACTTCCAAAATCATGCATCTGTTCCTTTTAATTTACTGCTCAGAGGAATGGGCACACCAAAAAAACAGGGGAAAATGAATACGTTTATTACTAATTGATGTTCTCTCTATCTAAAACATTTAAATGATCCTTCTTGATAGAGAAAACCTCTGGCTACACTTTTATTCTAGGAAATATGGTCAAAACATTACATGCTTGAGCCAGAAAAACACTGTCATTAATGGAAATTCTCCCAGTGCTTCTGAAACATTAATTTAGAATTCCAGTGTGGGTCCAATGGGAAAAACATGATATAATTACACAGCAGACAAAGTTAAATATGATTTATTCCAATTACCTAATTTTTGATTGGTTTAGAATATTGTTTAGTAGCAAAATGAATGAGAAAATGGGTGTAATCACTTCTTTTGGATCTAAAAAGGCAGAAAGGAAAAAATATATTATGTCAAAATAACTTTGTAAATAATATGTTGCACCTATAATTAATAAGTCCACAGTGCAAAATTAAAAAAAAAAAAAAAAGAAGAAGAAGAAGAAGATGGTTATGAAGAAGAATATAAACACTGCATTTTCTGTAGGACCGATGGTGATGTTAAACATGCTCAAGGATTTGATCGGAGCAATCTGCAGTGGTAAAGCGAAGTTGGTGTGGTGAGATTGATAACGCTGCCACCTTAGAAAACAGGCTACTTTTCCTTGGTTGCAGTTTGTATTGCTGTTGCTACTCTATCAAACAATGTAAGATTGTTTTGTTTCCTGAGCTGAACATATTCTGATTGTATTTTCTCATAAAATCTTGAGGTTCTTTGGAAATATGATGCCCTTCATTGCTCAATCTTCATTGGTTAGAAGCTGTGGGTTTTTTTTCTTTTTGACTTTTGGGGAACTAATTAAAAATTATGCCGTCACCACTCACTCTGACTGTAAAAATTATCACCCAAGACCTTTTCATTATTTAGACTGTTTTAAAAAGTACACTTCAGAATAATGCCCTGTTTATTTTCATATGGTTAATTTCTTAAGATTGCGCCTTTTTTTTTTTTTTGCTAGGATCAGTGTTTTTAACTTTTTAACTTCTGTATTGATAATCATCAAGATTTAATTATTGCCTTCTGTTGCTATACATACTTGTGTCCAGTTCATCTGGAGCATTTCATAGATTGTGGATTCATTTCAGCAGATTATTTATGGTTAATGTAACTTATATGTTACTATGAAAAACAAATACTTATGAACAGAAAGCAAGATGACAGGGGTGGGATATGCTTGGTCATAGACATATCTGATGTGGTTTTCTACCACAGCTCTCCTTTATAGAAAATTAATCATGTGTGGTCTTTTCAAAGAGCTGGTATTATACCAGACACCAAGTCAGTCTCAACTTGTTTAGTATTCAGTATAAGGTAGTGAGGTTCCAGCTGGGATTAGGAAATTAATTAAACAGCCCATGTTTGACTAAGGTAGCTGACTATCACTCTGAGTAAGAGTGACCCAAATATAATAACCTGTAAGTACCCATTGCATTCAGCCCAAGGGACGACCAGCAAGAAGAACTGCACTGATATCCAAAAATCGGGTTTGAAAAACAGAGGAAGAGGAGGAAGATAAAAGAGCAAAGCTGTGTCTCTTTTGAAAACAGAAGTTAAATCCAAGAAAAAAAAGAATTAAAATGACCTCATTGAAAAGACAGATTGTTCCCAGAGGATGAGGTGTTTAAATTATAAAAAAAACCCCAAAAACCAATAGGCAGAAAGAGAAACTGCTAAAGGAGAGCTCTCAGCAAAGTACTGGGGGACTTAAGGCTACGCAAGTTTTACATCTGTCACCTGCAGAACTATGCTGCTGATTGCAAAAAACAAGTGGCTGTTCAATTAAAGGGGTATCAAGTTTTTCACTGAGGACAAGAAAGTCTTACATATTGACTTGCATCTTGTCCAATCTTTACAGAGGTCTGTTTGGAGCCCTGAGTTTTGGTGATACTTAATAAATGTATTCTTCATCTTGAAGTCTGCCACATCTTGAGAGGAAGAAGTGAACAGAGGATGCAACTGAGATACTGAAATAGTTTTCCCAATAAAGTACAAATGTTACAGGAGTGCATACACCTTTGAGGGAATAAATACCCCAAACATCTTTAAAGAACCTGTGAAGTGAAGATTGTTTTCTGCAAAAATTCCAGGAATGTGAACAGGAGGGAGTGCTGTGTAATGCCAAGTTCAGCTAAAGGGTTCTCCGGCATCTGCAGACCAATATTTTTTCTGTGTTTTAAGAGAGTCAATAGGCCTCTTATTGTTCTGGATAAGCCATAAGCCTACAGCATCAAATTACTGTCTTTTTCTCTCAGACTGAACATCTTTAGCTGCAGCTGAGATGTCACGGCAATATTTCCCATTTGTATCATAAAGAAAGCTATACTGTCATATTGTGCAACTTGTTAATTAGAAAAAAGATTTCTCACTGTGTTATGAAGAGAAGGAAGAATGCTTTCCTGCAGTAAACTCTGCTATCCTCAATGCACCGTAGTACCCAGTGGTAGATGTGTCCACTGATTTCCTCAGTTTCTCATGTGATAAAATTTGACCTTAGGATACCAAGTTTGAGAAACCAGTAAGGTGAGCACAGTAGAGCCTCTTTGAAAATCTTCCACATGGAAAACACAAAAAATATTAATAGTAGTTTATATAGTTTCCTGTTTATTTGCATTTGGCTTGTCTTTTTAAAATGACATTCTTATTTTTGAGAAAGTAGATTTGAGTGATTCTTCAGTAGACAAATGGCTGCTATATGATATGTGACAATGCTACATAATTGCTAATGCACTCATTGTGAGAAGAACTTTTAAGACACATATCACTTCTGATAAAAAGGATTAAATACCACTAATATCATATCAGGAAAATTAAAAGAAAAAGTTAAAGTATTGGTAAATTACTCATACAGATATTCAGAAATAGCGCAGGCTTTAAAAAAAAAGAAAGTAGACCGAAAATTCTTCTCAGATCCTTTATATAATTCTTATCCATAACAAAAATCAAACACTTAATACAATTCAGCAGCAAATTAAATATTTTTCTAGGTGAGAGAAGGTGAAATAATGAAGATATTTAATTAAATAAAAGCTTGATGTAGCTAAAAATGAACATATTTGTCCAACATGGACATGTTCTATTTAAACAATGTCACACATCTGATAGCCGAGTCATGAAAAGTAGGAGCACATTCAAAATTCTTTCCACTTACTTACTGTGAGAACCAGTCTTTAAATTCTGTGAATACCAACTGTGGCTGAATTATGGTATGAAGTGAAATGAATTTTGTAGGATCAGCTGCATCTCAGAAAATAGTGTATGACTCAAATCTTTATGTTTTTAATTCAACAAAACTGACTGACTGACTGACTGGATTGCCAGGCGCCGGCTGTAGAAATTTGGGGGGGGGGGGGGGGGGCCGGGGGGGGATTACCCTGGTGTCTTGGGCCAAGGAGATGCCAACCAGTCCCAGGAGGAAGAAAAAAAAAAAAAAACCAGCAAAAAGAAACAACGTCTCTCCCTGCAAAAAGCCGAGAAAGATCCGAGGAAACCCTCTGCTGTGAGCTTCCAGAGCACACACCAGAGTGTGAGTGAGATATCGCTGTCCTGCCGGAATGCAGTCTCCTTCATAGATTTTTCGGGGGAGTAAGGTGTAACTCCTGCAGACAAACAGCGCGTGTTTCTTTTTTCTCTGCTTTCACTCTCTCTGTCTCTCTGGGCCTAAAAAGCTGCAGAGCTTCATATCCTGCATAAGCAGGAGGGACGGTTGAGGATACAAAAAATCATATGGCCAACCCAAAACATTGGCCCTGCTCACAAAGTCCTAAGCATGAAATTCCCTTCAGTAGAGGTTATTTATTGGACATCAGGTCAGAGAAAATTATAAAAATACAACTAGTCCCTTGATCTTTGTTATTTCAATCACATTCACCTTTCTATAAAATGGTCATGCCTGCTGCGTGACTTAGTAATATCAGCACATCATTTTGCCATAGAATAGTAGAATAATTGAAGGCTCCTATTCCCTGTGTCAGTGGACACTGAGTACTTACTGCTACTGACACAGAAAGTTTACAATTACATGGGACTGAGGGCCCCCCTTACACTGTGACCCACAGAACTGCACTCCTCTGTCTTTACATGGGAGATTTCCTTGCCTTTGATGTTTTATCCATACGTCTCCTGAGTCAAGACACCTTTTAAACACAAAGAAAAATAAAAGAGAGTAACTAAACTGAGCCCTGGTTGATATCAGGTGATCAGATTTATGTTCTGAAATGCAAGAGTAGGTGGATTTTCAGGTGTGCTCAAGAAGCAGTGCTATCTGAACACACGTGAACCACTGAAAATGGCTCCAGACCCACTTTAATTAAGAAAGCTACATGACAGTTAGCAAAGTACATTAAATGAGACTAGAACAGTGGTGTGTCCCTAATCCTCACAAACGTGCTATGCCAGATGAGCTCATGATGCCGCTGTGACAGCTCTTGCTGGCAGACATGCTTTTATAGATTGCCAATGCATTCCCTCACCTAAGGTGCAGATAGAACAAAGACTTTCAATTTAAAGGAAAACCAGACTTTTTTTAAAACTCCTGATCTCTTTAAGAGAAGGAAACTCTGGAGAAACAGTTTATTTCAGAGGCACCAGGAGGATTGTATCCCTAGAGCTTGTTTCTGGAAGATGTTGACAAGCTCAGGGGAGCAATTACTTCCAACAGATATGTCAGTGTTTGTGAGACAAGAAAGCTTCTGCAGAAGAAAGCATAGGTGTAGTAATCAGAGGCTGCAGTGAAGCCTTTTGATAAAGTTCCTTCTTTTCATGGTTCTTGCTCAAGTCTCCTGTGCTCGGACATGTATTTAAATAATTGTAGGTAGTCAGACACATACTATTACCAAGGGAAACACAGACTAAAACAAGAAGTACTGCACAGTCACTTAATCTCTTAACTGTAGTGCTACCTTTATAAAGATATATTTGACCTCAGATGTCAGAAATTTAATTTCAATAAGGCTACCATTAACCTTGAGAAAGTCAATGAAAAAAATTCTCACCTATCTCAACAGTGTTAGGTTCAGAGTGGAGAAGACTCAGTAACACCAGCAAAACAAGAAAGACAATAAACACTTATGTCAAATGTTATAAAATATTGTATTGAAGAGGGGAAGAAGATGCTTAAGATTGCTGTCAGAATCTGGTTTATTTGCTTCGAAAGTTAGTCAGAGCCTGTACTCTTCCCATGGGGCATGTTGACACTATAGATTTTCACTTGTGTGTCTCCCTCACAGAACAGTTTAAATTGTGCTCTGAATTACATCTATATAACAGCTGTCCTTTTTTACTTCATTAGTGCTCAGTTGAAAGGAGAATTTAATTCAATGTCTACATGAAGGAACGATGTGTCCAGTCCAACTCATATGTTCAAAAAACTTCCATGTTCAAATGAAAAACTATCCTGTGAGATTTTCGTGGTTAGGGCTGTTCTGACCTAGTGTTGGTGGCAGCTGTGGCAAGTTGACCTTGACAGGCTGCCAGACCCCTTCTCATTTGTTCTCTGATAACACTTTCTCAACAGGACAAGGGGAGGTGTTAAGGTAGAAAAACTCATGATTTGTAACAAATGTGATTTAATAAAAGAAAAAACTGTGTACAAAAACCATATATGAAAAGGAATTTATCCACCAGCAAGTAGATGCGCAGACACTTCCTATGGAGCAGGGCCTCAGTATGTGTAATGACTGCTTTGGAAGAAAAACGTCATAACATGATGATATAAAGTCTGCAATGTCCCCTTGATCTCTTTGGATCTGTGTCACCTTCCAGTCTTGCACCCACTTCAAGCCAACTGGCTTTTGAGTGTGGAGAGGCAGCCTTGATGCTGAGCAAGCAGCAAAACGTGGTGTCTTATCAACACTGTTCTAGCAAATGCACAAATGTAAAGCATGGCACAGCATGGGCTACTGTGAGGACAGGTAACTCCACACCAGCCAGACTCAGTGCAGAAGTTTATCTCTGAATTGACAGCTGAGATAAATTACCTCTAGAGGTCAATATTTCCATAATCGTAAGTCCTTTCTTACATCCCAAACTCTTGTGCTATATGCAATCAAACTGGTTCTAGTGATTGACTTTTACCCTCTTATTACTGCGTGAAGGTCATAAAATTGCTAAATATTCTCCTCATGACATCAAAAATTCATTGTTTCATTTACAGACTTGTACAATTGCAAAGACTATAAGCTGAAATAATGAACATAAACTACACCATAATAATTGTGAGTCACCTTCAAATATCAAAACCCATTTGACAGTATCCAGGTCAGCAGACAATTTTAACCAAAAGATAATCATACATTGACTGCTATCTTGCTTTGTAACCTGACAATACTTTGGCCTAAATTTCTGTCTCTATTTCTTTGACATGCCTTGGGGGACACTATCTCAGTTTTATCTTTGCAGAGGAAATGAGAAAACTGTCTTTATTTGTCTTATGGCTCATGGAATTAAAAAAAAAAAAAAAAAAAGAAAAGAAAAAGAAAAAAACTGCTCATCCCCTGACTTGCAAGAGAAATCTTTCCTTTTAGTTTAAGACAAATAAGCTTTTAGGAAGTGCACACCGTAATGCTCATGAAGGAAAAAAATAAATCTGAAAGATTTCTGAAGCTTTTTAAGTCATTACCGCCACATTGTCATCACCTTTTCATTTACTATTCAAGTCACTCGTTAGCTGGGAAAAGCTAGAAATTGCATGACCCATTTCCTATACAGCTGGAAAACCCAGTTAGTGTTTTCTTGCTTCAGATTCATTTCACTGAAACTGTTTGAATTCTTCTAGACAATGAATGTCACTGCAGTTAGGTTTGCATCTAGGAAACCCAGGAGATAAAAGGTCATTTGTGGCAGAAATCCAAACACATGTTTACTGACGGCAAAATAACATTTAAAGGTATTAGGTAAAACAATCCCATTAAGTTTTGAAAAAATCCCATTAAGTGTTTCAGTCATTTCCTAAAATGTGCTTTCCAAAATTAGATGACGTATTTTCTGCAACTCAAAATTTTTCTGCTTTCACCTTTTTTTTTCTTTCTCAAATAATTCCTAGGAGAGGTGCCTAGCAGAAGTTTTCCATTGATATTTCCCTGCAGGGGAACAGACTCCTCAACTCCTTTCAGGAGTGTAAGAGCCTCCTGAGCTATTGTATTGCTGTTTGTATTCATGATGTAGGAAGCTGGGGATGAAGGCAGCTGTTTTCAACTTGTTTTCAGCTGTAATGTGATCTGTGAGACAGAGACGGCCTGCTTGCTTGCTTCAATTTTAAACTTCATTGTGAGAAAAATGTAGGGGTTTATCTGCTCTTCTACAGCATTGGAGGGTGTTGATGTGGGGAAGATACAAAAAGGAAATAGATAAGTATTTAATTTCCCAGTGAAGAAGAGAAGGTCAAGGACATTTGAAAGGGCCTTGACAGCAGAAATTGAATTTCACATTATCAAGTTCATTTTCTTTGGTTTCTTAAATAAACTCATGATTTTTAATTTTTTTTTTTACCAAATAACTAATATAAATTTTAATCAAATTTAGCAGTATACAGAGATCAAAAAAGTGTTACTTAAATGAAATTTAGGTAAAGGAGAATGTGTTAACAAATGGAGAACAGCAACTTATTCAGTATTAAACATCAATTTCATATTTAAGATGTGAAATTGCAAATAATGATTTGGCTGACTTAGTTGCTCATGAATGTATTTGTTTATCTTTGAGGGATTCTTTCCTTTTGCATTTAGATTTTTCTTTTTCACATGTGGGTGGTTGTTTCCTTTTTTTTAAGCCTCTATTATTACAATACCCTTTCTTTGCCTAATCAGGGAAAAAGTCTTGACTTTAGATTACAAAGTGGAGATGTTGAAATAATTGAGTGTTTCTCTTCCATGTAGCTTGACATGACCTGGTTTTGTGGAGAAGTTGGTGAAAACACCTTTAGCATGTAGTTTTTTCCTGACCTCTCCTGTACACTTTATGCCTCTACTCTATTTCTTTATTAGCATCATAGCTGAGCAAATGCAGGATCCCTGAATATTTGGTACATTTCAGAAGTACCCTTGTGAAGAGCACTGGCAGGTGGCTTTCACCTGATTTCTAGAGTCAGATTTCTGGACTTGGTTCAGCCTTTTGTTTTTTTGTTATCTGAGAATAAAATGCTCTCGGTGTACATGATACTTGGTTACTAGATAATTCAGTGATTGACACTACAAGTCAAGATGGTCTCTACAATAAATTTAAACTCATCAGAATGAAAATTCCCACTTACATTTGTAAGTATTTAATTCCTTCAGGATTCACTCCAAATAATCAAATGCTATGATAGTTATTGCATGCCAGATTTTTATTTTCATTTCCTTAATTCTACTTCAGAGAGCCAGAAACCTTATTCAGAGTAGTTTTTGTATCTAGAGACTTTTTTAAAATATTAAATCAATCTTCATCTCCAGTAGGTTACATGAAGTTCTTCATCATCCCTGCTATTTGAAATAAAAACCCCATTTAGACTCCTACTTAAACATGGCTTCTAATAGAGAGTTTCCACAGACTGCAAGAATTTAGGAGTTTACTACCTGTGCCTTCATCTTCCTTACCTCTTCAAATTCACATGCTTTTTGTTTGCAAACTGGGCTGCAAAATAGGCATATAGATGACTAAAACCCACTATTCTGTTTTTCTTTCATTTGCTCTCATACCTCTTAAGGCTTGTTTACACAATGAAATGATACTGAGAAGTCTAAGACACTACTGAAAAAACAACAATCTCCCTGGTGCCGTGCTCCTGGTTGTGGGATCTTGGTATGACACTGCAACTGAACTTATTAGTGTTGTCTTTCCTCCAGGCTGCCTGGTGTGACTCTGCTGCTTCCAGTCTGGTTGAGCTACACATAACATCAACACAGGTTTGTGCTTTGGCAGCTTATGCCCTGCACCACCTGTGGTAGACCTTGATGTATAAACCACCTTCTTCCTGCCAAGTTTCCCCACTGTTATACTCCCTAGGTGAAAATAAAGGATCTCCAGACCTTAATCCAAGTGGATGCCCAAGTGGATGGCCCTCATGTTGCTCACACATACCCCATAATTAACAACTTGACAATTAATGCCCATAGATACCCACACTCTCAGCTCTCTAGGCACTGAATATTGGCCTTCTTTTTGACAGGCAGAAAGGAAAAGAAATTGGACTCTGTGCTGGTTTCAGCAGGGGTAGAGTTAATCTTATTCACAGCGGTGTTGTGTTTTGGATTTTGCTGAAGAAAGGGTTGATAATACAGAGGTATTTTTGTTATTGCTGTGCAGGGCTTGCACAAAACCCAGGCAATTTCTGCTTTTTGTGCCGCCCCACTGGCAAGGAATTTAGGAGTGCGTGGGAGGAGATGCAGCCAGAATAGATGACTCCAACTGCCCAAAGGAATATTCCAGACCATATGGCATCATGCTCAGTACATAAAATGGGGCAAAGAAGGAGGAAGAGGACAATGGTTGAACTGATGGTGTTTGTCTTCCCAAGCCACCATTACATGTGCTGGGTTCCTGTTGTCCTGGAGATGGCTCAACACCTGCCTGCCCATGGGAAGTAGTGACTTAATCCCTTGTTTTGCTTTGCTTGTGTGCATTTTTCTTTCTCTATTGAACTGCCTTTATCTCAACGCGCAAGTTTTCTGGCATTTACCCTTCCGATTTATTCCCTAATCCCACTGGTGAGGGAGCAAGTGAGCAGAACACGGGGCTGGGCTGCTGGCTGGGGTTAAACCATGGTAGACTCAAGGAGCTGAGAGAAATGTTTGGTTTTGGAAATAATAGAATATTTCCACATTAAAAATATTCCCTAAGCATAGAATTTGATTTCAGTAAAACTGGTGGAGAAGGATTTTAGTTTTCATTTATGATTTAAAATTAAGTTTAAAAAATTATAGTTTTATATATACAACTACTTATTTACGCATTTATAAATTTGTATTTATACCTATATCTAGGAAACAGAGGCACTCTTTCCCATATTTGTCCTCTTCTGACTTATTTTTATTCTCATTGTTCTGGTTCATTTGGTCAGTGAATTTAGTCTAAAATTGTGTCCCAAATTCTTTCTCTTTGTTTTTGCAAATATTTTTCCTAATTACTGAATATTTCCAGTTTGTTTACGTCCTTCCCCAGATAGGTCTGAATGTTTCATTTGCTCTCTCACTGCTTAAAAATATTGTCTTAGCCAATTTTTTTCTCTTTCTCTTCCCCACTTCCTCCACCGCCTTTCTTTACTGTCAATTTTAATCTGTATTTTGAGCCTGGGAAAGATTTCCCCAGAGTAGCAGCAAAAATGGTATTATGAATATTCATAGATTGCTATGATCTTGGAGTTTTAAAATAGAACTGAATATTGTCATAGCAATTCTTATTCTTCCTATTATAAAATATTCAGTCTTGCTGATATTTGATCTTCGATATCTAGGGCACTGGGCCTTTCCTTTTTTTTTTTTAGCACTTTTTCAAGTCTAACTTATTAATTACTACACATCATACCAAGACATTATAATTTAGCACTTTAATAGCCTTTTTCCTCTTTGAGTTAGATGATATTCTAGGGAAAAAAAAATTACAGTGATTTGGTCTGCTTCTGGGTGAAAACTGGAATGGTCATTTACTAACTAATCCACATGGGGGATTTTTGCCCAATACTTACCTTTAAAAATTATAGCAAATTTTTCTAAACTTTTCTGTCTTTAGAACCTTTCATTTCTAAAACCTGCGTAAAATGCTCCATCTTGTTCCATAAATTCCATTTTTTTAGTCCTAAAAAGAGAAAGTAACTTCCATATTTGAAATAATATATTAAGTTACAAAGGTCACATATTGCTCTTTAAATACCCCTGAAAAGCAATTCTTTCTTTTTCTTCCTTCTTCCTCAACCATCAACTGTTATGAGTTATACAGTATTAGTAGTGGTGCACCTTTTGTTAATACAAATTAATATCTCTCTCCCAAAGAGATAACAGGAAGACAGATTGAAAATGAATAAACATATACCAGGTGAGAAAAATAACACAAATATTTTGCTTAATTTAACACAAAACAATATAGCACAGCTGCTGTCTAGCTGCTTTTACAGTTTGGCCTTCCTACAAGTTTTGGAAACTTTTATTTAGAGTCCTCTCACATTGCTCTTTGGTTTTTAAAGAACACTTTTTCCCATACCTAAGTAGGAGTTCAGTTACCTACTCACATGTCATGTATTTCTTTTCCCTTCTTTAAATCTAGAACTCTTAACAAATTTACACTTACCATAATGGACAATAAAATTCAGTTGAAGGAGAAACTCAGTGTTATAGCACTTTGTTAGATGCAGAATTTATTTAGATTAGCTGTTTCTCTAGAAATTCTAGTTTGGAATTGTATAACAGTGACTTTTTTTCCAAAAAAATTTTTACCTATATCTGTGACCAGTTTTTCTTCTGGGACTTTGATTTGTCTACAAGTCATGCAGAGTATAGTAACTTGCAGCTAAGATATGGCAAGTAAAGACATTTCAAGCACCTAATTTAGCAGATAGAAATATATTTTCAAATTAAGTTGGACTAGTGGGAGTAAGACTGTCCTAGAAAACAAAGTAATGTGCCCAGGGTAGAAGGGGTTATTGAAGTCACTGGGATGAATGGTGTCTGCAAGAGAAAAGGAAGCATAAACACAGAGACCTGTGGTGCTAATAAATAAGTAAAATGTAGAGTGCTATTTTATTGCAGAAAATAATGCAGACATACAAAGATTACACTTTTTCTGCTGCATTGTGGTCACACTAATCAACATGGGCATACAGAATTCTTCTAGGAAAGCCAGAGACAAATGACAGTTAAAGTGATATTTCTGAGCTGATGAGCAGTAATTTGGGCTGAAAATAATTCATGGCAATTAGTAGATTTTCTCTTTGGTGTTTTCAATCCATGGTTGGACATTGAACAAGTGACTGTAACTCTTTAGATATAGCCATGCAGACAAGGTGTCGTCCAAATCATAGTCCATTTTTCAAACCTATATCTCACCAATTTAGGGGCAAGAATGTTGAGGGGGACCATATCAAAAGCCAAGCAGCAGTATAGATATACGGCCTTTTACTTATCTGTTGTCATCATTTCTCCTGGTGATATAGGGTAGTTAAGAAATACTTTTCACTCTAAAATTTCAGATGTCATGGAAAGTTACAAAATTTGAATTTTCTTATTCATTGAATGTATCAGATTTAGAAGGTTTTATCCAGCATTTTTATAAAGATGGGGTGAAATAGTTAAAACCTGGAGGTTTGGTAGGGAGGAGGGAATAGTTTTTCTCAAAGTGACCTTGCAGCTGGGAATGGTAAAAATGCCAATGAGAGAAAACTCCATTTATTATGCCAGAGTTGTTCATCCTCTGCCTGTTTTGAGAAGTAGAATTCCTGTGAAAAGATAACACACTCTCACAGACATGTGGAAGCCTTTTGTTATAGTGAGGCGGGCAAGCCCCTGCCCTTGCTGTCAGATGGATGAACTGTGGGCCTGTCTGTTGCTTCTGAGGTAATGAAACAAATCTACTCTCTGTATTTTGGCTGTGGTTTGATGGTAGCCCTTGGTTATCTGTATGTGTCGACTCACAACACATATACACAAAAAATATTTTATTTTACAGACATTTTAATTGATAACAAATTAATGTTTTGCTCAAAAAACCCACACTTATTTCAGGTTGTAAGTTAACTTTTTTTAAATCTTATTTTGTTTTATATGTATGTATGACAGTATCATAGGATCACAGAATTATGGAATCCCAGAATGGTTTGGGTTGGACTGTCCATGTCACTGACAAAGGTGCTGAGCAGCACTGGTCCCAGTTCCAATCCCTGAGGAACTTTGCTCATCACTTATCTCTCCATGGTCATTGAATCATTGATCATAGATCTCTGAGTGTGGCCATCCAGTCAAATCCTTATCCACCGAGTGGTCCATCTTTTAAATTCAAGTATCTCTAGTTTAGATACGAGGATGTCTGGCAGAACAGCATCAGCTGCTTTGCACAAGTCAAGGTAGGTTATATCAGCTGCTCTTCCCTTATCCACCAATACTGTAATCCCTTTATAAAAGGCCACCAAATTTGTTAAGCATGACTTGGCCTTAATGAAGCCATGCTGGCTTTCACCTCCTTATTTTCCATGTGCCTCAGTATGGCTTCCAGGAGGAACGGCTTCATGATCTTTCCAGGCACAGAGATAAGACTGCCTGGCCTGTCCTAGCCCTCAAACCTCTGCAAGCCCACAGACACGATTGCCGCAGGAACCTTTTGAGACATTTAACATGCCACCCAACCAAGTAGGAAGGAGTAGCTGTTCCTCTCTCAGCTATTCTTGTGGGGACTGTAAAAAGAGAGCTTGTGACTGCTTCTAATTTGCTTGTAAAACTCAGCTTAAACACCTTCACTGGTGTTCATCCAGAAACCTGGATGCTTTCACACAGAAATTCAGAAGAAGAAAACACATTTATAAAACTGTGAAAGTGGTAATTGCTGGTGATGGGGTAAGTCATAAGAGAGGGAGAGGTTTTTTTTCTAAAGCTCTGGCAGCCTTTCCAGGAGAACTGACTGATCACAATCCAGGTAACGTCACCGTGGGTGCAATAGACTGTACTGATGTCCTACATCCATTCCTACTTCCTTGCAGAAAGGATTTTCATAAAAACAGATGTTAAGAAACATAAAATCAGATATATTTGAGTGCCATGATCTTAACAGGAATAAGTTGTCTTTGCTAATATCAATATGATAAATCTACCCAAAAAGATGCTACAAGATTAAATTTCTAAACAACATTCATGTGAACAGGATCCTTTGAAGTAAAACTCAAGTTTACACTGAAAATATTCTTGAAGCTGCAATCACAATTGGAAGCTTCCTCATGCAGAAAAACAAAAGGATGAGGATTAGCTCCTATGATTCAATTTTTTGTGGTTTGGGATTTGGGATTTTTTAATTTTTTATTTCATTTATAGAAAGAATTATTCAATATTGTAATTTTCAGTTGTGATTGTTGTGCACATTTATATATCCCTTTGGCATAAAGAAAACCTCTGCAATGCACTGAAAAGCAGTATCCTTGAATTTCTATCAGAAAGAACAATTATCAATATCTTAGATTACAGTCTTTGTTTTGCTGAAATGGAATTTTAATTAGGTAGGGATAAAAGCATGTAATTTGCTATGAGAAAGTCTTATCCATAAAACACCCATTTTTTAGCTTTAATATTCACTTCCATACAAGCTGTTTAGGAGCTCTTCTTATGACTCCAAAAATCAGCTTCACATATAGGAACATCAAAATCCTTGCTTGCTTCAGGTGGATTTTTCTGTTATCGCTGTTCCCAGAGTGGCCTGTTAAGCTGGATAAATATGCTATCTATTTTCCAGAACATAATAGAGTTGTTAAAGGCAATACATAAAAATGACTATCTACAAATCATCCATTTTTGCTAAGCACATGAAGAAGAAAAGACATCAACAGCATTTGCAAGTAATTAAAGTGGTTTGTGATTTTATTTTTTTTTCTTCACTAAAATGCACTCTGTTTTCTGCTTAGTAACTATGCATCTGTAATGGCAAATATACAGTTTACACATCTGAAACACTATTTGCAATAATTCTCTCCTTCTTTATTCTACTGCATCCAGTTAGTCGGGATTGTCAGAAAGTGTTTAACATATATTAAAATAAAGCCCATCCCCTTTTATAAAAATGTCAAATTTACTAGTTCTGTATACATACATTTCTTTCAATCTTCTCTTTCTTATATTACCTGGTCTAATAGCTGCTATTTGCTGAAGCAAACTCACCTTGGAATGAGTCTAAATATTTCATAAGCTTGATTTAATTGCTGTCATTTCCAATAGCTTTTCTACTCAGGGGACATTCTTTTTATAGGAACCTTACTGGAATTTTTACTGTCAATAAAATTTTTTTTAGATATCATTAAGTTATGGTCTAAGACTGAATGAACCTCTCGAGTTTTTCTCCTGATGGTGGTTAATTTCAAATCTGCAATATTTATTTCTCTTTCAAAACTTAGATTCATTTCAGTCATAATAAAACAAACAACAGGACAGGAATATGTAAACCTTTAATAGCTTTTATTTGTGTGTCACCATTGTGTAGATAATCTGCTATAGATAATTTTATTTTCCATGCATTTTAAACATGTGCAACTGAGAAAGAAAAACATTTGAAGAGATTTCATGATCTAATATCAAAAATCATGCCATAGTAACATTTGACTACTTCTTTCTATTATTTGATGTAATTGTATTATAAACTCTACCAAAATAAACTTTAAAAATGCATTCACTTAATGTTTAACACTCTTGTGACATATGATCTTGTAAGATTTTTCAGTCAGAAAACATCAAATTATATTAAAAGTTGCAATTAAGTCTAAGATTCTATACCCCCTTCAGAAATTATTAAACAAGATATTACTTCTAATCTTTCTTTGCTTTCCCTGTGTATGTGTATTTATATTTATGTGTTCAGATTAAATACAGTCAGATAAATACATTTAGCCATAAACTTGCCCAGCCACAGGAAATGACAGCATGCTTGTTCACATCCTCAACAGTATGGAGAACATACGTGATGGCCAAAAAGTAAATATGTGAACTAGCACTTTAAGCAGAGCACTAACCTTACTCTAGATTAGAAACAGGAAGGATGATCTGAGGGAAAAGGAAAGGGGGAGATAAGGAACATATTTAAAGATGCCAGTTGTTATTCCTTTGAAATAGTTCTCCTTCAATATTGTAGACCTAGTGCTAAACAGCATCATGTGTCCTATGTAAAAGCACAGCATTGTAACAAAAATCAGTGGATCTATTCATCAGGAAGATCAAAAGGATGCCCGATGGATAATATAAGAATTGCACCATCTGAGTGACTGAAGTTTCCTGTGGTTATACCCATGTGTTTTGCTGTATCAGTTCCTTTCCTACAAAAAAAGATCCAATGTTTTTTGTTTTGTTTTTTTTGTTAACATGGATCTAAAAAATACTGGGTCAAAACCTCTTGATAGGACAACTTGTGGCTTTCCTTGCTGCAGCAAGTTGTGTAGCCCAACAAGGTTGTGTTTGTAAAGATAAACATCCTCACTGAGGATGTGATGTCTACACTATGTGCTCTGTATAAGAGTTTAATTTGGATTGGCTTTAGCTGTGCTTGGCTGAGTTGAACTGAGCAACTTTTAGCAGTTGAAGTGCATTAAGTACCCTCCTGAAACTAATTTTTTAATTTTCTCAGAAAGAATCTGAACTACATGAAGTTTTCATGAAGTAGAATTGTCTTATAGACTTCTCTCTTGAGATCCATTTTAGCATCTAGCAGAAGTTGAGAATTTCAAAAACAGTTCACACGCACATATATAATTTCTCCATCTCCCCATCCCCTCCTCTGCACTCTAAGAAAATATTTAAAACATTTTTGAATAGTATAACAATGCTCACAAGCATATATGGGCTGCCATGTAAAAATATGATGCAACATTTTATATGCAGACAAATTCTCTGTGCCAAACATTCAACAAACAATTCTTGCGTTCATGAAAAAAATATGTAATTTTTTAAATAAACCTTGCTTCAAGTCACATCTGGAGTTGCAGTAAACCATTACAAGTAATAGAAAGACATTTTATCTTACATGAAAAGTATAAATGAATAAAAAATCAAGAGTAAAATTTCAAAACAATTTACTTGACCAGAATGTGAAAAATGGGTACTGAAATAGAAGTCTAACTAAAGAAAACAAGCAAACAAACCAACAAAAACCTAATCCAAAAAAAATTCCCAAACAAACAAACAAAAAAGACTTAAATACTTACAATGCAGTAATTGTGAGGTTTTCAAAAGCAATTTAAAAACTACTTTCATGACTCATACCTAAAGTGAGATCCAAGACTCCCTCCACTTTCTTCCCCCCCTTCTACTCCTGCTCTCTTTCCCTTCCTTTTTCCTCCCTTTTTTCACTATTTGAATATTGTGTATAATTTCATCAATACACTACTTGAGAACATTCTGAGACTTTTTAAAAACCCAGTGCTTCTTTTATAATTGTTCTAGGCATAAAGATATAGAAAGAAAATTTTAAAAAAGAATGGTTCAAAATAATTAACATTGGGAGAAACTACGCCTACTATATAAATTGTACTAAAATTAGTTGCTGCAAACTCTTCCAATATTTATAGCTATTGAAATAAAAAACACTTTAAGGAAGGAAAAATTTGAGACACAGACTGTACCTTGTAACAGAACATGCGCTACATAAGTCATACACCACTTCAGATAATTACTCACACATTATTAAATGTAAACTGTAATTTATCTCAAGATTTACCCTGACATATGATATTCCAAACAATATGCAGGCTAAACACTGTCTTAAAAATGTGTGAGTGCAAAATGTTTCAACTGAACCATTAACTGAAAACTGAAGCTCACTAATTCTTTCCGGCATAGAGAGATATTGATGATGGGGTTCATTGTGAAACAAAAATTTATACTGTATCCATGGTCAAGTCTCCTTGTTGGTTTAGGGTTTACTTCTTTTATTTTTCCTCAGAGATGGCTGTAATTCAAACCATTCTTATACCTCTGTCTGCATGATACCAAAGTATCAATGCCCATCACAGACTTACAGATGGTTCACGCAGTAAAATTCATGGACATATGGAAGCATAAGTCACAGGGAAAAATGTATTGAGGAGACATCAGAAGAACAAATTTTGTAAACTTGCCCCGAACACTTTTTGCAGTACTTCTTTAAACTGTTAAAAGATAGCTAATTTTATTAGGGAAACTTGACATAATCTTATTTTGATATTCGATTCTGTGAAAGAATAAAAAAAAAAAGGGTTTGGGAAATAAGTTTCTACTGTCCTGATTAATTCATTCAAATATAATGTCAACATCATTTCCATATTATGTCTCCAAAACAGA
Organism: Petroica traversi; assembly: GCA_025920805.1. NCBI lineage: Eukaryota > Metazoa > Chordata > Aves > Passeriformes > Petroicidae > Petroica > Petroica traversi. The sequence continues at coordinate 1,861,391 of JAHLSL010000080.1, read as the reverse complement.
AGATATTAATCTATCCACTTCTGATAATAATTCATCCCAACTCTGACTGTTATTGGGCCCAAAATAGCACAACTGATACAGCTCCAGGCAGAAGAAGATTAAATATTTCTCTTAGGAGAAATTTTGTGGAAATGCCGATTTGGGGCTGAAAAATGGTGATACTCCTGTACTGGGTTTGCATTGCCCAGCTTTGGTAGCAGGATGCTACAGGTGCTTCTGTGAGAAGCTGTCAGAAGCTTTCTCAATGTCCAGCAGAGCCAGTCTCTGGTGGCTCCAAACACAGATGTGCCTGTGGTCAAGGTTGGGCCAATTAGAAATGGTGGTAATGCCTCTCTGACAACAGAGGAGAAAAAGAAGTAATTGTGCAGACGTAATTGCAGCCAGAGAAGAGCAGGGTGAGAATACATGAGAGGAACAACTCTGCTGACACCAAGATCAGTGGAGAAGGAGGGGGAGGACGAGCTTCAGGCACCAGAGCTGAGATTTCTCTGCAGCCAATGGTCCAGAGCATGGTGAGGTAGCTGTGCCCCTGCAACCCATGGAGGAAACACACACCGGAGTGGGTGGATGCCTGAAAGGAGGAGGAACCCATGGGAGGTCCATGGACAAAAAAGCCCAAGTAGCCTGTACTTTAAGAACTGCACCCCTTAGAAGAATGGCACACACTCCAGCAGTCTGGGGAGAACTGCTGCTTGTGGGATGGGCTTATATTGTAGCAGTTTACAGAAATCTCTTGCTCATGAGATGAATTCACGTAGTTGAAGTTCATGGAGAACGGTTTCCCATGGGAGGGACACCATGGTGCAGCAGGGGAAGGAATCTTCTCCCTGAGCAGGGGCAGGAACAACATGCGATGAACTGACCATAACTGACCATAATTCCCATTCCCTGTGTCCCCGCACCTCTGGGAGAGAAAGCAGAGTTGGGAAGGAGGAAGAGGTGATGGGAAGGTGTTTTTAAGGTCTTATTTTGCTTCTCATTTTCCTACTTTCGTCTTGTTACTAATAAATTAAATTCATATATCTAATTTGAGCCTATTTTACCCATGACAATATTTAGTCAGGGATCTTCCTCTGTCCTCACCTCAGCTCATGAGCTCTGAGTTATGTTTGCTCTCCTTTGTCCAGCTGCAGAAAGGAGTGAGAGACTGACTTTGATGGGTGCCTGCAATCCAGAAAGTGTCAACCCACCACAGTTCCACATTCCCAGAGGTTTTTAAGTTCAACAGCAAATTACACTGTATTTTAGGAATGAGATAAAAGCTTTCTTCCAAACACCAGTTTAGCCAGAATTATTCTGTCTCTAAATTTACCTATAGAACAAACCCAAATCCATGTCTGTTTGTTCTGCTTCCTGAAAATCAATGCATATACAGATACTACAAAACCAATCAAATGCTAACCTTAATTGCTGTAAAGGTCTGTGAAACCACTTGTATAGTGAAGCTCATCTTATTATGTCTTTTAGTATTGTGCGTTAATGTCTGTTGATCCATTTTCTCCATCACAAAAGTAGTTTGATGTTGGGTTTTTGGTTTTGTTTTGTTGGTTTTTAATCTATATTTGTCAGTAATGTGGCCAATGTTTTAGTCCATTATCTTGTTACAATTTTATCCAATACCCAGCCCAGAAATGTAAAGAAATACATTTCTTTAATGTAAAGTGTTTACATTAAAGAAAAAGATATTTTATAAATTTAAGGGAAGACACATAGCAGCAGAAGCATAATAAAAGGGCAGAAGATGCAGATTGAAGAGCTTGGACATTGGGGTTTATTCTTGTCATACTTTTTTGTTAAAATGTATTGATTAAGACCATTTTTGAGGAGGTATGAAATTCCCAAGAAGCGGAAACTTGTAGCTTCATTAGCAATACAGTCAATGGTAAGACACAAAATACAATTATATTTATGGACCAAAATCCATACAGACAATAAATACCTTTAAAATATATTATAACATTCAGAGTCAGTGTTCACTATGATTCATATTTATGAGGGTATGAGGAGACAGGTTAAACAGATCCTGTATTAGATCAATTTATATAATTGGAAAAGAAAAAAACTAACCCAGGTAACTTCCTAGGTTCACATGCTTGTAATCTGCTTTGAAATAGGAGCAGTGACCTTGAATGGACGTAAATATTTAGGATAGTTGCTCCAAGTGTAATATGCAGCTTTTCTGCAGAAAAGTTGAGTAGAAGGGATGATAGGCAGATATAAGGAAGGGGATGACAGTAAAACAGATGAAAGACAAGTTTATATATATGAGAGAAACAGGCACAAACTGGCTCTTGGAGGGCTGCTGGGTTGAGGTCGGACAAGTAAAATGCAGCAAGTTCCTACATCCTGAGTCCATGATTGAGGATGCTCAATAGGTTTGTGCATTTGGGAAGGATCTTTGAAGCTGTCCCTTAAGAATCTGGCCTGTAAGATCTTGGTAAGTAGTTGTCTTGTGAAAATATTTCCCACTTAGGGCTATTTATTAGGCTTAAGCTTTATCACAGGTCTGTTTGAGCTCACTTCAGTGCATTGTAGTCAATCAGCTTCACATACATAGGTATCCTTGAAGGGACTCCATTCTACTCTGGGAGGATGCCATTTGAAAAAAAGTAGAGGAAACCTGAAAATATATTTCAAGGCATGAATAGCATTTCTTTACTAATTTTAGCCCTTGTTTTAGGTTGTGGAGATATGTGATTACTAGGGGTTTACTATCAGTGACCTGTTTTGCTTTTTGTACTGTTTCTATATTTCTTCCGGAGGTCATTCAAAGATACAGTCTAGAAAATAGTTTGGTGGTGCAGTTTTCTTTTACTCAGATGAGCTGGGTATATCAAGCAAATCTTTAATGGCCTGGCTATATATTACAGAGATTTTAATGTATTTTTCAGGTGTTTACTGACTTTTCTGATCTGTAAGATATGTAGCAGTTTATAATAGCAACTTGTAGTTTATCATCTCATGCTTCCTCTGGTGTCTGAATTAACAGCAAGGACGCTGCAGCTGGGGTTGATGCAGGAGCATGTCAGAACTAGATGATGAAGAAATGGTAGATATGGAATTTTTGACAAAAATTGGTAAGTGAAGGTTAACACAGATGTTACTCTTGTCACCTAAGTATGTCAGCTACACTAAAATCTAGTTGTTTTGATTAAATTGCTTTAAATAGCTAATGAAAAAACACATATTATTAACTACTTATTTGCACTATCTTGACAGTAACTGTACACTTTGTTGAAAGTGTCATTTATTTAAGGTAATTTTTCTTGTGAATAAGAACAGAGTAGATGTTGGATAGTGTCTCACACTTCAGATGAATTCCAAGTCCCTTTTTTTTAGCTGTTGCTGTATTACTCATGGGTTACTAATAACTCTAATTTTTCTTCTATTCAAAGAAATGGGACATTTTACCACTCGTGTAATAAAATTGTACTTTGATTTTTCATAATTTCCCAGTTGTCCATTTGATACTGTTCTGGCATGGGAATGTTTCAAGCTATCAAGAACTGTGATTCCAATGTGGAAATTGTTTGCTCGTCTTTCACAATGTAAATAATTTCCCCAAAACCAGAGTCATGAATTCATTTCCCAAAGCTAAAGATGTGCTTTTGCAGTCACATCTGAGATCAATACAAAGGCTTAAAACATCGCTAGCAGCAACATGACTTTGATGAATAATCTCATGGAATAGAACAGAGTACTTGGGATAATATTAATAAATTCTTCTACTTAGAGCTAATACTGCTCCCATTAAAGTGAACACCAATGTCTCAGATTTTAGAAATCTCAGAGTTGCAGCCATATCGATGACCTCTACATCTAAGGCCATTTTATTTCTCTCCTTAAATTAGTGAGCTCTGTATCTGCTAGTTCTGTGGCCTGTATACTCTTCACACATTTTGTGAAAAAACGTAATGAAATAGAGTAACCGTCATACAATTAAGAAAATTATTAGAAAAACAACAAATGTACTGTATTTATTTATTTGCATTTTTCTCAGTGAGAGAGCAAAAGAGAATAATGTATTTGCAGAATGCCAACATAGTATAGATTACAAAGCAGTTGCATGGATATGTAATCAGTATTTAGAGTAAGAAAGGATGTCAAAACCACTATTAGTACTAATAGTTTTGTAACTGGCCATCAACAGCAAACTCTTTCACCTCCAGGTTGAAAGTGTCAAAGTAATTCTACATCCCAGGCTGCAATAAGCTGGCTATTTTACATCAACTAATATCTGCCTTGCATTAGGAACTGTTATACCACAGAAGGATTTGTCCTCTGAATAAAACATTAAATCAAAGTCTTTTCTGCTCTGTAGGCATTATGGATAACATGACATGACTAATAGGAGAGTAATAATGATTTGAAATCTCCAAAGACTACTGACTTGATGTTTATCAAATATACATAGTGGATAATGAAAGCAGTTTATAAAGACTTGAGGATCAAAAAGTCTAATACACAAAAAGGAGGTGGGGCTTCTTAGAGACAAATGTCCCCCTTCATTTCAAACTATATGAAGAATATGGGCTAAACCAGGTAACTTCTAAAGCAGCTAAGTGACTTTTTGTATTCACTGTGTTGTTTTGATTTTCAAAATGATAGTTTTTATGACTATTTAAGTAATTCTACCTAGCAGAAGGAGGTGAAAAAAAAATGGTGAAAACAGACAGATTTTAGAAACCCAAAAAGAGATTAAATGTGTCATGTTTCTTGCCAATCTAGCATGTAAACAGAAGATGAATGATCTTTCTGTGTTCCCCTGTCATATGTGCATTCGCATACATTCCAAAGCTGTAGTTCATTAAGCATATTTTATTTTTTCAAAATTAAATAACAAAATGGCAAATGAAGTTACATGTATTGGATATTATGATTCTGTGAAATGCTGTGGAAATTTCAGTAGAGCTGTGTATGGTTATAAAAAATGGACCCCACAAATAAAGTTGCTATTTACCAGCTTTTAATGGGGAGCTCATTTCAATCCTAAACCCTAATTTTTAGACATGACAGAGTTTATGACATGGCTCCACATCAGTGGATCAGGGGATTACATCAGTTTAGTGGATCAACTGGTTGAGTTAATCAGTAATGATACTGCTTTTCTGAGCTAGCCAGACCAGGGATTCTTAGCAACATAGTCCAGCCTCCCACTATATCGGGGGCCATGTCCAAGTGACTTTTGAATATCTCCAAGGTTGGAGGCTCCACCAACTCTTTGAGTCACCTGTTCTACTGCTCAGTCACCCTTACAGAAAAAAAAATAGTGTTTCCTAATGGTCAGATAGAACTTCCTGTGCTTCAGGTTGTGCCCATTTCTGTGTTGACCAGTGCCTCTGGTCCTGGCACTGGTCATCACAGAAAAGAGCCTGTCTCCAGGCATTTTAAACCCTTCTTCCAAGTGTTTATGTAAGCTGATAAGTTCCTCCATAAGCCTTCTTTTCTCTAGGCTAAACAGTGCCAGTTCTTCCAACAGTTCCTTACAGAAGGAAAACCCCTTCATCTTATTTATGGCCCTTTTATTCTCTTGGTCTCTCCATGTCTCTGGCACTGAAGAGCCCAGAGCTGGACAAAGTCCTTCAGTTGTGGCCTGCCAAGTGCTGAGCAGAGGGGAAGGATCACTTCACTCTGCTGTCTAGTGCCGCCCAGAGCATCACTGACCCTTTGCAGCAGGGGCCTGTTGTTGACACACGTTCAACTCAGTGTCCACCAGGAAATTCAGGCATTTTCTGACAAACTTCTTCCCAGCTAGGTGGCAGTCAGCATATGTTGATGGTTGGGCTTGCTCCTCTTCTTGCATTTTTCCTTGTTGAACTTCAGGTGGATCTTGTCAGCCCATTTCTCCAGCCTGTTGAGGTCCCTCTGAGGTATCAACCACTCCTTCTGATTGTGTGTCATCTACAAAGTTGCTGAGGGTACTGTCTGCCCCATCATATAAATCATTATTGAAGGTATTAAACAGGAATGGACCCAGTAGAGATTTCTGGAGCTACACCACCAGCTTCTGACCTCTAACTAGATTTTTTGAAGTATTTAACCACCCTCTGGGCCTGGTCATTCAGAAAATTTTCAATATATGTGTTCAAATTATGTGTCTATACATCAAGGATAAAAGAAATATTTTCCAGAAATATTCCCCTCTTTCTTGAAGCCTTTAAATCGGATGATAAAAAAAGACTTTGTAATTAGCAGGTCAGCAGAGAAAAAAAATATGATTGCCTGACAACCTTTGTGTATAGAATAGTTAGAAAATGAAATGAGACAATGTGGGAATGGAGATCGTCTGTGGTATAATATTCATATCTGTTGAGTTCAGTAAGCAGACTGATGGGAAGACATCTCATATTTCCTTCTTTCTGAGTCATAAAAGCATAGATCATAGGGAAAAAAAATGAACAGAACACTCATAAATTTTTTTTAAATATACAGTCTTATTTTGCATCCTCTGCAAACTCATTCCCACTGAATTTATTTAGTCATGATTGGTTTCAATACAAATCATTAGCAACACAGATTTAGAAGCACTTATACAAATACTAGGGCTAGACAGCATATTCTAGGCTTTTAAAGACAACAGCATGAATGCGGCTTTTCTAGGATGAGCCATGAGGAACAGATGTCAGGAATGGTAAATGCTACATGACTGTGGAGAAGATCTGCCACTTGTTCAAAACAATTAAAATGTACAGTGTAAGTTTCCCACAGAAATCTTGATATCTTCTCAGATGTAACTGAGAAACAGAAAAGCAAGTAAATGACTAAAGAAAATATATAAAAACAATGTAGAAAAACAAACAAAGGATCAAAGCCCAGAGATTTAGGTTATGTGGTTTAACCTCAGCTTGCAAATAGCTGCCATTCAGGTGCTCACTCACTCCTCAAGTCAAACAGGGGAGACAATTGGAAGGGTAAAAGTGATTAAATTTGTGAACTGAGATAAAGACAATTTCATTGGTAAAGCAAAAGCTGTATGTACGAGCAAAGGAAAGCAAGGAATTCATTTAACACTTCCCATGGACAGACAGGTCCAGACAGGTGTTCAACCATTCCCAGGAAAGCAAGGCTCCTTCATGCATAATGGTGACTTTGGAAGCCAACCACCTCCACTCTGAACATCCTTCTTTTACTCCTTCTTCCCCCAGCTTCATATGCTGACCATAACACATATGGTGTGGAATATCCCTTTGGACCAGCAGTCTCAGCTGTGTCCCCTCGCAACCCCTTGTGCACTTTTAGCCTCCTTTTTGATGGGTGATGTGTGGACCAGAAAAGGCTCTGTGCAAGAACAGCTCAGCAGTAACTAAAATATCCCTGTGCTATCAAAACTTTTTCCAGCACAAATCCAAAAACACAGCACCGTACCAGCTACTGGGAAGAAAATTAACTCTGCCTTTATTAGAGATGGGAGTTTGTACACTGTACACCACACATCTTACATTTTAATCTCCTCAGAACACAATATAGTTTGTACACATTGAAACTACTCTTCAGAATAAAGCATCAAATGATAAATGACAATCGTGGCTGCCTGCACGAAAACTGTGCTGCAGATCTGAGCTAGTTTGTCACTGATTTTCTATCCAAGGCTTATGAAGAATGAAAGCACAGAAGTGGCATATGTCCTCAGCAATTACTTTAAAACAAACATAGTCGGATGTTTCAAACCAATTCTCATTATATCAGATTTATTTTGGATTTTTCTCCTTCCTGTTCTCTATGTTTTAACTTTTTTTCCTGTTCACATTATAAAAAACCCCTGTGAGCAGAATTAAAATTGTTACTCTATAATTCACTATTGCAAGTAATAGTAGAGACTGACTTAAGAATCTGTTGATATCTTTATTTCTAATCATTCTTGCAATATAGATTCTAGTAATATGAGTCTTTCTTCTGCTTTTCTTTTTCAAATTCCTAGAAGTAGACATCTGGGATCTGTCAAAATTTTTTGCATAACTAGAAGTAGTGTAATATGATCTTGCACCACATCTAAATCTGTACATTTAATCTTGCAAACATTAATGTCAGAAGTGTTTTGTATTCTATCAGCCCATATGTTTTCTTCAGCTTTTTCTTAACCTTATTTTTTTCTTGCAACCTTTATGTTTGTTTTTGCTGATATTTTTCCCCCTCAGTGGCCATTTTCTTCCCAGAGATTTTGCCTTTATTTTTTCCTCTAGATTCAATAAGACTTGTTTGAGACAATGATAAAACTGTCTGGATGAAATATGCTAATTATTTTTTTTCCAGGTCAAGTGTTTTTTCTGTGAAGAAGAAAAAAAATTCTGTTGTAGCAATTTAACCTGAACATATTTTATACAGAATTTCAGAAAATTGGAGGGATTTTGTTAAGAATTGGACATTATTATTTTCAGACCAACAGACTACTGAGCCAGTGAAAACAGTATTTTTTAACTCCTGAAATATCAAACTGATGCAGCAGATTATCACAAAAACACAGTAACAGATGTTATTTTATTTTAGGGATATCTAGATTTATTTTATTATTCCAGTAAAAACTTGAAAGTACATAATCTATCATGAACTTGCCCCATCTTTTCCTATTGTTCAAGTCCTAATTTGATTGAATCATAATGAATACCAAACAATGACTTGTAGCGCAACAAAACCAAAAGATTTTAATCAACGTGTATATTTTTTAAAATTGAGCACATTAACTAATAGGAGAAAGAGAAAGCAAATTACAAGTTTTAAAGCAGGGATCATTATGTTATGTATCAAGTCTAATTATTCATTCTCAAACTGTAAAGAAGAAAAATTTTAAAAAATTATTTTATGCAGCAAATAGATTGTACAGCGTCACTGTTCTTCATGTTAAAGTCAGACAAACTCAAATGACAATTAAACCATAATTTAGAGTGACTAAGTATTAAAAGAAGCAGACACAGATAGATTCAATGCAAAGGTTAGAAGCAAGAAAAATACAAAGCTAACATCAGTTTTATTTATCTGCTTCTTGAGTCTTATGAGCTATCTTTCATTTTAGATTTACTTTAAGTGATTGTTTCTGGATGGCTTGCTAAGTTTCAAGCCAAATTTAACATGCTAAAATGTCATAAGAAACCCTAATTCCAGCTTTTGAGTGTTCAGACTTAAAGGGGACTGTTAGTGACTGTAAATTGCTGATAATATAATTCAGTTCATGTGTGACAAGTTAAATTAAACTGCAATATCTCATCATAATGTTGTTTTGTAATCTATGATGACTGAAGCAGAGAAGGATTACCATAGAATCACGAAATCATTTAGTTTGGAAAAGACCTCTAAGGTCATTGAGTCATTTATATTGATATAATGATATGTTCCTGAAAATTGAATACATGTTTAACTTCATGAAATATTAACACATGGTTTTCTTTCGGGATATAATTTTATTTAAATCATTGCAGAAATAATAACAATTATTCAGGAAGCAGTTGGACAGTAGAGCTAATCTACTTTTTTTACAAATGAATCTAAAAATAATTCATCTGTTCTCAGTGAGATCTACTATGCAGAAGAATGTTTTGGCTTATTGAATTTTTAAATTTGCTTAAGTCCTGCCCAGCCATCAGTTGGGGTTATACATTGCACAATCATATTAGTGTTATTTAATGCATATAGATCTTTTTGGTTGCCATTATATTTCCCATGAGGCTGGGTGGTGCACAGTCCACTTCCTAGTTACCAGTGACTATTCACAAAAGATATTAAATTTTTTTTTTTTTTTTTTTTAGGGAGAGAGAAAGAGAGACTCTTACTAAGACTAAAGGAAAGATTAAAGAACAACTATAGAGTTTTTTTTAATTACAAATCACTAGCATCTAATTTTTCAATCCTATTTAATATTTTTGCTTGACAGACCTTGTAGTATCATTAAGCTGGTAAACAACATATGAAAAATACATTTCTTAATGTTAACAAAGGACTGCTAGACTGATCCCAACTTTAATATTCTACATTGAAATAATTTGAATTTTGTTTTCCACCTAAACACATCTATATTTTTGTTCTGGGTTCCAAAAATGATATGTGAGTGCAGTCTGGGAGTAGAACTAAGATTTTGTATTCATTTTTCCCCATGTTGTTAACTGCAACTGTTGCTGTGTTTGAACAAAACCTTATATTTCTTTTGTTTCCTTATAAATGAAACTGGGACCAGTGTCCATTTCATGGATAATAATTCACGTTGAAAAACCTACCAGAAGGCATATACATAAGTCAGCAGATAGTCTAACTTTTTTCTGTTGCTGCAAACAACACTGAAAATTGAAGAGCTTCTGAATACTAATTGGAAGAATGAAGAGAGGCAAAGCAAGTGCAAATCCAAAGGCTTTCACCTGTTTATGCAACACATTGGAAGAGCAGTAAACATGTTTGCTGCCATAAATATATAATGTTTTTATTACAATCTTAGTACATAATAATTAAAGATAATTGGAAGACTCAATACAATGCAAAGAGGAATGAGCACTGGGCTGAATGGAAATTGTCATCCTTGTGACCAAGTTATAAACTGATATATTCCAGTAGCAAAAGAGAAGAGGTGTATACTGATTGCTGACAGAGTTTGAATTAAAGCTGGATAAAATAGTATAGATAAAGTGAGGAGAAGTCTGGACAGCTGCCTAAACTATAAGAAGACCTAACTGAACTAAAAATTTACTTTTTCTAAACTAATAGGAAATCTAATATCAAATGATATTATCTAATCTGTATGTCCAGCCATCTTTTCTGCCTGCCACTGTTAAAAAATATTTCATCTGTCCAGAAAAAGACTTAATTTACAGAAACATCCAATTTTCTCTCTTTCAGTCAGTCAAGAACTTGGCTAAATTACAATCGAGATAATGAGAAGTCCACAGCTTACGCAAGTCTCTAATGAATCAGGGCATGATTCACCTCGTCTAACTTTAGACATCTACGAAGCATTCATTCATCTGACCTATTTTACACAAGTACTTTCCAAAGAGACAAACCCCTCCTTTGACATGTTCTTTTCCCCTTAAACCATAGAAGTTTATTTTCAATCAGACTATAGAGGACATAATGTACTCAGACATAGAAATTCATGTCATAGACTTTGCGTCTGTACATGTGTATTCCACCCAGGTGTCTGATCCGGTTTTAGTTCATGGAATTCTTGAGTCTGTCAAATTATGAGCCAGTATTTGACCCAAGTGACCAACTGCACAGATCCTAGGAAAACAAAATATGTATTTTTGGGAAAAGTACCTTTGACTCAGTTAGACTTAATGTTTCACTGTACCTATTATTACTGAAGAATTTAATTTTTCTAAATTCTGGTAAGAAGAGTATTGGTCAAGTAAAATATTGAGCTTGATATGAGACAAATTTCATGGAATATCATGTTGTGAACTGGGTACCTCACTGAAATAAAAAAAAAAACTAATGAGGAAACTTGAGTTTACAATATAAAATATGTAAATACAATCTAAAATAAAACCCCAACCAAACAAAACCCATTGAAGTGTTATGGATATTGTCTTTCACTCGACTACAAAATCTGGTTTATTTTAAAAGTTTTCATGATGTAAAATAAATATCTGCTACTACATATTCTGTACTCACTGAATGTGAGAAAACAAATTGCTGAAGCCGCAAGCTCCGATTTGAAGACTCATGGAGAGTTAATTAGAAAAACATGGAAAGTCTGGAAGTCCAAGGCAAGAGAGGAGAAACTTTCAGAACACAAATGGCACTGGGTCAGAATAAAACAGCTGAACTTCATTTTATGGGGACAACATGAGAAATGTGTGGGACTGTGTCTAGAACTAAAGCTAGAGGAGAACACATGCAGATGGTCTGATTTGAAGGTGTGGATGTTATTTTATGATGACAGTCAGAATGAATATTCCACCTTAAGGCACTTTTCAAAGCAGGGGTGGAAAGTAGTATTGGAGCAGCCATAAGTACACTTTTGTTTCCCTCCAGACTGATAACAAGATTAATGTCTGTAATGCAGATTGATCCCATTTCCCAGAACTTGTAAAATTGCAATTGTAATTGTCACAAGAGTTGGAGAAAGCTCATTTTCATTTGGCAGACTCTTCTCCAGTGAAGAAATGTCACTGCTTCCACTCTAGTTAAGATTTTGTCTTCTCATTTTTCACACGTTTCTACTTTTAAGCTACTTAGATCAGACTAGGAAGTAAAAAATCCCGACTTTTTTCAGTATTGAAAAAGTACATAAGAATGGCTGAAAAAGAAACAGTTTAAAAGAAGGATTAAGTCTGAGAAAATGAATCAAAATTAATTACTTATACCATAAGAGCCATATTAGTGTCACCAAACTTGGTGTAGCACCAGTCAGTGACATTCTCCACAAGTCAGGCAACTCCTTAATAAAAAAATGTAAAAAATTTATGGGATTGAATGAATTCTGATGATAAGAGACTGTTACTAAAAAGTGCTACAGTCAGGACTGGGACAAAGAAAAGTAATAATATTTATCTGTGGTAAGAAAGTTTGTTTTTTAACAGATGAATCCCACAAAAAGCCTGAGTTTTTTACTTGTTCATCAGTATATAAAAATGTAATACATACAGCTTCATAAACAAAAAGTTCAGGAGTGATATATAGTCTCTTACTTAATATCTGTTTGAAAAAATAAAAATACTTTTCCTCTCACATATTCTTTTTATGTCCCTTGTGGTTTTCTGTTCATTGGTCTTTCTTTATCAGCCAGAAAATCTTGGTTTGAGTAATATTGGACAGGCCACCCAAGGCAGCTTTTGCTCAAAGCATTGGCATTAAACAGGTCAGTGTTTGTATGAAACATGGATTTAATTCAGTTTTTCAGTGGTGACACAGCAGGTTCTGAAAGAGAGGAAGAGCAGGGAATTTGTTTGCCAGAGGTAAAATATGGCTGAAAAGAACAATGGAGTTTGAGGAACTATGAGGATAAAGGAAGCTGAGAGGGGTCACTGAGGGATCTGAAAAGTCAGTGGCATTTCCAAAGGCTACAAGGGTTAGGAGCAGTTGTGAGAGAGTAACTTGGTGAAGTAAGGAAAAATTGGGAGGAGACCGGTGGAAACTCATTATGGTGTATAATTTTTTATGACTGTTACAAAAAGTGTTACTGCTTTGATTTTATTTCTTAATTTTTCAATTATAAGTATTTTTAGAATAGTTAATTAATCTATTTGGGCCATGACCCAGAAACATGCTTAGGGCCACAAATTAGCTAGGCTCTTAGGCATATGAAGAACCTCAACCATGTGTGAATATTCAAGGCCTTATGGTTTTATATATTTAAGTCCAGTGATAGAACATATTTTAAGTGATATAAACAGAACTATTAATGTATATTTTTTATCCTAGAAAGAAACCTACTTTCCCTAGCTATAGCTCCAGGCCAATTTAATTATTTGTCATAGGAAGCATGGTTTAGACTGATTACCATAACAGATCTCAAACCTGTCCAAAATGTTGCAGTATCAGATGTGGAAGAAACTTGCCTTTCCCATGTTTCTTTTGTTCTCGGGGTAAAGAACAACATTTTCTGTGAGTGTTAACAGCTACAGACTACATCTCACTGCACTGACCTGTCCTGCAGAACGTGGAATGCCTCTCTGCATATTTCCAGATCTCTACTTAGTGGAGAGAATATTCTGCATTGCACAGTACCTGTTCAGCATTGTAAACCCACTGGCAAGTTTAATCATGTTATTGTTATCACTATCACATTTTAACAGCTTCTGAAGCCTTCATTATTTTTCCATACATATATATGCAGCCAGTCATCTGGTTCAGCTGCTTACTTGATACTAAATCAGTGCTGAAAAAGCAGGCTTTTGTGTCTCTGCTTTCAAAGGTGTTACTTAAACATAGCACAGAGGCGGCTGCTGGGCTTAGCAAAGGTAGGAAGAATTAAAAACACCATCTGCATCCCCATCAGTGTGTTTCATAAACACAAAAATATGTCATGAATGAAGATGGGAGAGAGAATTTTCAGATCTTGAAGAAAGAAAGATAAATAGGTCATAGTTTAAATTTACTCATCTGAGTGAGAAAATGCACAGATACAGGCAACACCTGTTCCATGGAAAAAAATTACCATATTAAAAAAAAAACCCAAACAAAAAACCAAAAAACCCAATATATAAAATAATTGCATGTCCATGTAAAAGTTTTAGATTTGAATGCAAAATCTCTAGGGAAGAAAATAGTGAATATGCTGCATAGGAATATGGATTCAAGAATTGAATAGTTTGGGGTATTTGATTTTGGATATTTTTTGTTTTGTTTCTTGGTTGGTTTTTGATTTGGTTTTTTTTCTTTTTTTTTCTTTTTTTTTCTTTTTTTTTTTTCTTTTCAAAAAGCTAGGCTTACTTAAATATAAAGAAAATACCAAAGCTCAAAACCTGTATCTAAACCCTAAAAAAAGTTATTCTTTATTTCTAGTTATATTTAAACAGTTTTCAGAACTGAGTAATATGTATGATTATGGCATTTTAAAAGAAACTGCAGGGACATATTGGCAACATATAGACCAATAAATTTTATTTTGTTTTGGTGAAAGTCTTGAGGACTGTTTTAAAGGATCAGCCAAGGAAATATTTAGAGTAAACAGAATTTGATTAAGCTCTTAATGTCAGTTCTGAAAAAAAAAATGGTAGTCTTCTAATCTTATTTGAAATCTGTGAATTTTCCATTGGATTTCCAACAGTAAAATCTGGAAAACGGAAAGGCTTGGAAGAGGGATTATGCAAAAATTCTTAAAGAGTCAGGAAATATTTTATACCAGACTTTACAACAACTTTCAAATTCCAGTGTAAACTTAGCTAGTGTGCTTCTTTTATTTTTATAATGCAGAGGTTCCTATCTTATGCCAATTTTCCAGATAATGGCAGCTTAGCTAAAGAATGAAAGTACAAACTATTTCCTCTGCATTATGAAAGCAATCTTTCCTGAAACATCAGAAGGCAAAACAGTGAGGATTTTAAACGTGTTTATTCAAATTTTCTCCCATACCCTAAATGATACAAGAGTCTGTTAATTCTTCAAAGAGTAGAATGAAAGAATCCAGATATCCTGAACTGCAAGCTACAAAATGAATACCACTTCATGATTTATCTCATATTCTCTGCAATTTACTTCTAAAATTTGTAAATGAGAACAGTCCAAAGGGATTATATATATGCTTCAATATAAACATATATTTCCTTTACAAGGAGAGGGAGTAAGACGACTTTTAAGGTTTATACTCATACTTCATTCAGAGCACTGTAAATTAAGCCTATAAAGTAGTAAATGATATTGTTCAAATGCTGTAAAATGAAAATGTATTTATAAGGCTTTCCAGGATCACAAAAAACTCTTTCAGATATGTGCAAAAATATGAAAATAAAATTGATTGTGACTTTGATCATCCTAGTTCTGTGGACCTTCAGACATCAGAGAATCATTGCACCATGTAGGTTGAAAGGGTCCTCCAGAGGTCATGTAGTCCAAGAACTGTTCAGAGCAGGTCTGTCTGAAGTAGCTTGCTCAGATGCTTCTCCTGAGTAACTGCAAGGGTGGAAGTTCCTGTGAAATCTCTGTCAGTGACAAATTATACTTACAACAAAACCATTTTTCCATGTATCCAATCAGTTTCCAAATTTTCCACTCAGCTTCATTGCCTATTCTCCTATCACTGAGCACCACTTAGAAGAATCCTTCTCCATATCCTCTCATCAGGGCTTAAGAAAGGAGTAACCTCTTTTCTTCTTTAGCCTGAAAATAATAATTTCCCTCAGCCACTTCTTACATTTCACACTCTTGTTACAAACTTGGCAGCCCTCAGTACTGGACTTGGTGGTTACTGCCTTGATAAGAGAAGTCAAAGTATTTTAGCAAGGCCAAACTGGTGAGATATGGGCTGGAGAAGTGTATGACAAGGCAGGTATGGCTTTGGCCAGACAGCTGTTTATAGGGTGACCATCAGCCACACAGTTCTCCTGACAAATAATGACTCATGGCATCACATGAAAGTGATTTTCATGAAAACTGTGCCAGCAACAGAAAAGTATTCTCATCTCTTTCCAGACATGCCACAGTTCTGCCTATGTAGAAACTTTTTGGTGTTTGGAAGGAGGCCTGCCTGTGTCAGGGGTAGGCACAGGACAGTAGCTATGTCTGCAGAGACAGATGGTGCAAGACAAAGGACCAGAAGTCTGCCTGGCTCAGAGCTGTGTTTCTCTGTACAACAGAGGTGGCCATTGACTCCTGACGTTTGTAGAAAGGACACAGTGGTTTTCTGCAACTGAATATGGATGCATTCTCTAACAATAAGGAATGGATCACTAGTTTTGTGTGTCAAAGAACAGTGTCTATGACAAAACAAGGACCACTCAAAGTCTCTGCCAGATTTCCAGAACAGTAGAACAGGTTTATCTGGGAAGTTGTGGAGCCTCTATCTCCCCTGAATCAGTGAGGGCCTCAGCAACCTCTTCCAGCTGTCTCTTTCTCAGGGGTGACGTAATAAACCACCTTACAGAACCCTGTAGCATCATCCATTCTGCAATTCTGTGATTCTGTGTGGCTACCTTGGATACATCTCCCTGACAGAGATTTGGGGTTTTTTTCATGCACGGTGAATATATTTCTAATACTTCCATCATTTGTGTCATAGGGAAAAGCACATTGTTGGGGAAGATGAAATAGGAAAGCCTTATAGATATGATTACCTTGCAAAAGATGCTGAAAATATGGAAAGTATAATCAAAATTGAGATGAAGACAAGGTTTGAATTGAAGAGTAACTAAGAAACAATGGTATAGCTGACTGAAGGTAATCCTCCTTCTTGATAGAATAATACCCTCTGCCTAGGCAGGTCCAAAGATCAGACCAAACGGCAAATCAGTCTCTTTTTTGCTTTCTCCTTTTGCCTTTCTCTCTCTTTCTCTGGCCTGCTTTGAGCTGTGTCTTGCAGCTCGGCAGGCCTCTTATACCTACACTCTTTCACAATAAACTCCCATGCTCTAAACCCATCTTTAGAGATCTTTCGTTTCTATTTTACCCTCATAACCAAATCCCACAGAGTTAAATCCTACAGCACATGTCTTGTGCATATTCATCATACTAGAGCTACATAGTAATGGATTTCAGTGCAGGAACAAAAGGCTTGAGGAAGAAACCAGAACCAGTGTAAGCTGATGCCACAGAATTGACTGAGCCAAAAATTAAGCTCTTTCACTTTAGAGAATTGTATTTTTTAAAATGGCTGTATGAGTGACTGTAGTGAACCTCTGGCTTTGCCTGAAATAGTGATGATATTGCAGGTATTTGATTCTATGTTATTATTATTGCACAGGTGAGAAACTAATATTACAATCAACTTGATTCAACTAGAGGAGAAAAGCCCTAATTTTTTATTTTACTGATCATCACAGAAGTTTATTGTAGAAACTTTAAAACGACTATTTGACAGATTGTTTTCTCCATGCTGTGATACAAGAGGAGTTCTGGCTATTTCAAAAATAGGACTAAAATTCTGATTATGTCAAAAATGTGGACAGTTGTCATGGAGTTGTCAGTAGTAACAGAGGAGTGCTAATCAGACCAGAGCAAAAACATGAATGTTAAAATATTATTATTGCCTGATACAAAAATAGAACCTTCATATGACCATGAAACTGAAAAGTGAAAGGTAAATACCTCAAGAATATACTTGTTCCCATCAGTTCTACAAATTATTACAGAACAAGCAGAACTTCTTATTTTTCTATCCTTGTAGCATATGGTAAATCAGTCCATGCAAACATTAGGTCTAATTTGTTACAGCTGTGCAACTGAAGACAGGTGCTAGCTAATAGTAATAAAAAATCAAGTCATATTATATATTCAGAAATGCATAGATTTTGCTAAATGCAAGGCACTGTTAATAACTTTAACCTGAATTTGTGATTAGGATACACACTGAGGAACTAGCCAATTAAAATAAGCAGGCAGAAAAATTCATTGTAAAGTACATAAAAGGCCAATTCAATATATAAAAATAGCAGTTTATAATTTTTATAATAGTAGATTTTCTTTTTGGATTTTGGTTATTGGATTTTCAAAGGTAAGGGAATACAGGTGTCCATTTATAGGAAATATGGAGACATTTGATATTATCAAAAAGGAAAAGAGCTCTACCTGAAAAAGTCAAATATAGCTACCTAATGACAAATTCAATCTTGAGTAAAGGTCCAAGGCCAGATCAGGACTTTCAGAGGGTGACTGATGATGAGTGAATACAATAATACAAACTGGGAGACAATGACCCAGAGTTGACAACTCTGTGAAACCCACCCGTGTCAGAAGAGAACATCTGCTTGGAGAAGGAAAGTATATTATTAACATCCACTGACAAGTACTCTTAAACCATTATTGAGGTGCTATTTCTAAATATCAAGTTACATTCCATCAATTTCTTCTTCTTTTGGTTTTTATTGACTTATTCTATGCCTTAACTATCCAATGTGGATTTATTTTTGTTAACTAGGGATATGGAAAAAAATTGATTTAAGCATTTCAGCTATGAAGTTAATGTCAGAAGTTATTTCAAAATTCTAAAATGACAAGGGTAGCCTAAAGAGTGGTTCTGTTAACAAGGATTGTAATCAGAAAACTTAACCATGAGAGTATTTATTTAAAAAAATAGAACCAAACAAAATAATGTCAGTTCATTAAGATTCTTCTTGTCTACAAAGATGTGTATCTAAACTATGTGATATTAAGAACTAGTCAGAGCATTTAAAAGTTGTGAAAACATTATGTAGCAATATTTTTCAAAACAAATACAACCAGTGTACATGAATAGTCACAGAGGCTTGTTAACATCTTGGTTAGAGAGGATGTTTAAACCCAAGTCGTCCATCCTCTTTCATGAAGAACAAAAAAAAACCAATAGGAGATTCTTGCTGTCCAGAGAGACTAAGACTGTATAAAAGGGTTTCCTCCTGTTGATATGAAGTCAAATTTGGAGCATTGGAAAACATAGATGGTCAAGCTGACTATGGTAGATATTAATTCCATATTTTCCCAAAGTTCAGATGAATGACTAATAACTTTCTGTTACTAGGGACCAGAGAATAGACATTTGTATCTTATCATTAAATAGAAGAGTCAGTGAATAAGAAGTACAAGAAATAAATGCACAATGATTACCTACAATTTATTGGAAATACTTTGTTGAATCAAAAAACCATAGTATATAGAATATTGATTTCAGAGAGTCACACAATCCCAGAATCACAGAAAAGGTGGAATTTAAAGGACATCAAGAAGTCATCTTGTCCAACTCCTCAGCTACGGCAGGATCATCTAGTGGTGGTTGTCCAGGGCCTTATCATGAAGCTGTCTCCACAACTTCTCTGTGACACCTGTGCCAGTGTACAGTCACCCTCACAATAAAATGGTATTTTCAGATGATCAGAGATGATCTGCTTGGTTTCAAGTCATGTCCATTGCCTCTGGTCTTGTCACAGGACACCACCGAAACAAGCCTGGCTTCAATCTTGGTAACCAGGCCCCCGTTTTCTTGAGCAATAAATCCACATTTATTCAGGCTTCCTTTTGTCATTCCTGTTCTGCTCATTATATTTGACACTCCTTAACCAAATGGTTCAGTTCCATTTGGACTTTCACATTTCTAAGTTTATCTCCAGATTCAATCCCACTAAGCCTAGAAAGAGCTTCCAGCTGCTTTCTCTCATAAAAGGCAACTATCCCTCCTTGTATTCTTTTTCTGTCCTTCTTAATGAGCCTCTATCCCTTCATTGCAACACTCCAGACATGGTAACCATCCTGCAAAATCTCCAAGATCCCAACATGATCAAAGCCCTGCTTTGTTTATTCCCCATGCTGCCTGCATTAATATACAGGCACTTCAGTGAGCCATCTAAGTTATGTTCCTGGAAAGGGTTGTGAGATCTCCCCAGAATGGTGCCTTTTAGGCAAGTCCTTGCTGATGTGCAATTGCTTTCTTTACTCATTCCATTTACCCACTGACTCTGTCCATAGGTCTCTTGCAGTGCTGCTAGTTGCTCTTGCCTTCCCTCATCATTCTTAGTTTGTTAACTCTACCCTGCTGCAGAAAGAAATCTCCATCCACCCTATAGGTTACAAATAAGGAGGCAGAATATTTGTAGCCAGAATACCTGATAGTTGGATACTTGAAGAGATGAAATCTTATGAATTGAATGTGAAAAAGTGATGGTGTGGTTTTTACAAACTTTCCTATTACATATCACTATAGTTCCTGAAGCATATTTTAATTCAAATGAAATATTTAAGACATATGTCAACTGTTCCCTTTGAATAACATAAATAAATCTGTTCTCTGATATTCTTTGAGAGATAATTTTCTGTAGGTATGCTTCAGCTCTACAAGTTGTCTCTAAATCATGAAGCTGGGATCAAAACTAGTAAAACAGAAAGATAATGAACCTGACATCTTGTCTCAGTCAATTGAAAACTTTTGAAGATCCTGACAACACACAGACTGAGAGTCAGTTTATATAATTCCAGCTACTGGACTAGAGTTCCACTGGTCTGCAAGATAAAGTCCTCTTTTTAACGTATAACAATTTTAGGGACTTTAAGAACAGCTTGAAAAAGAAAAGAAAAACCGCACCAAAAACATATCCCTATCATATTTGAGTCTTTATTTGGCTGCAACTTTCTAACAAGTCCTAAACAACTTCATGTGTTTGTTAAATTCAGGATATATATAAGGTCTTACAGAACTCAGCCTGTCCTCCTTTAAAATATGACGGAATAACAGTTTATAGCAGTCTGGGTTGTGCAGGGGTTGGAGCCATTCTGTTTCCAATACCTTTGCAGGACCCCAACCTCCCTTTCATTAATTACTGAATAAATGACTAAAAGTATCTCCTACTATATAAATTCAACCTGTGTTCACCTGTACCTAACCAAAATATTATGTAGCAGCAAAAAAAAGTTGGAAAGGGAATCAAAGAGTCACACTTCACAGGAGAAAAGATCCTTGACAAACAATTAGTGTGGCTATCTTTAAATCTTCTATTTATGATCTTTCCCCTTTCACACGCAGCTTAAAGGCTATTTTCCAACCATACTGTGTAAAAAGGTATGTTCTTATATAACTCAGTGCACAACTACTTACACCTTCTTCTTTCAGTGCCTACTCATGGAACGTCCTTTTTCCAAGCTCTCCAAGTCAACTAAATTGAACAGCATTTCAGCCCAAACTGTGTCTCAAACCAAGAATTTCAACAACAGTTCACCACTGATTCTCCCCTGCTCGGGCCAGATGTTGTGGTAAACATCATGGGGATCAAACAAGCACACAGCAATAGAGCACTGATCATCCAGGCCATAACATTTCTGTCATTCAGCACCAGTAAAACTTAAGAAATGTTGCAATGTGTGAGCATTTAGACAAGCACCAAGCTGTTTTCCAAAAGTGCACATGTAACTCTGAAATGGTGTTGAAGGTTTTTGTCACGGCTACATAAGCACTGAATCTGACTAGCAAAGTTAGAGTCTCTGTAAACCTCCTGGGCCATGAGACATTGATATCTTTCAACCACTGTGACATCAGTCTCCCCTTCAATATTTCAACCCCATTTGGGAGTGAAGTACAACTAACTTGGGTAATTAAACTTGAGTAACTAAATTGAGTAACTAACTTTGAGTAATTTTAAAAAAAAAGTCCTAATTGCTCTGTTTCACCCTCAAACACAACCAAACAGAATCACCATACATGGATAAACAGTAGATTGTCTAAGATGAAGAAACAGAGGCGGGAATGTTAATCCCTTTAGTAGGCTATATATTCAGACATAAAAACTCTTTGAGTACACAGGTTTCTTCTTGCATTCGTCCCATTCTAGAATTGACCACACATATTTCTTGTTAAAAATAGTGGATCTCAACCTATAAACTTTCATTTCTTTGGTTACTGAAATCCCTCCTGTAGTACTGATGGATGCATTAGAGGAGTATTATTCTGCTATAGAAGTTGCAAACTTTATCTATCCAATATTTTATCTCTTTTTTTCTGCTAGAATATCTTTAAATTACTAAAAACTATTCCTTAAAAAACTATTCACTTTTAAGTCCTTTGCTAGTACATGAGTGTGTTCATTACAATAGCTTTTAAAAGAACAACTGTGGGGTTTTGCTACTGAACACAAGTGACCTTACCTTAAGACTAGGATAATATATTACAGGCACATTGAAGCATTAATATTTCAATGGCTAAAGGTACCAGACCCAAAATATAAGGGAAATTAAAAATAGCTTATGATATATGTGTACTGCTCACTGCTGGTCACCTTTTCTACAAATATAATCTCCATATGATTAAATCAAATCCACATTGGTCTAAAATCTGCATAAATAGCTATAAAAGACAGTTACTGAAAAGGCTATTTTCTTTAACAGAGTTCTTTATTTCAGACTGGTTAAAGGCATTGTAAGAAGCACTACTTAGATAATTTTTATTTGTAAGTATTTTATATATGCAACCTGTTAGAAATAAAACTTTCTGATGATGCCCATAAAAGTTGAATTAGTAACAGATCGTACTACACTAATGTCTGCAATTTAATGTAACTCCTTAATTGGATACTGCTACAGCAGCTGACATTCTGAAAACCCCAGAATTCAAATTCCTTTGGCAAAATTTCAGCTCCATGAGCTCACTATTTAGACTGTACGCATAATCTTTATAGTGACATAAATCCAAAAGTCAAAGAACTTGCACTCTTAGTAGTGCTTTTAAATAGACGTACTTTATCATGAACTTGTTTTTATTAAAGAGATAGTTTTATATTTGGGGAATTTATATTGTCAACATTAATCCAATGAAAACGTAATTAAATTGCGTTGTAACTCATGGTTTATATTTCAAACTAAGAATACAACTAATGCCAAGTCACTTATATTGGTTTTTATTTCAATGTCCCCTCCCTAAATAATATCTAAAAAATTAAATTTGTTCATTTTTTGTAGTTTTTACCTACCTATGAAAGTGAATAATTAACCAAAAACTACAAAAAAGAAGTGAAAACAAATTTTCAAACATATTTCCATTGTTAATGCAGTTAATTTCTGATATTAGAACTGGGACATCAGTGAGTTTACAAAAAGTCTTGGTGAGAAATTGTGGACATAAAATTATATTTGGTAAAATATACTGATGTTTTAATCAGCCATAATTGCCAAGGAAGATGAAAATTACAAATATAAATATTAAATTTTCTGAAAAGCTTTGAGAAGCTGACCAATTCAAATATAAACCTACAAAGCACTGACAGCAAGATGGGTGGGGTCTTAGGTAATGGAATAATTTCTTCCTGACTGTTAACTTCCATGATGCCTTTTATCAAGACTTTGGTTGATGTAGCAACAGATTTCATCCAAAATAAAATATGTCAAAGGCTTAGATTTAGGCCCAAATAAGACATAAAAATGTACTATAAGCCAATAAAATCACAAGTAGAGAAGTTGCAAAGCTTGTGAGCAATAACAATCCACTATTTCTGTTAAAAAGTTTGGAGGATGAAGAAAGTTGTATAAAGTTGTAAGGCTTCTGGTAACAGCTCTTTATAAGCAGGGTTTAATGGAAGGGAAAAATAAAGTGGATTGTACAATAAATTCTGAACATGAAGTCATGGAATAATTTAGTTTGGAAAAGACTTGTAAGATCGTTGAGTTCCAAACTGCCACATTCACAGGTTGTTTTTGTTTTCAGGCATGATGACTCCTCCTCTTTGTTGGACAGACTGCTTCAATGCTCAGCCACCCTTTTTCAGTGAAGAATTTTTTCTTAATATCCAATCTAACCTCCCCTGGCACAATTAAAAACCTTGTCTGGTCCTGTCACTTGTTACCTGGGAGAATATGTTGACCCCCACCTGGCTCCACCCTCCTTTCAGGCAGTTTTAGAGTGATAAGGTATCCCTTCAGCCTCCTTTTCTCCAGGCTGAACAGCCCCAGCTCCCTCAGCTGCTCCTCACAGCACTTGTGCTCCAGACCCTTCCCCAGCTCCGTTGCCTTCTCTGGACACGCTCCAGCCCCTCAGTGCCTTTCTTGCAGTGAAGGGCTCAAAATGGAACACAGGATTGGAGCTGAGACCTCACTGGTGCTGAGTACAGGGGGGCAATCACTGCCCTGGTCCTGCGGGCCACACCATTGCTGATCCAGGCCAGGATGCCATTGGCCTTCTTGGTCACCTAGGCACACTCTGGCTCCTTACTTCTTAATTTACTTCATATTATGGCAAGTTGAATAACCAGAGTTCTCTAAAGAAGAATTATTCAATTGACAGGAATGTATTTAACAGAAGAATACCTTTCTCAGTTAAATATATATTACTTTTTTAATCTTTAGAAATTTGCCCTTCTTTAGCATCTATAGCAATGAAGACTGCCTTAGCTTCTGACCATCTCATTGTCAATGAAAAACACACACAGGTTCTGACTGGAATCACAAAAAAGTGATTTCTTGACACACACTTTAGTAATCCACATACTGGAAAACTGTTTGCATGGTAAAGATCATGACACATTTGTTTTGAAATCACCATGGTTTAATAAAAACCTATCTTGCGAGTGACACACAAGAATTCCTGTGACAGTGAATGGGGCTTTTAGAAGAAACTGTAAAAATGAGAATCAAGGAAAATGCAATGAACTGGAGTAAATATATAATACCAGATTGTATTATTCAAATCACATAACTGATTTTGCTCCAATGTTCAGCAATTTGAATTTCATTTGTAAAAGTTTAATCTTTTTGAAAAGACCAGAACATGCTTTTTGATTTACAGACGTATAATTTCAGACATATCAAGTTTATTATAGACGATTACTTAACTGCTTGTAAAATTCTCACACTGGAAGATTATATACAATTTCCTTGCACATTTGGCAAGCTTGTGGTATAAATAAATTGTTAAAAAGAACTTTTGTTTTGAGACACATCATCACACTGGCAGAATAAGCTCATGATAAAAGACAGCTTTTTCTATTGTAGGATTTGCTGCAGAGTGTTTTATTTTGGTAGTCTTAATGCAGTATATATGCATCTATTTTGAGTTCTTTGAATGTCTAGGACCTAATCCCATGCACCGTGAAAAACATGTCATCAATGATTTTGGTGGTAAACTCAAACAATAGGTAATCAAACCTTTGGTCAGGTAGTCTATCCTGAAAATAACTTTCCCCCTTGAAAAAATCTGACCCACCAAACTCTGTAGGAATACCAAGAGTCTCTACTATTTCCTTGAAAATAACAAGATGAGTAGATATCTCTGTAGTCTTTCTAAAAATGCTGGTTTTTAAAACAGCTATTTCAGAGCACCAGTGCCAAGTTGAAAGCTGACCTTCCTAGAACCCAATAAAATTTAAAAAATCAAATGTTCATTTGAGTAGTACCGGATTTTGCATTGAAATCATGCATACCAAAGTTTCATCTTCAAAGCATTTTTCAAATATGAGCTGGTTAATACTTGTTTTGTTATGCTGAAATGAGTAAGTTTCAAATTCAGCTTTAATTGTGAATGGAAATATAAGGAAGAGAAACTAGTCAAAATGTAAATTAGTGAAAGTCTAACTACATGTAAATTCAGACTAGTGGTTGTTAATAGACTTAGTGTATCTTGTTAAAAGAACTTAGTGTATCTTGTAATCATCACCCAGCCTTACAGGAAAATAATTCAGTATCTGAATCTACAGTAGAAGAATGAATGCTCATTTTCAGTCTGTATGCTCAGTTTTAACAATTTCCTTATAATAATTGTACCTTTTGTGATCTCCTAGTGAGCTTTGAGGACTCACCACTGTGGCCAATGGCGAGGGCCAGACAGCTGACCACAGGGACAGCCGGCGGCTCGCCGGCTTGTTCTGAGAGTTTCCTTTTTGTTAAGTCAACTTCAGCTGAGGACTTCTTTTCCCCTCACCGTGAGCCGGACTTCCCTGGGATAGTGGTCACTGTCCCAAAAGCCGGAGAGCTACCGAGAAAGAGAGTGTTCCCTTACCCTGAACCCAAAATCAGACACAAGACACGAGGGTCTGCTCTGCTTGGGCTCAGGGGCAAAAGACCCCAGAATGGCCCAACATTCCGACTTTTATCCTGAGGGTTACAAGTTATCTCATAACAGTACAGGGGAGGAAACGGGGAAGGGTCGGAGGGTCAGGGTCCAGTCGGGAAGGAGTAAGGGAGGAAAGAGTGAGACACAAGATACTATTGTTAACTGAGGGGCAGGAGGGGGGAGTTTGACTCCCTTTCCAAGGCCAAACTTAACTCTACCTTCAGAGAGGCCTCACTTTCTAGGCCCCCAGAAATTCTTCAGGGGATATGTCATTCTCTGAGCTTGAACCACTACTACACACCACATCTCTGAAAATGTGAAATGTTTTCAAGGAGAAACTCATCAAAAGTCGTTATTTGCTAATGCAGATCATTGACTGCTCACTCAAATATTTTAATAGTACTGATTGTGTTAGATGAAAAAGCAGTAGGTAAACATGATTTGGAGGCTGTAGAAGATGAGGTTACTACTGAGGGACACTAGCAATAAAATTACAGTATTTTATAGAAACAGTGGGAAATAGACTGAGATGTTGGCCTCCTTAAAGCAAATGACAATTCTTTCTTTCCTGAGAAGTCACATACAGCAACATTAGCTTTCTTTTATTCAACTAAGAAGAAAAATATATGTATATACATCTCTTATTAAGTTTTAAACTGGAAATTTATATTGCAAAATGTCTCTTTTCAGTGAAAAAAGACACGTATATAATTGATGAAGTAGTTTCATTGTACAAGAAAAGGATGAAGAGTCATGTGCAGAAATTATCTGAATTGGAGATTTCACTTTTGATGATGATTCTGCATATTAAACAATTAACATTTTAAAGCAGTTTTTGTACTAGGTTGCTTAAAGGAAAAGTATTGGTCTTGGTTTGGTCTAAATCTTAAAATACTTGAAATTTTCACACACATAATTTAGAAAATTTCTATAAAGAAGCACAATTCTTTCTCATACTTGAGATGTGTGATCACAGCAAATAACAACAATAGAAAAACATGTCTGTCAGCTAGAAAAGAAATATAATACTTTCTTTTCTTGAAGATTTCACCATGTTCGCAGAAAATAATATACATTTTCCATGACCATAACAAGAAAATATCCCATCCTCTGAGAGACTGAAATAGCGTAAACATTGCTAAAATCATGGAAGGACTTTTGCCCACTGTAGAAAAACTACAAAGAAACAGTTGTCCGTCTGCACCACCAAAGCCAAATATGTCCACAAACTGGAATTCGGGTGGTGACAGAGAACTTGAGATAAGATAAAGAGGATACTGTTGTCCAATCATGCCAGGTCTGGAGAGAAGAATTTATCCACAAGTGTTACTGGAAGAGAGACTGGGATGCTGAGGGCTGATACATTGAAAGGGGAACATTCCAATGTGCAAAGTACTTGCCCAGGTGCTGAGGGTGAGCGCACCCCACCTCAGGCTACAGCTGGATGTGAACAAGATAAGAGAAGTGGCAAACCCTGTGAGGCAGGTACTGACTCTTTCTTCTTACTCAGGTGGACTTGGCTTTGGTAACTCCCTTGGGGGGGGGAAGTACATGAAGGTGTTCACCTCTGCTGGCAGGTCGTAATTTACTCAGCTGCACTGATGGAATTAGACCGATATGTTGGAAGGTGTCAAAGACTCTCAAAGTGTCCTGTGATCCACAACATTACATCATCCAGCCAGCACTCTCCACCCCAGTGGAGGGACCTGGGAATTCTCACTTGGACTTGAGTGAGTATAAACCCAATAGATGTTGAGTTCTTGGGATTTCTCCCCACCATTCTTTTGGGACTTCCCCACTACCTCACCCAGCTCATGCCGCTGTGATCATCACTTCAAACAAGATAAAGCAACAACTAAGTCTTATCATGGACTCTAAAGGTGGTGAGATCTTCACATTTTCATCTTTTCTCTCCTTATTTTCCTTTGTGCATGTCCTTGGATGATGCGCTCCCATGCTTTCATGTTGTTATATAGCTGCAAATAAAAATTATCTGTTTTCCTTCACAACCAAGTTTTTCTGTAAGAAACCCCACATGTGTATATTTGCGAACACTGATCATTTAGTGTTTCATTCTAATCTTCCCTAAGGGATCTAATAAGAAGAGCCTGGGTTACCCTTGCCTTCTCGGGCAGTTTGTAACAAATCCGTGTCCCCTTTAGAGACCTTTCAATGTTTTTTTAAATTACTATTCCTTCTGACTCTACAGAGGGTAGTTAATATTATTTAGTGCCTCTAAATTTACCTCATTGCAGTAATTACATGGAACTGACATAGCTAGAAACACAAATTCTTAGAATTCAGATTATCACCTCTTAGATGGCTGCTTAGAATTCAGATAATATTCCCAATGAATGATTAAAACAGATGAAAAGAAGAATGCTTGTGACAAAAGACGCAGCATTGTTTATGCTTCAATCATATTGTCATGGGAAGTCATCCTAAAAAGGGAGAGGAAAAAACCCTTCTACATTGTCACATGCACGGTAGATGCAAATATCAAATTGTACTTCAAGAGGTATAAAGAAAAAAAAAATCACAACATGCTTAATATGTTTTTCAAGAATGATTGAACAAAGATCCCAGGGGAAGGATTTTAGGATCTGTGAAAAATGATGGTCATGCTTTAAATGCCTGTGACAGTTGGGACTGATTTTCATTTATGAAAAAGGTTTTTGTATATGTTGAAATTGAGAGACATGTGGGGGCAGGGTGTGGGAAAAATAAAGAAGAAGAGCAGAAGGGACTTCAGGACAGAACGGGTGGCAGCATACAAAGCACATAAAACTTCTATAAACTGGGTAGCACTCAGGTCCTTATGCCAATCCTAAAAGAGGAAAAGGAAACTGCCCCTTGTTACCCAGGTGCTGGGGCAAAACAAGACATAGCAAAAATAATTAAAATTGCTCCTTAGAAATATTCCACTGTTAAGAAATTATGCCTTCTGTAATGTCTAGGAAAGTGCATAGCACAAAAGAAAAAAAAAAATAAAAAATAAAGATAATTGCTTAATAAAGTTTTCATTAAAATTAATGCAGGTGA
This sequence comes from Petroica traversi, assembly GCA_025920805.1. Classification (NCBI taxonomy): domain Eukaryota; kingdom Metazoa; phylum Chordata; class Aves; order Passeriformes; family Petroicidae; genus Petroica; species Petroica traversi. The sequence goes on along the minus strand of JAHLSL010000080.1, from coordinate 1,832,278 downwards.
AGCCCTAATATGCATGATACAGACCTGCCATCTAGCACAGCTTAAAAACTTCATATTTGAGCCATCTATGCTATCTGTGTCTGGGCATTTGGTGCATGACAAATGCAAGGAAAAATAGCAAAAAGCAGTACTGAAAGCTTGCCTTTGCCTTTGTTTTCCTCATGTCTGAAGCATACACAAAGGTAGCTGTGCAACAATGTAGTTTCTTTACTACACTGCAGTGGTAATTTCATTGTGAAGGTGAACCGTAAAACAAGGATTCTGCAAAATGTAAAACCTTCTTTGTGTTTCGAAATTCTGGGGTTTTGCTCCATATAGACAAAATTATTCCCTCCCACACCTACCTCCACTTCCACCTTCCCTGGCCCCCCAGCCCCCCTGAAGAGTAATGGAAAGAGATACAGAGTTATCAGAAAGATGAACTATACTTGCAAAAATATCAGAAGTTAGTTATCTTTCCTGGATTTTAGCCTGAACTGGCTTTCTCAGTCAGTCAGTGTTGAGTACTTTTGTCCTTGAGAGCTCTCTGGTTACAGGTCAATTGCTTGTGTTAGACCAAATAGGATGGGTTCCCCAGAGCTATGCACTCTTTTAAAGTCTCTGACTTCAAGTTTCTTCATTCCCTGCATTCATGAGACTCAGGTTATTCCTATCGGGTTTAATTTCTTTCCTAAGGATGCAATTTCTTCTATCAAAAACAGAGTATCTTTTGAAGATGTTATCTCTTTGTAATTATATAATGATTGCTGAAATTAGTTATCGTGTCCCAATAGTGTCTTGCAGTAAGACCAGGAAACTCCTCAGATACTATGTATTATACCTACAGAGTTCTAGTATTCCTCTTAAATTGCTAGTTTAATGAAAGAAAATAAATTTATTCTGATCTCAATATTGTCATGATTTGGGTTGAGAACATGCTTTTGTCACCACATCTGGATTCCAAAAAGTTATCTGATACCTTGGGGCCAGATTCACAGTGGGAATGATGTTTTAAAATTCCAAAGCTTGAGTTTTAGACGTCCTGTTGTTTAAAGGTTCTCTTAAACCCAAGTATGAGACCTGGATCTCATAACGAATGTAAGAATTTTAACGGGCAAGTGCTCCCCAGGGTGTACTTCAAACCCCTAAACTAAGAAATTAAGTTTTTTATATTGTGCATGTTACATCCAAGGAATGGGATGCACTCAGTATGATGATTACAGACTTTGCATAAGCTAACCTAAAAAACTCAAAGGCTGAAAATAAATATATCCAAGGGAAAATTTGATAGAAGTGGGACTTATATCCAAATATTCACTAGAACATGGTGAGAAGAGGAATGGATTCCAAACTTTTAAGTGAATGCACTACTTTGCACAGCTTTGCTTTGTTTATAAAACTTTGTCTAGACCCATAAGTTTTCAGTTTTTGTTCTTTCCACTCTCTTTACCACCCCACTGATGAGGAAAAGAGCAAGCAGCTTGGTGGGTGCTTTGCTTTTGGTCAGGATCAACACACCACAGTGATTCATTAAAATACTACTCAATAACAAAGGCAAGCATGCATTCAATGTTAACTGCATATAAACTTGAAAAAAACAAAGCAAAACCAAAAACAATCCAGGTCTGAATAAGAAAACCCTGTCAAAATCACTGATAATATCACATAAGCTATTACTGAATAGGAGATTATATTAGGCAACATTTCTTTTACTTCAGGACAGACTAAACCTTTTAGAGGACAATACCACATGCAAATTCTATATGACTTTGAAGAGTTATGAGCAAGGACATGTTCTAAAAACAATGGACAAATCAACTTGTATAATCATTTGAGAACTTTATTGATTAAGGCACAAAGACAAGTCAGATACCTCTGAAGACAAGTGACCGATATATTTGTACAGGCCTGTCAGATACAGGGCTCTTTGTTTGTATTTATCTCCTGCTATTTCAGACTCATAAATGATTACCACCTGTGTACAGCCAAATCCACTGGTCACGTACTTGGATTAGCTAAACAAATATAATCTGAAAGAGATTTTTCATTTATCTGTTTGATGACATCAATAAATCCAAAATACATGAGAACACTCCTAAGGTGTTTAAATCATGGTGTTTTTCCTTTTCAAAGATGTCTGTCCCAGAAGGTAATCAATCTCATCTTAAAATGACCATCTAGAATAAGTGGATTAAAGAGCTGCCTAAAAATGTGGAAGTACATATTCCTCTTTTGTGACTCCATGGGAGAATGTCAGAGGAGGAAATTTCCTCCAGCAGGTAAACAGTTCACTGCCTAAAAACCTACCTCTCAGCTTTGACTGTTTGAAAAACATACAGTTATAACAGAGGTTTCTAAATGAGCTTGTTTGAACAGTCAATTTGAAGTTTTGAATGAAGAAAAAGGATTAAGAGTAAGGTTATTCCAGACAGCTTTCCTGAAGCACTGCTGAACTGCTTTAGAAAGAATCCTTTAATATTTTCTGTCACAGAGTTGCTTTAATCATTTCACCAAAACCAAATATTATTTTTCACCTTGTGAATGCAGCTGTTCTGTGGGTCCGTCATTACTGTAAATGAAACAGAGAGACCTCAAAGTCTTCCTTTTCCTACCTCTGGCCATATGACAAAAAAGTTTCATTCATTTGATTGTAAATTTCCTATTTGTTCTCCTACAGATTTCATTAAGAACTAAGAAATGTGGTTTAGAAAAACACCCCAGACAATTTCCAAAGTTGCCAGTTCTGAAAGTCATGTCTCCCTAAGTAAAGCCATCTAACATGCAGCCAAGTTATGCAGAGACAAGTTAAATCTTAAATGTGTTGCTGTCAGACTCCTCCCTCTCTGTTTTGTCCTTTGTGTGTCTTTAAGATTAGTAGCTATCTCATGTAGGGATCACTTCCAACCTATGTCAATAAAATACCCAATAAACTAAGGTCCTTTCTCCTGATGTAAATAATTCCTGCAGGAACCATTTGAAGATTTCCTAAAGGACCATCCTTCATCCAAGATTGCTGCTCCATCAGCATTAAAACTTCCTCAGGGGGTTCGGTTTTTCTGAAATATGGATTGAAATTGAAAAACCCATAAATGTTTCAAAACCAACAATGTTTCATTTCTTAATTGAAATGGAGCATTTTGATTTCTCATTTCTTTGATAAAAACCATGTCTTTTTCTTTCTTCATTATAAATTAAAGAATCATAGAATCACAATATAATACAAGTTGGAAGAGGCTTCAGGAGGTTTCTATGGCAACTTTTTGCTTTGACCAGGGTCGTCAAGAAGTCCGACCAGGTTTCTCATGGCTTCATGTAGTCAAGACCTTAAAACCCCCAGGGGTGGAGAATAAAAAACCCCTCCGGGTTACTGATACCAGTGCTCAATAGTCCTCTTGGGCAAAATGTTTCCCCAGTCTGTACCTCTACTACTTCTATTCCTACCCACTGCCTCTTGTCCCTCAAGGCACTGCAAGGAAGAATTCAGCTCCAGCTCCTAGAGAGCTTCCTCTTGGTCAGTGGGGGCTGCTGTTTGGTGCTCCCAAAACTGTCTCTGCCTCAGGCGGACCAAGCCCAACTTTCCCAATTTCTCTTGAGAAATGTTCCTTTTCTCAATATCTTGGTGTCCTCTACTGAACTATCTCCAGTTTAACAGTGTCTTCCTTGTCATGGGCAGCCCCACATTGCGCACTGTGTTTATGACCTAACAAACGTGGGGTAGAGGAGAATAGTTCCTTCCCTGGATCTCCTGGCTCTGCCCTGCTCCTACAGTCATGATTGCTGTTAACCCCTCTGCTTCCAGAGAACCCTATGGACCCATGCTCAGCTCTGGTCCAACCCAGCAGGACCCTCAAAGATTTTCCTGCACAGCAGCTTCCTAGGCAGTCAGTGTCCAGCCTGTGCTGATGCAGGGATTTTTCCTTCTCAGGTGAGAAGCTTTAAATTTATCCTTATTTGTCTTCTTTAAATTTTTGCTGTCTCACTGCTCCAGCATGTCTTGGGAGCTTTCAAATGGTGGAGGAGCCCTAGAGACCACCTACTACTCTCTCTAGAGCAATATCATCTGAAACTTGATGGGAATGCACTCTGATCCCTTACAAAAGTATTGAATAGGACACTCCCAGGATAAAGCCCTGTGGTGCTGCACTTGTTACCAAACTCCAGGTAGAGAATGTCCCATTAACTACCACCCCCCAAGCAACTTCTCCATTGTCCACTTCCAAGCCTGGTTTTTGCTTCTTCATTTTACCAGTCACTAGATATCTAAATAATCTTTGAGCACAAGAACAGAAGGCAATGGAGCACAGCTCAGAATAAGCTGGTTGTAGAACTGGAATCAATAGAAGTAAATTAGTGGAATATTGTTATTTAGTCTTGTTGAAGACCAGAGCTAGATCACAGCTCAACAGTAGCTTGGCTGGATCTACCTGAGGACAGCCCCCTCCCTCAATGCCTTGTACTCTTGTACTCTTCCTTCCCATGAATGTTCAGGATATGTGGCACAGTGTCATATCCCACATACCCACTATTTCAGTAAGATTTGGTAGCTGTTGTTTATCACTGTCCACTGCTCACCTCTTGATTGTAATTCACAAGTGACTGAGTTCCTAGATGGGTGAACTCTTTATTTCTCTGACGTATCTTGGTTCTAAAAAAGTGAAAGCATAGTCTTTTTTCTAGCTCATATCACTTAACTTGCATTGAATAAAATCAGATTGTACTATTATTAAAATGGTGATTTCCATCAAGTAATTTAGTTTTTGAAGATATTTGCTGGTTATTTAGTTCCTTCAAGTCAACAAATGGATCCTGCTAGGAAATACAATTATCCCCAGCCCCCAAGGCATCCTTATCATGGAAAAAGAATATGTTTGACTCTTATTAGAATTCAGGCCGTTTGCTTACTGTGTTCATGGGACATCAAGAACACTTGAGTCCTGTCCAAGCCCTGTGCTCAAAAATTTAGTTCTGTCTCTCTGTGCTTTAAGGATAAATTTGATTAAAGCCTTGGTGAGGTCTGCTTATCAGTGCCAGTGAGTCTGCAAAGGGATTTTACTCTTGGAAGTCAGGAATGTAACTTTGCACAGTAGTGATATGCTCTGCTGATTTCTCATATTCCTCTTGTAATTTCCTCCCTAAAAATGTTTACTTTCTTCTGAAGATAAAGGCTTTGGAGAATTTTCAGAAACTATGAAATCCTATTCCTTTGTCAGGAGCGTTTCTTTTGTAATAGATAAAATTTGTTTATCCATTGCTTCAAAACATATTTATTTCAGTTTCATCTGCTTGGGCTATATTTTCTATTTATTACACCAGTCACTTAAATTAATGTAAGTCCTCTGGTACTTAGATTAATAGTTAATTTCTTCAATTCCTGCCAATTCAAGATTGTCTGGACAATCTTTCTTTCACTTTCAAGCTACTGACAAATATGTTGAGGGCAGGTAATGCTACACTTAGCAGAACTGAGTAAAGGCAAAGCAAGACAGGAAAAATTTTTCTTGCTGGAATTGCAAGTCACTAATTTCTCCCTGGGAAGCAAACTTTACAAGCATGATTTTTCTTCTTTTGAGATTAAGCTGAGCGAAACTGTGTTTCTTAAATTTTTAAAAACTTTTGCCACCTGGAAAATAATAAGAAAATATTTACCTCTTAGATATGCTTCATAGACTTTCTGTAGAAAAGAGAAAGAAAAAAGAAAAAGAAAAGGAAAAAAAAGGAAGAAAAATATTTCCATAAACCATATGCTAAGCTATTAATGGTTTACATAAGGAAAATCTTGACCTCCAGAAAAGCCTAAAATCTTCTGATTAGTGATCTAATCCTCTTGGAAAACAAAATATGTGGATTTGACTTATTTTGAGATTACAAAGGCATTGAATTTAGCTCTCTTGCCTTCTGTTCTAGTGACACATAAAGATATCTTTGTGGATGTGACTTCTTTAAAAGAAAACAACCCATTTTTTGGAGAAAGGGCTTAACCAAGTGTCCTGTTTGGGACACCTAAGCTTCTTGCTCTTAGCTGAGTCTAAAGGCTATATACAATTATGTAAATGTTTGGACCTTTAGAAACGACTTGTCCTCAGCATTCTCGGTGGAAAACATGTTAAATGACTCAGGCTCTGCCTGATGGACCACAGCCACACAACAGTTGGGAGTAGATAATTATCTAGCAGATAAGAGAGATGAGTTGGAAACTCTTCTATCCTGCACCACAAAAAAGGTTATATGTCACCTATGGAATTCTTTTATGGCTTTTTCTATTACTTCAGAGCTGCTTTATGTGAGGCTGGAACCTTGGAGCCCATGCCCATCCAGGCAATGACTATTCACTTAATGTTAAGAAAGGTCCCAGTCATATTTCATGGCGTTATTACAAAGTATACACACTGAAATAACTGCAGTGATCCAGATGTTCACAAAGATAAGCATGACTAAGAGTGACTATCAGCTATCATTCTTTATGAACCCATGTTGTTTTTAGATTATTTCAAGGATGTAGGCCTGACTAAGACATTTAATGAATGTGATGAAGGGTTTGTTTTGGGGGGTTTTTGTTGGTTTTTTTTTTCCCCAGAAGTTAGCAGTTGTGCTCGAGTTGCTTCCTGTTTTGAATATTAATTCTGCTTTCTTTTTAGTACCTAATTTAGTGGCCCAATTAGGAAACTGCCTTCTCTGAACACCCTTTATTATCTGTGGAAGAACGGTAGATGGCTCATCCTGGATTAATTCCATGTAACTAGGGCAGGTTAATTGCTGGGTTTTCTATCGTTTGAACTGAGAGAGTGAGAGCTAAGCTTTGCCTTCAGCAAGCTTTCTCCCTCTCAAGCAACCTCCCTCTACTGAAGGACAAAAGGAGCCAGAGGTACTGGCCTCTGAAGACAGGCACCTAAATTTGATTTTCTTTAATTTGGTTGATGTGATTAAATTTGATCACGTGTGAGCTTTATTTTCATTTGGACTTTTAATATAAAATGCCTCTTTTTATTCTGATCCATATCACTAGGAAAACATTTTGGGTTTGTGCTGCTTTGAATGCTTTGCTCTCCTAAAGACTGTCTCCTGAGGACTCCACAAATTTACCTATGCCAGTAACAGAGATTCAAGGAGAGGGGTCAGAGTGTCTCTGAATACAAAATCCTGGGATTGACATCCTAAACAGTAACCCTGTCCACAGTTAAAAATTAAAACACAGTTCAGAGCTAAGGGAGGAGAACTGTGGCTTCTCTGTCACTGTTAGAAATTGCTGTTCTTCACACAAATTGTCTTTGTCACAGGGTATTTTTGAAGTGCAATTGGAATGTACATACAATTGGATGCAATTACCTCAAAAGTCAGGTACTTAACAAATATCTTTCTTGGGAAAATACTCTGAGACTTGTCTGTTTACAGTGAGAAGCCAGACCATCCTTACACACACAGACACACACACTAACATTTAGGTTAACACTCCAGTCCCTGTCATATCTACTCAAGGCCATTTTAAAAGCTTAGGCTATTGATGCAGCACTCTTTAGAGTCCTAAAACACAACATCCAGGCTTGGTAGACTGGATTTCCCAAAAAAAAAAAAAAGAGTTTTGGGACAAAGTCTTAATTTCTGCTCGCAGAAAATACAAGCCAGATTAATTCTCCACTGTCATTATGGTGCACAGAAATGTATTCAGGAAAGAAGCCATGTGGCTGGGTATTGCTGCTCTCATCAGATTCCCAGCAGTAGTTTCTGTATTATGTCATGCTCATGGGCAGCCTCCTTCCTTCAGCCTGCTGTGGCCACACACCAAACTTATCCCATCTCTGTTGCACTTTCAGAGAAAAACCTGGAATAAATATTAAATTGATGTTGCAAACAATGTCAACTTCCTTTATATTTGCGAAAACATTTCTACTCAACAGTTCCATTCAAATTTATTTCCTTCAAGATCAAGAAATACTCTTATGTTTGGGGCACAGAAGCATTTATCACTTCAAGAGCTGTCTAGAAAAGGAGACGATTGTTCTGTCTTGGAAAAATATTCAGTATGGAATATTTTCCCTCCAATTCTGTCTTTCTACCTCTGCCTCTCTTTTTATATCTGCCTCTGTCTTGGTCTTTATGTCTTTCTGTCTCTAATTCTCTCAAGAAACTGTATGGAAATATACATGCATTTTTACCAACTGGTAATTAAAATAAGTTTCTAGTTCACCTGTTGCCATGCCTTTATTTTTTAAAAAAATATGCCATACATTTTGAAACCAACACTGTTTTTCATTTTCAAAACCTTTAAACAGGATATTTGAAGTTTTTGTTGTTAAGTTCTGAAATTTTGTTATCTTTAGCTAGAAATTTATCAAATCTATTTCCTTAAAAAATACTACTTTCAATGAAATTACATTTTTCAATTAGAAAAAAAAAAAACTTTCCTTCAAAATATGACCAGTAGTTCTACACAATTTTTCAAGAAAATGTTGCAGTAGGCAATGCAAGGGTAGTTGTGGTGCATCCTAGTAAGTCTTCTAGAATTTCTTTATGACTACAAATGTGACAAGAGTAGCAATTCTTACTGCACCAATATTAGAGGAGCTGAGATTGCAACCCAGCTACTGACATTGAGGATGACACTTTTTGATCTAAGTCTTCTTTCTTGTATAAATAACATGCTGTATTTTTGGGTTTTGTTGTTTGTTCACCGAGACAAGAGTCTGCTGCATCACTCTGTTGTTGGCAAATGGAAGAAAGCTGTTTCTTTATATACATGCTGTACACATTTTAGAGCTATTTTTATAGATGCAGAACATCATGAGACCATTTTCCAATTGCTGTAATTGCTTTATAAGTATGAAAATAAAGAATAGTTTTAGATAAAATGAGGAAATTACCTCTCTTTCCTCTGCTTTCTGGTACAAACTGGAAACAAGGAAGAAAAATTGCTCTTCACTTGACAACTCTGGTCATAATGAGATCTGGTCTTTTATTATAAACTCATCACTGGTATCTTGATTTAAATCTGATTTACAGTGTTCATAATGCTTTTCCTTACTTATGTCTTCCTTCCTGTTCTTCTTTCTTCTTTTTCTTCTTTTTTTTTTCATCTCTGAGGAGTTTCACTTTTATATTGCAGTTTTGGTCTCTGTCCGGCTCTTCCTAGGACTTATTGCAGACCTTCACTTTTTCTTCCTTTAACTTTTACCTCTCTAAATACTCAGGAAAAATTTTGGCTTGTCTGGTAATTTATCTTGCATAACATAAAACACTGCATCCAATTAGCACAAAGATCAAGTATCCCACTGGAGAGGGCAATATTTCTAAGAGAGGGTACACAGTTGTGCAAATATACACTGTGAAAGAAACGTTCAGGGGGACAGCCAGAGGGAAAGATGTGTGCACCTTTCCAGAGCTGAACTCATGTTCTATGTCCAAGTTTTGAAAAAGGAAAAAAATATCACTAAATCTATTGTGATTGGAGGTTTGAACTCCTTCTCTGAAAAGAAGGGGAAAAAGGAAACACACTGAGTTCTTTTTTTGTAGGAAATTAACTACTTTGTCTAAGTAATCCAGCTGAGAGCTGTGTGGTTCAAAGGCAATTTAGTGATTCATGTGGAGAACCCTCTCTAGTGACTGAGAGATAGTGAAGAATTAACCTCTTAATGTATGGTCATGTGGAGCAAAGTATGCACAGGATAAAAAATATTAAAGGTATACAACTGATTAAGAAATCTATGTTTATTAAAATATAAAGTCTTTGCTTGCAAAGGACTGATGTAAATTGAGAGTAAAAGGAATGTAGAACCCTAAATAACTTCTGGGTATTCAGATAGTTTTATATGATAAAAATATATTTTCTTCATAGTAAAGACAAGGGGAATAGCTTTTGTCTGCTTTCTCCCATTGTAAATCTTAGGTCAATGAACTTACTCTGTTACAAAGGTGATAAATTCAAGAGCAGCTCTCTCCCTTGCATATCCATCCAAAATATTTAATAAAATCTAGATTTGATTATTTAAGTTTCAGAAGAAAGGTGTTTTATTAATGCTGAGTCTGATTCACATTCGTACCTGTTTAAAGCCTAAGATCTTTATAGTGTACCTGGCTTTTTTTACCACCTGATTGTTAAAAGAAAAAGAAAACCATATCTAAGTCTGGCTAGAGAGGAAGAGGGATCCTGAAAGAGGGACTAGTTCTTAGCAATTTAAAGAAAGACATTTTGACCGGCTATTACTTTTGTCAGAATATTCAAATCTCTATATCCTCATTTGACCTGATCATGGTAGAGAAGGGGTAAATATACAACATTTATTCATTCTACTCTGTAGACACAGTCGGTCCTGAATTATATTTTGATTTTAAACTGTTCTGATTAATTTTTAAATTACTTTATGTCTTCAACATGGTGCTCGATCACTATGATTCTAATAAAAGATTAAAGAAAATCCTAGAAGTCAACCTCTTTTACTAGAAACAAAAAATCATTATGTTAGGATGTATTTCAATCAGAAGTGAAATCACAGCACAATATTTTTAGAAAAACAAAACATCCTCTCTTACAAATAAATGATTAATAAAATAAAGTTTACTTTGCTATTTACAAGTGGGACTTAGTCTTGTAGATTGTAGGCATTGTTTCAAAAGGCAAATACGAGCTGGTCTAGTATAATGTTATTAAATTGCCCACTTTTTCTTCTAGGCTAAGGAGCCTGAAGTGCCTCAAGCATAAACCAGGGGTACTGGAATGTGTTCAACTTTGGGGACTTCAATGCATTGTCAAATTACTACTGTTTAGCAATTTTTCATATCCCAGGTTACAAGTACCTGTCCCTTTATGCACTATGGCAAGTGCATAGAAATGCACTTTTTTTTCATTTACAGCTTGCCTAACTTGAATGACCTTTTTTTTGCCATGGGCTGAGACTATGTACAGTGGTAGAGCTGCTCCATAACAGGAAAAGCTGAGATGGATTTATTTATAAATTCAAGCTTTAGAATAGTGAACTGCAAATCTACCCATATTAGCTGGGAAAGGCACACATATCCATGAAGATGTGATCATAAAGAAAGTACTCGAGACCTTCAAGTTGCACTTGTTTTCTGAGTACAACATTATCCTTTCAGGTTTTTACTAGGACATAAACAGAGGTACCAACACATCAGAAGAAACTTTATCCCTGAGTTCCAGGTCTGATTTGCACATCTGTTTTAAAATTGGCTGATAAGCCTCTCTATGCTACTAAGAGTACTGCCTTTCCTGTGGGATGATGAGCAAAGTTCTGCAACTGCCTTTTCCTGACAATAATGGAAGATAATAAGGATGCTATTAGAAGAGTCCCTGAAGTCATAAAAAGCAAAAAGCACAGAAGCCTGAAAAGATGACAACATAAGCAATTGAAAACAGTATGTGGTGTGAACAGCCCACAAATGTCAGACTGTGCAACTTTGTGCTGAAAACAACAAAATTCAAACTGAGAGAAAGCGCTCATTCTGCAGATACTACATTTAAAAAGACTAGTCAACATTAGAAAACAGAAAAAATCACAGTTAAGAGAGAAAAATGCTACTCTTGTTTGTATTCTCAAGCACATCCATTTAGGTAGATACATTTTATTGCAATGATACTGATTTCTGTGGCAGGCATAAAGCTACTACAGCCAGGTGTGAATTCTACAAAAAATAAAACGGAGCCTTACTTCTTTTCAAAGTAACAGCACTAGCATTCAGGAAGCAGTAGTCCTTGGGGTTGGTAATGCAAAGTCCAAGGGCACAGTCTATCATAAAAAAAAACTCCTTTTTTCCAAAAAAAAAAAAAAAAAAAAAAAAAAGATTAAAAACTTCACCCCCAACAGAGAAGATTGTTTTACTTCTCTGACTATCTACTCATTGGTTAAAGCTGAGACAGCAGTATAAGGACATCATATACTACAAGAACCACAGAGATATTTTGTGATGAAACAGCGTTTCAATAGAAAATACGAATTGGTGGAGTATAAAATATTTCACTGAAAACCTCCTGAGCTTTCAGCTAGCAAACCTACACTGAAAACACAGGAAAGCTCAAAATTACTCTGTCCAGATTTCTGGCATATTATTCCCTGTGCAGCAGCTCTGGGACACGTAATGTGCTAATGCTAAGCACGCTGCCTGCATTCTCAATGTTGATGTCTCTACCTGATACATTTCAGGGGACAAACTTGATTCTGACAATAAACTCAGTACTTGTCATGGAACCTGTAAATGTCTAATTCACAGTTTTGAGCCAGACTGCTTGCAGGTTTTCTTTCAAATTGTGCACAAGAAGAGTACCTCTGTAGCCTGCATGATGTACGCTTCCTGGAAGCACAGGCTGGAGAGGACAATTTTCAGAACAGGCAGCCACTGCAAAAGACAGAAGCTCTGGGACTTGCAGCTTCACCCAGATCTCATTTCTGGCCCTGAGGAAGGGAAGCCCTGGAAAGACTAATGGAGCAACACCAATATGAAGCAGACCCGAGGGGCTCAATATTTAGGACTAAGGTATTAGCTTTCGCAGAGTGACTGCATCCCATGTGACTGTTCTGTGGAAAAGAGGGCAGGCATCTCTGGAGAGCTGTGCAGCTATTCCCCAGTGCTGGTTTGGCTGGGATAGAGTTAATTTTCCTCACAGTAGCTTGTATGCCCTTGTGTTTTGGACTTGTGCTGGAAACTGTGTTGCTAATGCAGAAGTGTTTTCTGACTGCTGAGCAGCTCTAGCACAGTGTCAGGGCCTCTTCTGCGCCTCACTCCACTGTGCCAGTGAGGAACCTGCGGGTACACAAGGGGCTAGGAGGGGACATAGCTAAGACAGCTGACCCCAAGGGACTCGGAGAAACAGGTGTCTGGGGCTGAGCTGATGTATATGGTTAAATCATGACACTCCCTCACAATTACATTTCTTTAACACCACATTTAGTTTCTCACCTCCAACTGAATTCTTCAACAGAATAAGAAAATATTTGAATTCCCTAGAAAAGAAAATAAAGTGCTTTTCCTGTCAGCTGCTCTGTCACAGATTTTCTGTAGGATAATAAGTATTCTTACATCTCAGACTTCATCTCGCACTCCTAGAAATACACTTCACAAAGGTGCAATTCTTCTGTCAAACACAAGTTACAGGCACAGCTCTGTCTTTGTCTGGTTTTGTGTACTGCGTGAGTTTTGTGCTGAGGTTGATTAGTGTAGAAACAGATCAGCTTATATCAACTCAGTCTTACTATACTGAACCAAAAAGGATTTTATTCTCCCAAACCAAACTATTACCTACCCTTTTAAAAAAGTCTAATATTATCTAACTTCAGTTATTTAAAATAATGAGGCAGATGTAATATAAACTTATTTTCCAGGGTCCATCTGCAAGTTATATTACAAGCTTAGGCTAGCCAATTATTCTTCTAAAAATCTTAGCTTTATCCTTAAGAACAGTCTTGTTCTTTTTGTTTTAAAATTTAATCTCTCATTGAATATTTATGAGTCCATCGGACAGTCAAGAAGCAAAGCAGTGAGCAGTACTAAGCAGAGAGGGACCATGTGGAGAACCCTGCTCCTGCTAAACTCAGTCTAAGCCCTGATGTGTGGACTGTGGGGAGCTTCCTCGGTGTGTCATCTATGTTATTACTCCAGCCAGGGCTGAAAACAATTCCTGTAGAATTTTCTGCTGAACACACAGCTGGAAAGACAATTTTCATGCTGTAAAATTTTGCTTTTTGAAGGTATTTCATTAATTTTTCTGTTTTTTCCTGCACTATCACCTCTCTGCATCTTGTATCAATTATGGCAATTCACAAGCAAAGCTCTGTGAAGTTCCAAGCAGTACATGTGCTCTTGTAGGAGATTTAGAGGAGGGCTTCTGTGATAGGCTGCAATTCCCTGTTGACATCAATGAGATTCAAAGTTAGATAGAGTTATAGCAAGTGAATTATGAAAATGAGTAGATTTGTTCAATGGCTTCCCTTTCATATCAAGGTATTAGTAATATTTACTTTTTTACTTGGAGTTCTGTTTCAACATAATTTCCTGCAAAGGAACATATTCTTCAGCAAATTTTGTGGCCTTGGAATCTGAATATCAGCAAGAATTAAACAATGCATGTTAAGGATCCCTTTTGTCTTCATTTAGGCGTTATGAAAAAGTTTTTAATGCATAATAGAAAAAAGCTCTTTATTTTCTTTAAGGGTTCATTATGGAGGGCTACACTGTGTATCAATAATGGACAGTTCCATAAAGATATGCATGGCACACAATCACATAAATACACATGATAAAATGAAATATTCTTTCAGACTATTTATAAAATATTTCCTTTATGTAATGGAAAGGAACTTCTAAGCTTTTCAAGAGTGGACAAATTATGTTTTTCTGGGATCAGGCAAAGTATCAGGAAACCTTGCAATCAATAATTCCATTTACCCTTTCTCAGAATTAATCCTTTTCTTTATGACTTTTTCTCCCCTTGCATTGATATGGAGTCTAGATAGAGCTGCAAGACTGCAAAGTCAAAGAAACATATTGTTTCCATGTTGGAAATGATAATGGTGAAAATAATTCAGATTGACTGAAGGCAGAGACAATACTGCAAACTAGGGCAATCCATGGCTATTTCAATTATTTTTAAATACTTGGGGTCAGAGGAGCAAGGGAGAGCATACCAGCAGTTAAATTTCCATGCGGTGATTTAGCAATCTTTTGGCAAGGCAGAAAGGATGGATAAAACAGATTTGTTGTGTCTGCAGGAGATTACTGAGAATGCTTAGAATTGAAGGTAAATCTATGTGCAGAGAAGTTTATAATCACAATCTCAGTCTTGGTAAAACAGGGTAGGAACTGGGTTCTCTGCCACATTAGAACACTTGCAAGAAAATCTGTGTATTGGGCAGGATTAGTCCTTGCTTCCTTGGAATCCTTGGAATCAGCTTTTGGGGTCCTCACAGCAGTGAGCACAGTGGCAACGTGCTTTGTATTACACACCTACAGATGATGGTGAGCACTGGATGAGAGTTGCCATGCAGACACAGTTTAAGGGTTTGTTGGTCTGTTGGTTTCTTTGAAAGGATGCCATTGATCTAGGATACTGCTACCAAGAGTAAAAAAAAAGCTATATGAAACAAAGAACTCAGTTCCTTAACAAGGGGACAGCTCCTTATCTGTTCCTTATCTGCTCCTTATCAGTTCCTTATCTGGAACAGCTCAGTGGAACAGGGATAGGGGGGGGAAAAAAGAGGTGGGTTTTTTTGTTGGTTTTTTTTTTAGATTAATAGATATTTACAATACTAGTTGCCTAAAAACAAAAATAATAAAAATTATATAATCCTGCATCTTTGAAGGCTCCTTGTGCCCTGTCCACAAAGCTAGGCAAATTTTTCAATTTTTGGCAATTTGGTCCCCAAAATTAATTTTATAGGGAGAGAAATTATTAGGACATTTATAAGAAGAAAGGATTTTCAAATTTTTAAAATATATTTAATTTTTAAAAAAATATACTTATTTTTTTAAAAAAAATACAGATACAAATGTCTCATTTTGGCAGCTCTAATGTAAAATTTAAATTTATTTTTAAGTTTTTTAATTGAAGGATAAAATGTTTCAGTATTTTAAAGGCAAATGAATCAACTTCATACTGATACGGTGGCAGTTTATTTTAGTTTATTTTATTTAGGAATTATACAAATAAACTACGTCCCCCCTCTCAAAATTATTTATAAAATGGATGTCATTTTAAGAGCATTCAATTCATTTTTTGGTAATATTTTAAACAGTGGAGTTCGCAGGAATGTCTATCTTGGCCCAGTGTCCTGTAATTTTTCAAAGTCCCAGACCTGCAATAAAAAAACTAAGTGAGTTCCACTGAAAAACAGCCATCAGCTCAGCAAAAGTTAGCTGAGCTTAACTTCTTTTCAATTAACTATATTTGGCAAGCAAAATGCTCATTTCTCCTCCTTTGGGATTACTCTTCAACACCAGTTGTTACAAGAGAGTGCTGCTTGTAAATTGTTCTTACTGTCAGTAAGGGAAAAGACAAGTATAATCCTAGACTTAGGACTTAGAGAATTGAAGTATTACTTAAAGTCATTCCTGCACCCTTTCTCTCTGCACTTTTTTATAGGTATGATGGAGCATCTCATAGAAGCAACTTTCATTGAAAGAAAAGTCATCATCATAGGACTTATTAGTTAGTGACATGAACTCACTGACACTGGCAGAAAACCTGGCTATTCTTCAACAAAAATGAAAAATGATCAGTGTTCTTTGCATGCTGTAGCATCCAAAAAAAAAAAATCAATTCTCACTGGTGCCTTTGTCAAGTTTTCCTCATTTATGGATCTGTTTATAAAAAAAGGAGTTGGTCTCACTTGAAGTAATGGACTTTTAGCCTTTTTAAACACTGATGTCTTTTCACCATTGTGCACCAATTCTAATTAAGTAATGGGAGTACAACAGAAATGCAAACACAATGGTGTAGATTTTCATGAGCTAAATTTCATCAGGTGCTGGATTTAACTTATACTGTATTATCTAGTTCCTGATAATTAGGTAAATGTCTGCTAAATATGAGGCAGCTGGGAGTCTTGAACTTAAAGTAAGATTGGGACTCAAGAGCTCTTGGCTTGGTTTCTATTTGTACCAAAGACTCTTATTCTAGATGCCAGGATTTCCCACTGCAACCTTTCTGACAGGTCTTGATTGACAGCAACAAGTCGATCCATATTTGAGGAGATTATTTCAAAAACTCTTGGGAGAGTTATACTGAAATTCCTGGTGTTGCGGGAGATAATCTTTCACACTCACAAATGAGAATAAAGTTACTTAAAAAGCAATTTTAATTACAGATACAAATAAAACTCTTACAACACAGATGAACGTGATCATACCATACAGTTCTTGAAGAATATCTGAGAATGTCTTCTCTAAAGAAAATCTTACACTTTATGCTACACCTAATGCCACTTTTTATCTTTCTACTCACTTCCAAAAGCTGTGCCTCGCACCCACTTTACTTCACAGACTGGTTAAAGTAATTTTGGCAGCTACTCTTTCAGTTTCCAGTTCTCAGCAGAGTTGCTGCAGAGCTGTGAAATAACCACAGTCTCTTTAGCCCACCAGAAAAAACCTAAACAGTTTCTTCATAAAGATTGCATAAAGTCCCCTACTTCTTACTCTCTCTCCCAGCATTTAGCCTTTGTGTTTTGGTTGAGGAAGTAAAAGACAACTTCTCTCTTTCTCCTTCACTCCACCAGATGTCAACAGAATGACCTTCCCTTCTTGCAACTCACCCACTCCCCGATTTTTGGGTGAACGCTTGTGACAGTTTTACTTTCTCTTTCTGCCTCAACGTCAACAGTGTTTGTGCTTTTCTACCTGAATTTTAATCCAGGTGTTTGATCTGCCTAGTTTTATTTTGGTTGTCAGAAAAACAGCTCAATTTTGCACAAAGTATTTTTTTGCTTGTTCTTTGTAAAGGAAAACAGAATGATTGAAGTTTTTACATACAAGAAGGGGAGGAGGAAGAGAACCAATGCTACTGATGATGCTACTCCTGAAGGTATTTCATCCTTCAATGCCTTTCTGTTTCTGAACTGTGGTATTGCAACGCATATTTCTCCTTGACTTCAATGAAGGTACAATCAGCTTAGAACAAAATCAGGTTTCCTCAGCTCTGGGCACTTTGCAAGACAGAAGCCACAGGGCAGTGATCTGACAGCACACCTCACATCATCCTATATCTCTCCTCAGGAAGGGCCTGACACATTTATTCCTAATTTTTCTTCAAAATCAGAAAAATAATTGCACCCTCAGGACCTGATTTCTCTGCACCTTAATTCCACTTCTTTGTAGTCCTTGGGGTTTCTTCTGTTAGCTGTGCAGGTAGTTTGGGCAGAGCATGATCCTCTTTATGACGTGTACAGAATGTAGCAAAACATTTTCTCAATAGCCAAACTTCCATTGTGGCATTTCTTTTTATTGCCAACCCAATTTAATGTTAGTTTGACCTATATATATGTTATTTTGTTCTACACCCTCTTTCTGAAATTCATCCTATTTTCAGGTACATTCTGACTGCAACCCTTAGACCTTTTATTTGTCTCATTCTTACTTTTTTTTTTAGCCTAATGTCTTAAATATTTATGCCTTTCATCTTTATGTACTTGTAACAATCTATCAGTATTTCTCCATGTCCCGAATGTAAAATAAGCCTACATAGGTAATATATGACACTGGCCAAGTCTAAGACTGTGACTTGATATCCAATACAAGGATGGACAAATGAAAAGCTGATGATCTAAACCAGTACATCGCAGAAAAAAAATCAAAACCAAAGAAACATAAACAACCAAACAAACACAAAACCCCAAAAACCCCAAACAAACAAATAAATAAGAGAGCTTGGATTCCTTCATTTGAAGCAGCTGACCACTTGCTGTATGAGAAGCCAGAAAAATAAAATATTTTCAGAAAAACCTCAGGGAGTTTGTTGTTGTGTATTTTTGTTGGAGAAAGAAAACAATTTTTTTTGTGGGTTTAGGATTCTTTAAAATCAGAAGTAAATTAGGATATTTTGTCTACAACTAGCGAAGAGATATCATCAGTACTTGGGATTTTTATGGACCCTGAAAGGTCTGTTTTCAAGTTCTTGCTGGTTCCTATCATAGGAACTCTCTGAATGTATACAAATGACAAAAATAGAAAAATAGCTCAAAATTTGTTTTGCTAGTAAGGAACTGGGTTTTCACACAGGAGGACTGAGCATCACATAACACATAAAACCTCCAGGTTCAAAATCCTCAACAAAGTCAAAAGAAAAAGAATTTAAATTTTATCCTCTTAATGCTAAGAGAAATCCTCAACTCTTGAAATAGTTATACTTTTCGAAAAAGATACCTTTCTCTATTTAGAAAAGAAATATATCTGGGACTAAAGTTACTTATTCAACACAAGTTGTTTTTTTTTTTAGACAAACTGCTTTTGTATTGTCCTAATCTCCCCAAAACACTAATAAATCTCAAAGTACTATTAAACAAGAAGAGAATTTCTGGTTTTATCAGCTCTCTGACAGCTGCAGAGTATATTACAAACTAGCTGCTGCTTGACTGTGTGGAAATAAAATATCACTGCCATACTGATAGAGGTCCCACCTCTGGGAGAACCAAAACTGTATACACAAAACTTTTTCACATAGTTTCTTGTATTTCGTTTTGTCATGCATGATATTACACACCTAAACTGCAGATTCTGAGGGAATGTCATTCTTTAAATCTTTCACCTATTTCAGTAACATCAGGTGAATTACTTTCAAAATAGACAATTGACATATACGTACTAGCAGCTGCCATTTTTGCGATGCTCAATACAGAATAACATTTTAGAAGGAAATCATTTTTCCTTCCTTAGAGAAAGATTTCTGCCTAAAAAAATATAAACATGATATAAATAATAAGTACTAGATTATCAACTAAGATAAGCTGATTTATGTTTTCCTGGTAATTTTCAAAAGTGCATTTGTATGAATTGGACTGATAGAATTTATTTTATAAGCATTTTCATTAGTAGATGGTGCAATGTGTCATTAACATATACCAAGAGAAAGCTCTTGACGCACTGAAAGTAAAAATAAAAGAAAATATAAGATAATAAGTTATCAGTGGTCTTATTGCCACCAAATAAGCATGCAAACAGCATGCCAGATTATGTCAACTGAAAGTTGCTCTCTAGTACCTGAAGAAAAAAAGTTCTATTTTATGAAGATAATGTAAGAATTACATATAATAAGATCTATAACAGTTTTCTTTGTTAGAAGAGATAAACAGAATTTCACCTTTCTTCCCCAAAGAAAAAAATTTATTTGAGCAGGAGAGTTTAAGGAATAAAATCCTTAGAAATAGAGTTATACAAAAAAATGAAATATGCTTCATCAGAAAGATATTATTTCATTCGAATAAGAATATTGTATGGTTCAGAAACTTTTTTAAGTTTCTAACTAACATTTTTACTTGGAAAGCAATTTTTTGTATATAAGACAGGGTTGTACTTAGTTCATGTCTAAAATAATTTGTTCTGAATAAAAAACATTTTTAGTGTGTATAATTAAGAAATGCTCCATTGCAAATGTATGTTATTTCCTAATGGTTACGTTTCCAGTCTTGACCCTCACTTGAATTTTACCAGTTTATTCTTCACAATAAGAGTCTTATTTGCTATTTTTAATTGTCCTTCATAAAACAAGTGTTGTACTCTTGTGCAACAAGGTATACTGCTTGTTATATGCATTTATAGGTGTACCCTTTAAATGGGCAAACACACTTTTCATCAGTGAAAATTTTATGTTGTCTGGCAAGAGAACAAAAAATGTTATATTTGAGAAGTTCTAAGCCAAGGCACCGTTTGATTCAAAAATATTTCTTTCTTTACAGGGGAAATATAAAGGCTTCTTTGTATAAACGATTTCTTTGTACAAATAATTCCTGTTACAGATCAGAAAGGGGAAGACATAAGATAAGAACACAATCTCTCTTCCAAAGAATTTAACATCAAAATAGTAGCTTAGTAACTAAATTACATAATCACAGCTTATCAAATTGCACATCTTCGTCTACATAATCCTTTTTGCTTCAGAGTGGTGTAAACCAGGCTTCAATCCTACCTTTTACCCACCTGCCTGATTTTACCAGCTAATTCAAAGACTCCATTAAAATTCACAAAGTTAAGCAGCAGCTGTGTAAGTATTTGCAGGGTCAAGCCCTTGTAGTTTAAATCTTTACTACATGTGTATGCAGAACCTAGCAATGGGGGGGCCTTGAAGGCTCATTTGCATCTCCCTGGAAGAAACCTGAGAGCAATTCTTTTGCAATACTCCAAACTCCACCTTGCAAGACCTTTGGGTAAATGGAAAAAAAGAGGGGTACAAGCCTTCCTGGAAAGAGAACATTTTTTCAGTCAAGCTACGTGGAAACTACATCAAAAGGGCTTTTCAGGTAGCAAGATTTTTACACTGTCATTCAAAACATATTTCTTAGTTTGGCATTCGTGGAAAAATTTTGATTTCTCTGAGTATATATTTTCCTTTAATTGATACGAACTAATTTAAGAATATATATTTTTTTCCTTTTATTTTTCACTGCATATGTATAAGCCAAGTTAATTTTGCTAGCAGTAGCATATTTGCATTTTGTTAGTATTAATTTTCACAGTATTTTACTAGAAAGTTACCTGTGGGATTGTAGGCTGTGCTGAAACTAAGCAAACCCATAAAGATCCCTCAGAGGCTGTGAGGAGGAGTGGCTGTGAAAAGGCTGGGGCTTTATACCAGTTGTAGAGACTTGGTCCAGAAAAAAAATTGGAAATGATTCAGCATCTATCTTTCAGGAATCTTTTTAGTTTTTTTTTATTTATTTTTACTGAATTTCCTTTTTTATCATAGATAGACATTTTCCTTTTATTCTCTGGCCTTTTAAAGCTTAGTTATAGATAGAACTGAGAAAGAAGGCATTTCTCTCCGTATAGAAAACTTCTCGTCTCAACCACAAACCAAGATGGAAAATTTAAGTGCTGACTGTTTCTCATAAATTTAGAAATTGGCTCAAAAATATACTGACTGTGTAGCCATTTCAGAGCTAAATAAAATTTCCTCAGATTTGAAACATTTCTTTTACTCTTCTGAGTCACAGTTAGGGCATCACCATCATCATCATAATAGGGGCTGGAACAGCTCCCTGTGCACCACGGTGATGACCCCAACCACAGTCCTCAGGCACCTCCATGGGGACTGGACATCAGCCCCTGGAACAGCAGAACCATCATGAGTCCAAGCGTGGTTGCATCATGATGGGGATTTTGAAATGGCATGGTCTGTTCCATGTGCCATCTCTGAGGCCATGATCTCCCCAAAGCATGTGAAGAACCTCACACATGGTCACCATGGGCCACAGCAGACTTGTGCTACATATCACCTAGGAAATAATGTGGGGACATCCTTGCAGTTAGAAAATTACTGTCTGTCCTCATGGTTTGCTTGGCCATACCCCAGCTTGTATTTGGTCCATTCAATCTGTCACTTTTTCAAACCATTTCCAGTCACCTGTGACAGGTAAAACACCTCAGGGATCACTCTCAATGGAATAGTAGCCTACTTTGGGAGTGAAAGAATTTGGTACTGCAACCATGAGGACCTTTCTATTGGTTGTTCTAAATGCCCAAGAATATTCTTGGTCATAGTTTATTTCACTGTCATGGATGTGGTCCCTGAAACTTATGTCTGCTCTAAAATCTCCCACTGGATCAGTAGAAAATGTGCATTACATCAAGGAAAATTCAATCTCTATGAAGCTGTCTAGAATATGATGAAGGCACTGGCTATCCTACCATAAGGTAAGGCAGCAGTGGAGATGCCTAACATAGTATTTTACTCAGCTAATTAAATATGAATTATTTGCCATTACCAAAAATAAGATATTATACTTAGTATTGATTTTTGCCCTATCTTCAGTCCTGTTGTGGCTTGCAGTCTGAAGTTCAGAATTTACTAGTTACCTCATATCACTGTTCAAGCAATTCTAGCCTAAAACACATAGATCTTCCATTACAGTTCTTTTATTCTGTTTTATTAATCTCTTTGTTTTAATAGAGACTCATAGGCTGTGTTAAAGGTGCTCCAAATTCTCCTTAGTAATCACCAAAGTGTAATAACCCCAACAGACACCGTTAAATGCCATCACTCTTTACATTTTATAAGTCGTGGTAGTCATGCCTTTCAGCAAGACACAGTGTGGTGTGCTTACATTCCTCAGCTTCTCATTTATATGTTAATAACTCTCAAATGCCTTTACTTGATTTGCATTCAATATTTTCTAGTGAATATTGGTAATTCTACCTTGTCTAAGAATAGTATCTCTTATTTTCCTTTGGCCAATCCTATTAACAGTAATATTGTAATTAAGCATGTTGGCCAAAAAACAATCCCCCCAATAACAGTAGTGATGCAAAATTGTAGTTGTTTAAGGTACACCATAGATCCAGAGGGAAATCATAAGAGTATATTAGAAGAACTGAATTATAGAATTCTACAAACTCTATGTAGTGCTACAGTACAGAGTGTGAGATTATCTACTTGGGAATCTAATAACAAGAATTTCTTCTATAAAAGGTGATATCTTAAATGGAAATTAGAAAAGAAGGAAATCATATGTTAGAGTTAACTATACATTGAATGTATGAATATGGTGCACACAAGATAAAAGACCTCACCTGTGACAGCCAGTAAAGATCAAGATTACTAAAATATCATATAATCTAATCTTTATGCAAGTCCTACCATTAAAAACAAACAAACAACAAAAAACCAAAACAACAACAACAAAAAAACAAGAATAAAATAGAATGACAAAGAAACACAAAATAGCTTGGAGGCACATAATGCAAAACTAAAGAAAAAAGATCAGCATTTTCTACCTTAAAAGTGATATTGTTTAAGTTAAAAACATTCCATTATTCAAATAAAATTGCTTAAAGTTAACAAGTTCTGGTGGTTTCTGTGGAAACAGGGTCAGAAAGCTATAGGTAGTCAGCGTGCTGCCATTAGCTGAGAAGGAGATCTCTCACTTGCAGATTTCAGGAGTTGCCTGCCTGCTGGGAACCATATAAAAAGGCAGCTTCCATAAGTAGTCTGCAGGGTTTCAGACTGGTGGAAATGATGTAAGACTAAAAGAGGAGAAAGTAGTATAAAATTTATGAAAAATTACATATATCTAAAAAAAAAGTACGAAAATGCCAAAAAATATTAAAAAGTATGAAATTTTTACTTTACAAAATATAAACATTTTTAGTTTGCTGCATTTAAAAAAAATGAAGATTTCAGATAATTTGATATTTTTGGGAAAAATTTAATTGCAGTCATAGCAGCAGCTGCTAAGGAATCTACAAATAACTATTCAAGCTGTAAACCGATCATTTCTGGTGCTTGTATAGTACCTGGCAGAAGCAAGACAAAATAAGAGACAACCTAATAATGGTTCTGGATAAAGGGATTTATTTAAGAATCAATGAGAAGAGAGCTTTTATCCTATTTGTCTACCTCATGTACTCCCCGGCTCACTGTCTTTGGTGCTATGTTCACTAGATCTTAACTTCCCTTCTCAGCAAGGTAGTTACTTCTGGTCTGGGAATTTCAGTCAGAAATCACCTCAGGCCACACTCATCGTTCAGGAAGGCTAAAGAAGGAGGATTAATGATGGAAGATAGTGACACTGATAATATTTTTGTTACAATAAGGAAATGGAAAACACGTGGCAGTAGACAAAAGGATAATTTTGAGGAGGGTCAGGACATAGTAATTTGCTCTCTGTTCCGGTCATGCAGTTTCCAGTTGAAGACACATTGAAAATTCTCTAGGTATGTGAACCCATTAATGGGCTCAAGAAAATATGCATTGCTCTTTAGGAAAATATAAACCAGCTTCCTCTACATTTTTTAACTCGTTCTGAAGAAAAACTTGTTTGACTTTATTTCAAAACAATATTTTGATTTGCCCAGGTTTGAAAACACAACAATAATAAGCAACATCTTTGCAAAATGCAGTCTTTGTGTTCTTTATATTTTCCTTTCCTATCATTTGCTTTTCAAAGACCACTCTGGTGCAGAAACTTGTCTGACTGATTGCTCTATACTGCTCTATTTAAACTCTCCTTCTTTTTCTGTGACCTTTATTCCCATGGGTGTTCTTAATGTTGCTCTGCTCTTAGTCCCAGCCTCCTTGATATTCATCTTGGATGCTACTATCACTGCAGCTTTGCTTTGGCCTTTTACATAGTGAAAGGGTGAATGAATCACAAGAGACCTCAAACTGATAGATGCTAAAAGGTGTGATAAGAGTGCAGAGAGCTATCTTTTCATTTTTCACCCCTACTTATGTATTTTCTCTGTTCCTTGCAGGTTTTATGCAGGTGTATTTTTCAGGGTAGTCAGGCCTGCTGAGATGTAAAATGAAGCAGTGATAAAAGTAGATAGATGCATAAAAAATGAGATTGTGACACTGAGTTTAAGGTGCTTCTGCAGGAAACAAAAGGAAGGGGGAGAACTCTGAAGATTATTCTTTCAGCACTGTGTTTCCCCTACCTGTTTTGTTTTTCCTTCAATCTCTTAGAATTCCATACTTAATAGGGAATCTGAAGAGTCATTAAAAAGAGATACAAAAGAAGAATTTTCTTATCTGTATACTTGAAAAGGAGATAATGTCAAATATAACCTCCTCTAAAAGTCTAAAAATTGATTGTCTTTTGAAAAATATCTGGATTAAATTGATGATCACGAATGATGGAAAGTCTTCTCTTTTATGAGTGGATAACAGTGGGCATCTTTGTGTTGCATTAGAGTTCAAATGTTGTCTATCTGGTCCAGGGTTTTTTTTGCAGTACAAAATTTTGTCTATCAGAAAAAACAGTTTGTCAAGCTGAAGTGTTTATAAAAAGTACAACTGATTGGTTTTTCTATTAAACTATTCAGGTTTACCATTCTCGACAAAATGGAGCAATAGGCTGTGAAAATGGAGTTCTACTTTCAAACTGTGCAGAGAAGAGGTTTAGGTCAAGGGTTTCTTTCCATGGTCAGAACTTTGCTACTTGTTTATTGATTTGCCCATGTGGGGATGATAAACTCTGAATACTCAGGATTTCGTTCTGATGAATACCACAACCTAGATTTACAGACTTCACAATGTCTTGGGGGACTGAAACAGAAAATGGAATGAGAAACTGTTTCTAAAGTCATCCAACACAACACCAATGTTGTCTTCAAATAGTTTCTTATGCTCTGAGCTTGCAATGCTGCACCTATATTAACCACTTTTTTATGACAAGTGAAATTGCTCAGGGCACAAAGTATAGCCTTACTCCAATCTTCTTTCACTTTGATTACTTTGATTGGGGAAAAGTTATTTCTTGCTGTTACAAAGATACATTTACTGATACTTTCAGAAAACACAATGTGAAATCACAGTTAGGATCTACATATCTACTTCAATCTAAGATAACAATTAAATTTGCTCTTCAAATTTGTGCAATTTAATTGTCTGATTCAAAATTTCCATCACTTTATGTTTTGCAGAAATCACTGAATAATTGTGATGATTCTAAAATATGTGTGTTCCACTATATTTTGGAAGTGCCAGGTACTTTGACTTCACTTGGTACTTAGTGAAGTCAAAGCCTAGGAAATGCAAATCAAACTAAGTTTGATATTTGAATGACCTTTGACAAATACATGTGACATTTTGGGACATTTGGGAAAATAATTATTTTGAATACATACGTCAGAATGAGTAGGGTTTATCTATGTCTATAGGCACACATTTATATATGCCTATGCACACACAGATACACATATCTACATAAAATTCCATGAAAGCATAGAAGCTGTTAGTTCTTAGGATTTCTGGCAACAATAAGGCTTCAGAATTCTAGCTGCAAGTATTCTTTTCAATGAATATTTTGCAGTAGTTTAATCCATATGCCATTTCTAATAATATTAAACCTGTGAGAAATTATGAATTGCTTCCACCAAGAAACAGCTAAACTGCCCTATGTTTGGCAGAAATCAAACCAAAGGAAGCCACTAGCCCACAATGAGGCTAAATGGAAATGTTTAACTGATGGCTTAAGAACATAATTTATGCAGCCTTTGGCTCCAAAAAGTGCCCTAGAAGTGGTAAAAGACAAAAAGATGAGAAAAGCAACATTTGTTTTGTTACCTAAGTTGCTGGCAATTAACAGAGATAATTAGAAAGATTTTTGACCAAAAAGACAATTTGGAGTATAAATTGACTTGCACACAAGCAGCTCCTTTGCAACTGCTGCTGAAGTTTCTTGTTCACACAGACCAAGGACTCATTCTGGCTCTCTGCAGTTTCCTCCCTCTCTGCACTCTAAGTTTCCTTTTGATGGACAAACTGTGTGTGAAAAGGCCACAAGGAGTTTTCAGACACAGGAGCAAAGAAGTGCACTGAATGTCCCAGCCAGCATACATCCACATTGCCCAGAGAAATAACCCTCTGGGGAAAGGGAAAAATGAAAAAAGGGGAAAAGAGAAAAAAGGAAGAAGAAAAGCAGCAATAATACCCTTAAAGATTCTGTGGAAAAAAACTGAACAGGTGAGGGGAAAAAGGCTATAAGTGACAAAAAAATTATTTTGTACCATATCTGTGCATTTCCTTATTTCTTTTTAGCTGACCCTGAGGCAAAGCTCAGCTAACTAAAGGTAGTTACAAACTAATCTCACCATTCACTGCATAGCTCTCTCACATATATCAGGACCAATTTCAAGACTAAAGACTATACTTGATGCAATAATTTCTTTTGTTTCTAGTTAATAATTGTTTAAACCATAGAATAAGATCTTTCCTGTATGAACATGTGTTGGATGAAGTGGAAAAGCTCACAGGGTGTGACATAAAGCTAAAGTTGCAGTTTTCATCTGTAGCAAGTCTGCCCTGAAATGTTCATTAAACTCTGAATGAATATTGAGAAGAAAATGTACTCTGTTAGGTATCAGAAAGTTCCCTACATTTCAGCTGAATTAAAACAAAAAGGCATCTCAATATTTATCAGTTCCTAAATTTCTTTTCAATGATTGATACTTGTACTAAAAAGCGATCTTTGATTGCAGATGAACAAAGAACTTCAGAAATGCTGCAGTTCATCTCTGAAATACCTTTGCAAAACAAAAAAAATATTTTGACACCTGAAAAACCCCTCCACCAACCAACAAATCCCACAAAAAAACCCCAAAAAAACCCACAACTGAAACCCACAAAAACCAAAAAGACCGAACCAAGGAAAAAAAACCAAAAACCGACAACCAAAACCGCTCACCAAAAACAAAATACAAAACCCAAACAACCAAAAAATGCAACAAAAAGAACCCCAAGCTTTTTGAATATAAGACATGCTACACATTGGGATCCAAACATAGTGAGTTTCTTCCCTTGATAATTATAGGGCAAATGTGTGAACTAATTTTAAATTTCTCTTTTCCATACAGAACTTTTCCAGTACATCTTCAAAACTTGTCTGCTGTTATTCTAGCTATGTGCTTTGGTCGAATGAAATTCCCTTCCTGATCTCTTGAACCTGTCACCGTATGCCTTTCCATCCCTGGTTATAGTGACCATGAGATTGCAGAGTTCAGAATCTTGAGAGGATGGAGAAGGGCAAAAAGCAAGCTCTCGGGATTAGATTTCAGAAATGGCTTTGTTCCCTTCAGAGTTCTACTTGAAAAAGTTTATGGCATAAGTCTCTGGAGAGAACAGGGGTACAAGGAAGATGTTTGACATTTAAGGATCAACCTTCTCCAGCTAATGAACAATCCAGCCCAACAACCAAGAAGTCTGCATAAAAAAAGCCACAAAAGACTAACAAAGACAAAAAAGGATTTCTGGCGAAACTTGGACTAGAAGGTGGATGTAGGTAGAGGTAACTCGGAAGGAATTATACACTGCCTGATAATGTAGAAACATGCTCAGGGAAGTCATAACCCACACAGAGTAGAATGTCACAGAAGATGTTGAAGGAAGAAAATGCTTTTGTAAGGATGTAAGTTACAAAGTAAAGCTAGGGAAAATATTGATCCACTGCTGAATGAGGCACCCAGTTTAAAATGACAGAAAATGCTGAGGTGTCTTTTGAAGTTAAATTTTGTAAGACCCACTTCCAGAACTCTGAGGACCCTGAGACCAGGGGGAAAGTCTGGAGCAAGGAGGATATACCCCTGGTGCAAAAGGATCACTCAAGTGAACTGTACGTGCACAAACCCAGGGGCCATGACGCAATGCACCCATGAGTGCTGAAGGGTCTGGCAGGTGTGTCATGTAAAAATTGCCAAACCACTATTAACAAACTTTCATTGACCAGTGTGATTGGGACAAGTGCCTGAAGACTGGAGGAAAGCAAACGTCATTCCTGAAACTCTGTGATAAACTTCAGTTAAATTACTGGCCTAGCAGATGAGCAGAAAGCAATGATATTAACTACCCAGTATTCATGAAGGGAGACAGTGTCTAGAAGTTAGCTCTTGATATGTGGGCTGGATGAGAAGAGAGCGAGGTGGTTTGAAAACTGCTTGAACGGCCAGACCTGGAGAGTGTCAGTCAGCAGTACAAAGTCTGGTTGGAGGTCAGTAATTGCACTTGTACACCAGGGGTCAATACTAGCCCCAGACCTGTTCAACACCTTCATTAAGAATTGTATAATGATGTGCCCTCAGCAAATTTGCAGGTTGCATGAAGTGTGAAGTGGCTGATACACCAGAAGGTCATGCTATCATCCATAAAGACCTCGGCGGGATCACAGAATCGTAGAAATGTTTTGGCTGGAAGGGACTTTTAAAAGTCATCTTATTCAACCCCCTTACAATGATCACAGAGAACTTCAAGAATTTCAAGCTGCTCAAAACCCTGCCTGACCTTTCCAGAAACTGGTCATCTAGGGCTTCACTGGACAACTTTTTTCAATGTTTCACCACCCTTCCTGAACATTCTCTTTTCCTGTTTAGTTTGAATCAACATTCCTTTATCCTTTGTCCAAACTCTTATCCCTTGTCCAGTCACTAAAGACCCAACTAAATAGTCTGTCCGCACCTTTCTTATAAGCCCCCATTAAGTATTAAAAAGCCTCAATAAGGTCTTCCTGGAACCTTCTCTTCTCCAGGCAAAGTAATCCCAACTCTGTCAGCCTTTGCTCCATTCCTCTGCTAATTTTTAGTATCTCCTCTGGACCTGCTCC
The DNA here is from genome assembly GCA_025920805.1 of Petroica traversi. NCBI lineage: Eukaryota > Metazoa > Chordata > Aves > Passeriformes > Petroicidae > Petroica > Petroica traversi. Next base: position 1,802,561 of record JAHLSL010000080.1, on the reverse strand, counting down.
AAAAGGTTTGCATCCCCCCCTCTACTGGGCACTCCAGAACTGGAGAGATCTCTCCCATGAGGAAAGAGCTAAGGGAAAGGACTAAGAGAGCCTGGAGGAGAAGGCTTGTCGGGGATCTTATAAATATCTATAAATATCTGATGGGAGAGTACAAAGGAGAGGCGTAGAGTCTCTGTCCTTGGAGATCTTCAAAAGTCATTTGGACCTAGTCCTGAACAAGGAGCTCTAAGTGATCTTGCTTGAGCATGGTGTTGGACAAGATGACCTCCAGAATCTTCCAACCTCAATAATCCTGTGATTCTTTGATTCTGTGATATGATTTGAGTGCCAGGGTAGTAGCACTTCTAATGAAGCTCTAGATAGGGCAGTGCTGGAAGTCTATGATAAAGTACAGGCATCTATGAAGAGTTTTTGGAGCTTCATGGTACGTACTTCATAATTCTTCTCAATGCATTGAAGTACTCTCAATTGCAAAAACAAAAGGATCTCACAAGGAAACTACAGAAAAAAAAATGTCCCTGCCAAGGAAATTCAGCAGCTGCTGCTGTAGGGATGCTGAGGGCAATAACAGGACTTAATGGCCTTGGCCATCCTCACTGGAGTCGCTTGCTCATGGGATCATGGCCTTCATTCAGTGTAGGCCTTGGCAGACCTGTCTTGAGCCATGTTCTAGTTCTTCTCTTCTCTGCTCCTGTCTATTGCTGCACTGAGAGGGCTTCCTGGGTACATCCTGGCTCCAATTCCCTTTGATAGTTAATCACAGGACAACCAGAACAACATATCTTCATCCAGGCTTCCTTTGCTGCTGTGGGGCTGTGCCCATCAGTGGGGCCACTGCCCATCACAGGGTCACTATTGGCTCCTGGCTCTCTCTCAGTCATGGGGAAGTTCTGCTTCTCTGCTCCCAGTTTGCTGGAAAGCCTGTATGACTTCTCCACTTTCCCTGTTACTGCTGACACCTTTACTCTCTCAAGACAGATTTTTTTCCTAAACCTTTCTGTATCTTTGGATTTTTAAATAGTTTCCCCTTTAGGAAATAACTAGTTTCTAAACTATTGCCAGGTCTGATTGACATCCAAGCCAAACCTTCATGAAATTCAGAGTACTATATTGCTTCTTACTTACTTACCTTCAGAGTAAATTCTCTCTTAGGTGATACTCTTTAAAGAGCTTTTGATCTCCTACTGCAGAGTTCTAAAACCTTGCTGTTGACTTCTCCTTTCGCCCAGAATTAAAAATATAGCTGAAATGTAAAACTTTTTTTTTTCCCATTAGAAATGAACAGAATAGTTAAAAGGACAAAGGTGTTGAAAGCATATGACATAAAAAATAAATAATACATGATGCATATATAACCCATGCATTTAATTACATTTTGACATGAAAAAATGTAAGGACAAGGCAAGTACTGGTAAGAAAACCCAGATTCTAAGTTTACAAAGAGAGTGCAGTGAGAGACACATGAAGCCTGCCTAGCTTTTTCACATTTAGTATTGATTGAGAATAATAGTAACAAAATAAAACCAAATGCAGTCACTGCTTACCATGGAATTGTTTTGTCCTTTTTTTTTAGCTTCTGCCTTTTCAAAGTGTGTGTTCTAAGTCCAAGACGAGCTTTCAGAACTAGTGAGTGAGAAACATGAAATTCTGAAAAGCCAAGATTTTAAGAAGATTGCATCCCACAATTATTTCTAGACAATAGCAATGTAGAAAACTATACCTAAATTGGATATGTTTCCAAAGATAGTGGGTACATGAGCCATCGTGATCTTTACATGAAGTAATCTACAAATGAAGAGCTATTGTGGCATAAATGATATAACCCCTTTGAGTAATTAATTTTCTCTTTCCCAAGTGAGAATGTTAAACCTTTTTTATCTTAGCTTGATGTTTTGAACACATGTTATAGGACCAGGGGATTCCCCACACATGTTATAGAGACGTTTACTTTCTTCCTATTTTTTACCTATTTAATCTGGAATTCTTCTATTTTCATGCTTAGATGAAAAGACAGTAAATAAATAAATTGTCAATGATAAAAGAGACACTTAAAATCAGATGGTTAGAGGAGAATTGGACCTTGCCAAATATATAGCAACAGGCTGTTTCATATTTTAATAGTAGAAACTGTTGGTTTGCCAATTATTGATGATGTTTGTGCTGTTCAGAAGAACAATTCCATTACCTTGTTCTTTGATTGATCAATAGGTTTCTTACAACCAAACCATAAAACTTCTATTATCAACTTCTCATAAAGGGCTTCTGACCATACAGGATGCTACCTATGAGAGCAACTGTGTGTTTTGCATATGTTAACAAATTATTTTAGCAGTAAAAAGCAGAAGTCTGGTATTAATCATGACCAGTGCCTACAGTGTTACTTCTTTGCTACAGTTGTGAGCAGAACGAGAGCACTGGAGCAGAATTCAATTCCCCAGTATCATATAGAAAAGGAACTCTTTCCTGTGCTTCTAGATTCTAATCCAATAATTACCTCTGCAAGGAACTACATCCATCAATTACATCCTTTATATTGCACGTGCCTTGGCAATGCTGGGGGCTTATAAACACTATAATTCACTTGCAGAACTCAGCCCCTAGTGAACTCAGACTGTGCATGTTTTTATTTACCTTGGAACTCTAAGACTATCCTTGGTCATCCAATAATATCTACTTTTTTAATATGCATGTCAAAGCACAGGTTAAGTCTGTCCTGACACATTGTGTGGAAAAAGTCTGTAGAACTGAATAATTACAAAATTATCCTTACCAGAGCCAGGAGTTGTTTTTTACGTCTTGAAAGAAATCTTTACTTAAATTAAAATGTGGAAAGAAAAATTGATAGGATAACAACCATAGAAATTTAAAAATCATACTCTTAATGGATAATGCAAAAGTATCTTTTTTATAAACAGTGAAACTTCTTGTTATTTTCTACCTCTTTTATCTCTTGTAATATGGTAAGAAATTTAAATGGATAGAGGTGTGAATAAATAGATGGTTGTAATGTGATTATGAGCCATCTAAAAGCAGGACAGTAAATTAATAGATTTAACACCTGGTAGTATGTGTTTTCATTAAGGCTCCTTGTTATCTGGGAATAGAAAAATAAGACTGTATTGCTATCTATACTGACCACTATATTGAACTGATTATTAAAGTTGATGTAAGGTTATTACTCTTCTTTTAAACAATCCGTGAATGGTTCAATACAGTATTTTTTTTTCCATGCTCTGGAGACCACTGAAATTAATTTTAGGTGCTGGTACAACTGGGTTACAGTTATCATGCTAATATGGGAACCCCTGAAACAGAGTTTCAGGATTGTCATGGAGAGTAGGTACATAATTTGGCTAAATAGTTGTTTTTTTTTTATTGTTAAGATATACAATGGTTTGAACATCATGTGACACCAGTTTTAATGCTGGAGGAGTTTTGGTTTAATGTCTGCAACAAAGTTAGATTGCTGTGCCACTTCTGTCAAGATGACACAGAACATTTCCCAAAAATTGTGCCTTAATATGGGTGAAGATTCATATTCCGAGTGCTGCTCAGCATCTCATCAGCTCCTTTAAAATTCCATTGTCAGAAACTCAACAAACACAGATCAATCTAATTCCATAGCATCAGCAGAGGATTGAACTTGCAATTTTCTATCACTAGAACTGCACCGAGTGCATCAAAACTATTTAATGTTATCTGTAAATGTGCCTTCGTTTTCTTTGTTTATTTGGGTTATTTTTGGATGTGGGTTTGTTGGGGTTTTTTCATAAGTGAATTTCATTACTATGTCTTTAACACGCACTTTTCCTAGTAAGTTATTGTTTCCTCTGTTTGGCCTTTGCTTGATTTGCTTGTACTTTTGATATTAAATGGCACATGCTATTATGGAATACAGGGGACACAAGCATACAAACAAACACAAATGGATAAAAACAGGGAAAAAAGAAATATTTTAGCATGCTTTAATTTTCACCACATAAATTAGGTACAGAGATCTAAAAGTTAATTAAAAATGTTGATTGGTGAAACTAAGAGCTATAATCAAGCTTTCTTTCCTAGGTGGCCTAGTTAAGAAATTTTACTGAAATAGTTTCTACCACTTTTTGGGTGAGGATGCATTGTAGCATGCATGTCACTTGAAACTAAACACTAGTGAACTGCAAAAATAAGAATTATATAATCCTAGTTTTATAACTTTAAAACTTCTAAGCACTATAGAAAAGCATGGCAGTTTATGTATTCAATCAACTACTTTACAGTTCTTAACTGTTACTTTAAAAACTGTGTTAAGGTGTTCTCAGCATTTTAAGCAAGAGAATATTTGCGTTCCATACAACAAAGAGGCCAAATTCTGTAATGTCCTATATCCTAGCAAATGATGATGAAATAAGAACATTAATTAATAATATGGTGTCTATCTTTGATGCCTCTACTCTGCATTGCTTAATCCAGAGCATAATGTGCTCTTATTTATAGAAGCTGCTGTCACAAGGTAGACAAATATTTCCACATAATTTTTTATTATTTTGGAAATTTGGGGTCATCCCTAATGTTATATTTCTCATTCCCACTTTTAATTGTAGCTGTCAGCTTACTAAAAGCTATTATGAACAACTTGTAAAATTTGACAGAAGCATGAGTGAAGACCAATTTTCCCAAAGATATTTTCCTTTCCCCCTTTCACTTTAATTCTTTTCAGAATAATATCTATTATCATCAAATTTTTTAGATCAGGTCCAAAGTGTTAAATAACCTGAGTGCTAGCATGAAACTTCTCTAAAGAGAAACATCTTTGTAAAAAATTAATAATAAAAAAATCAATAAGAACCATAGAAATCTTAAGCCAGCCTAATAATTCCACAATATATTTAAAAAGAAGTATTTTATAGTAAAAGCTGTACTCTGTTTCACTGAAATGTTGTGGGGTTGCAAAGTTTTCTATGCACATTAATAAATGGACCTTCAAACAAAACCCTTGTCTGAATACCTTTGGAATTTAAAAAAATGCAGATTTCAGACTCTGGATCTAATGGCTCCAGCTGTGCTGTTTAAAAACTCTGTTATTTACCTGAGCATTTCTCCTTTAAAGAGTGCAAAAATGTGGAGATATATCCCAGTTCTACTTGGACAGAGTTAATCTTTTCAATTGCCATGATGGAGGTAGAGCCTGAAGCCATGTGGGTGTGTTTAGGTTGTTATTCTGTACCAGGCAAATCATCTCTGGGGGATATGGCTTTGGGTGGAATTATAAAGGAACATGCAGCAGAACCACAGCTGATTTTGCTTCTTTTTACAGGGGAGAAAAGCAGTAAGAAGAGTGGTGGGGTGGGTGGCATGGATGGTCCAGCTTGGGAGGGTTTGTCTGTCATTGTTTTTCATTGGCTTAGGGAAAAAATGCCACCTGTGGCAGTGCCTGCCATTTTCTCCTTTGTCTTGGGAAGCTGCGTGTTTCTGGCCATGGTAACACTGGGTCAGTTGGACCTCTGTAAGCATTATTTATTTGTTTCTTTTTTATTCAATCACACTCTTTCATACACTGTTCTCATTAGTATTGTTACTGTTACCTTTTGTTTTCCTTATCTCATTGCTCTTTTTTCCAGTGAGTTGTTACCTCAACCCATAATCTCTGCCTTTTTGTCCCTTTTCCACTGGAGAGGGAGAGGGGAAGGGAAGTGGCTTCTTGGAGATTAATTTCCAGCTGGTTTTAAACAACAACAGAAATTTATTCCTTCTTTAGCCACCATTTACTGATGCGTGCAATGTTTCTCAAAAGCTTCCCTCACCATCTGCCCTGAAGTAAGGGAGCATTATCAATTGTAATTTTTACAGAATTTGCTATGATGATATATTGCCCATGACCACCCTTGTGGGAAATATTAAGTTCCCTAAGTAAATCAGATTTACAGAAGGTTATATGCTCACCTGCTAATCCTGTTTTGGCCCAACAGAATTACTTCATGTAATCCAGTTCTGATGTAATTGTGCAAGCATGAATGAAATGCAGGTTTGGAAGAGTCTAAAGAAAAATGCTTCTCTGAACTTATGTATCTGCCTCAGAAGGTGGCTTTAGTGTTAGGATGAATATCATAATTTCCCTTTACTTTCTTTCTCTCTCAAGATCTTAAGAAAATAACTCTTAAGTAACAACCTGCCCAAGAAGATAATTTGTTTTGGAGTAATTTATAGGACGAGAATAACATTGATATGTTGTTATTTATCCATGGTGTGGGAGTTAATTTGTTGTTAGGACTATGCAGTGACAGATCCTGTTTAACTGGAGTATAAATGCAGGAATTTAGAGAACTAAAGCATCACTAAGTGCCATCCTTACTCAAAGACATTAATTTGCTTGGCTAATTGTTACAGTATATAAGCAATCATTCATTGAATGAAATGTTTTGGCCTAAGAACCGTGTGATTTACAAATGTGCTTGTAATACAGTATTTAAATGGGAAAAGAAAAATTAAGCCAATAGGAGGCTAATTAAATTGAGTCTATTAAGAAGAGGTTTCAAAATATGCTCAGTAAGTATCTGAAAGAGAACATGAGGAGATTATATTAAAGGGTATTTTTGTCCTTCTGCACAATCATCAAGTATCAGATTATTAAATGATAGGACAACCCAGCCACTCTATTTTATGACTTCATACAATACACAGATCAGTTTCTTGAACTGCAGATTCACGAGAATATAGCACGGCTTGGCTTGGAAGGGATCTCATAGAGCACCTTGTTCCAACCCCCTGCCATGGGCAGGGACACCTTTCACTAGACCAGGCTGCTCGGAGCCCCATCCAACCTGGCCTTGAATATATCAGGGATTGGGTACCACAGCTTCTCTGGGCAACCCCTGCCAGTGTCTCACCATCCTCACAGTACAGAATTTCTCTGCTGGCCAAATCTGAGATAATGTACCAGAAGACTTTGGTCACCAAATTTTGCTCAAGAGCATCTGAGAGTAACACACTGCAAACAACCCAATTGTTCTCTCTTAGTTTGCTGTTTAACTTTTTAATATTCACAAAGCAGCCCCAAAATGATAGTCCATGAATCACAGATTAGTGGAAACAGTCTAAAACCTTTCTGAATGTAAAAATAGAGAGTTCTAGTTTGTGGTTTTCTCCTACTTTTTTTTTTTCCTTGAAATAATTAATTAAAAAATACTACTTTCATAGAAGAACTCATTCAGTGTTTTGAGGCTTTTTGTGAGGACTGACTGTGAGTGTTCCAGATGTAGTTTGTCCCTTTGGTTTAGTCAATATTAAAAAATTTGAAGTTGTATGTAAGTGATAAAAATGGCAAAGTAGATGGATGCTCTGAATTCTTTTAATGGGCAAGCACTGGACCTACCCCTTGGACTAGTGATTTTAGATGAGAACCACTGAGAATATAGTCTTACAGCAGTCTGAATTTAGTAAATAGTAAGGAAAAAATTAGCTATTTATCAAATTATTGTATAAGTTTAAAAAAATCTTGCTGTCATTGTCAATGTCATCTAATTTACAAGTACAGGAAATGACAAGGGAAAAATGTATATTTGTCTAAGGTTAACACTGGAAGTGATATTTCAGTATGGTTTCTTTCCTGTTAAGAAAAAAAAAAAAAAAAAAGAGTAAAGAAGCCTGGAACTTGGAGTTCTCACATAGCCAAGACTAAATAACACAGAATCAACACCATCTTATATAAAGAATACATAAATAAATAAGCCACCATGTCTTCTTTACAAAACATAGAGACTCAGTAAACTCAGTAAAGCGCTCAAGCAAAGGAATTTTTCCTCTTTGAAGTTCACATTTAATGTATCCACTTTTCCAACCTTGTGTATCCCTACTGTATTTAACTATTTGATCTTGAAGAAAAAAAATTCTATTCATCACATAGACCTTAGTCATGCCACAGAATGCTTCACTAGAATTTGTTTGGATACTGCATTGAGCAGTGCACTATCCCAAGCTACACAGACTAAAATTAATTTTGATCTCCATAGACTATCAACAAGAGTGCTGTTTTTTCTGGAGTATTCATTGCATAGTGACTTTAGTGAAAAATATGTTTCTATGGCTAAAGCCAGCACATGGCTTTGTGACTGACTGCTTGCTAGTTTTTGTTCAATACAGTGCAGTATCTTGTAGATAGTTCAGGATATTTGTTCAGACTTCATGTCATAGTGCAACAGAGGTTGCAGAAAACCAAGGTGCAGGCTTGGAAAAGGTAAATCAGTCAAGACATTGGGTCAGGTTAACTTTACTCATTTCCATGCTAATTCACCCAGAGCTCCTGTGATCCTCTGTATATTACAAAATACCTAGGTAAACATAGCTGTTACAGTGTATGTTGGTATTAATAATGTATTTGGAACTCTAAAGTTCATTCTGCTCTGGTAGTTCATACCACCATTGTGTCAAACCTTAACTAATCGAGCAAAACAATTTATTGCCATTTCTAGAAAGTTCATTTTGTTCTTTCACATGAATTAATAGTCCTATTTTTCTGTTTTACAGAATTAAAAGCGGATATGATATTGAAGGATTCTCTTTTAAAGTTTTGAAGCTATAGTGACCTTTCACTTCTAGAAGATATGAATTTTCTGATCATATGTTTTAATAAGAATTCTTCCTCTTGTTTATGCATGTAAACAGGTTTTAGTGTATTTGTAACACAGGAGCACACACTGCTATGTGCATGGTTACTTTTGCCAATGAACTGAGGAAAGTTCTAGTAAATAAAAATCTGTGACAATAGATGGTGTGTAAATATATCTGAAAGTATGATGGACAATTTGATTTACCTAGAATGTGTAAGACGATCTCAGATGGAATAGTTAATAAATGATGCACTGTGTAGTGAAGATCCAGCACAATCAATTTTTAATCAAAATTGTGGCCTATATGCTTGTAATCAAAACCCTATTCATTGCTGAATAATTTTAACAGAGCTAAAACAAATGTAATCATTGGGGAACATTTCAAATTTTCTTAAAATTGCTTCACTCAAAGATGGTTAATTGAACTCACTCATAGAGTTATTTTCAGATTTAGTCTTTGCTTTTAATCTGCCACTGTGAAATTTTTGTTAGTTTTGTTTTTCTTCGTGTCCGTTATCCATCCTAACACACATAACCTTGTAATGCCTTTGAAGACTTTGTTACAATCTTCTATATAAAACCAGATTATTGTGACTCGATGACACTGTCAAATCCTATTTATTTTTTATTAAAAACTTGTTTCTCTTTGGTTTCGGTTTGTTTTTTGTTTTGGTGTCTTTTTTACAAAAAAAAAGTGGCAATTTTTTTTAAAAATTTCAGTCAAGAGGTACAGTCAGTAAGTGGAGAAAAGCTCTGCTTTTTCCTGTCCCATAGGAATTGACTTGTTTTACATAACATTATAGACAGAGTAGTAGATTTGTGGCCCACTCAACTCTTGTTAGAAAGAAAATGTATTCAAAACATCAGGCATGGAAACGTTCATTTTCTATTTAATGAACAAGAATACTTGTTAAAAAATTGACATGGAGTTTTCACCAAACTGGAATTTTCTGATTGCCAATATTTTCTATACTCTGATAAGGTCAACACAGATTTTTTTTTTTTTTTCTGGAAAAGCATCAGATATTACATTGTTCTCTCTGTTGCAACTGAATTGATGCTTTCCCCCATGAAGTGCCTCAGCTAAGAGGCTGAGAATTCAAAGTGTCCCAAGGAAATAACCACACATTTCCCCAGGAAAACATAGTGCAAAACTTAGCCATCTGGGCAGAACTGTACTAGGGATTTTATTTTTATTTTTATTTGCATTTGCATTTGCATTTGCATTTTCCTGCTGCGCTTCATTTGTATGAAAAAATAAGAAGTCTAGACCCCAGTCAAATGACACTTTTCATATAGCAAAAAAAAAATTGTGAGTACTGCTAGGTACTGCTTTAAATCCATTTGTAGAATGTAAGCAGTGATGGCTTAGAAACCAATTATTTAATTAAGAAATAAAAGGACGTTAAGTGCTCAGTTTCAGTTAACTGTAGATCATAACTTATTTGTAAACACTGTATTGTTAGATGGTTTTACAAACTCCTCTTTGCTATGAAATAACAGCAAAACATTTTCATGTGTCTATTTTATGGCTCTTATGCAACAGAGTGAAAAAATATTTTATTAATACTATGTTGACATATGATTCCTCATAAAACCCTGAAATGCAATAACTGGTTTAGTGAAAGTGAAAAATATAACTGCATAGATGAATCTTAATATATCATGTTACATGGTATATGCTGAGATGAGCTAAATGATTTCATGTTTTGTGACCCATTAAAGTAAACTGAATTTTTTTTGCTGTGGTCGTGATGTTTATAGTATTTTCTTTTACAAGTAAGTGTCATCTTCAAATTTTCTAGTTCATCAAGTTTACTTTGAAGATATTTCCTCATAAAAGAATGTCAGACCCAGTCTAACGACATTTCTTCATTGACTTGAGAAGTATTTCAATAGATTGCATTATTACTTTACATTTTACACATTTTTCACTAGAAAATTTTCTTAAAATAAGGTTTTAAGAACTTTTCTGATCATGTTATTGCACTTCTTGCTGATGAATCAAATTGAAGTTAAGGACTTCAGTGTAGGCATAAATTTGTAGCATTGAGGTAGAGAACAATCAATATACTTATATATATATATATATATATATATCCAAAGTCCCAACTCTCTGACTAGTATTAAAAATCTGTTGTATACTGAGTTCAGCATACAATACAAATATAAGAAAAGATTGCAGTTGTCGGTACAAAAAATGAAGTGTGAAAGCAAAGTCTGTGGCTCATTACGGAAAGATGGCTGGGGTTAAAATTAATGGGAGCTGGGAAGCTGTATTCACATCCTAACAGAAGTTATAACAGTATGTAAATTATAAGGTAAAATGCAGCTGCTAGTCCCTGTATGGAATCCAGTTGGCATGCTCAAAACCTATTCCATGATGATTCCTTGCATCCACAATGTGCAACCATAGAGCCTGCTGAAGGGGATGGGATGGAGGGTGAGGCAGAGGGCAGACACCCCAGCCAGGCTTTGTTGGAATCCCTGCAGGGAAGGGAACTCGATGGTACTTTGCAGCTGATAAACTGCAGAGCAGCTGCCAGCCAAGAGAGATGGGGGTAGATGTCCTGAGGCTGAGCCAGAAACTGTAGTGAAATTGCTCTTCTCAGATGAACTTGGTTCATCGTAGGCTAATTGTAATATTAACGCACACCCCTATCCCAAAGGTATCCCCACACTGGGAGTGCTCTCTATATTTTCTTTGACTGCATCTTTAAAATTGTCCTGGGTTGGTCATATGATTTTTTTTTTTTTTTGTATCCCCAATCGTCCCTCCTGCTTATGCTGGTTATTAAGCTCTACAGCTTTAAGTTAGGGACAGAGAGACAGAGAGAGTGAAAGCGGAGAAAAACCACGCGCCGTTTGTCTGGAGGAGTTACACCTTTACTCCCACAAAAAAGGCCTTGAGAGGCTGCATTATGGCAGGACAGCGATATCTCACTTGCTCTCTGGCTGGGTGCTCAGAAAGCTCACAGCGGAGGATTTTCTTGGATCTTTCTTGGCTTTTTGCAGGGGAGAGACTTTGTTTCTTTTGCTGGTTTTTTTTTTTTCCCTTCCCACTGGGACTGCTCGATAACTCATTGGCCCAAGACACCAGGGAATCCCCGCCCCCCCCCTCCCCCCCCCCGATTTCTACAGCTGGGCCCGGCAATCGGCCCCCCCGCTGGAGAACTGAACCTGACCCAGCCACGAACTCTGAACCTACCATCTCTTCAGAGGAAGGAGAGATTTCATTGTTTTCATATTATCCAAATTCTCTATGCTTGTGAATATTCTATTTGTTAAATAAATAGTTTTTTCCACTTTTCTCTAAGGAATTTTTTCCTGAACCTGTTTGGGGAGGGGTGGTTGGAATCGGCTTTTCTAGAGGAGAACCCCCCCCCCCCCCAGAGGTTTCCTCCTAAAATTTGCCCTAAACCAGGACAAATATCACATGAGAGAATTTAACACCAATCAATAAGAAATGTATCCATAACAAGAATCACTCAAGCTCCGCATAAACATAAGGAAGTAGTATAAAAGTTGAGAATGGGGAAAAGTTAGGAAAGATTCCACCATAACTACTGAGGTGTGTTGATGGGCTCAACTTGTTTTCTCCCTGTAGGGATACCTATTGGTTTAGAACCCCACTATGCATGCTGAAAACTTTTACTGGGGATTACAGCTTGTCCGTGTAATGATTTGCATATGTTTTTATTTTTTTTTAATTCATTTTTATAAGTGTAAGAGCATTGACAAGTCAAGCTGGAGGTCTAGGGTGTGCCATCACCCTGTTACTTTCTGTCAGAGGTCTCAGATGATATCTTTCACACACATCTCTCTTCCGTGCTTGTTGGGATTATCTATTTAAGTCATTTGACTCTTTAGGACAGGTAAAGGGTGAAAACTAATTGCATAACTCCAAACCAAGCCATCTGAAATCAGAGAGATTGCTGACAGACACATTGTCATGTTTGAAGTTATTTGAATCATCGCAGGTTAAGTGTGAAAGGCCTGTGGGCTTCGTGAGTGGATCTTATCAGTCTGAGCATCCTGTTTTGCCACATGGAGTTACTTAAGTCACACCTTAAAGCACTCTTCAGTGCCATAAACAGAAGTTAAAGTTGGTAAAGCACCTTACAACCAGGTAAAGGAATGTATAATATTCAGAGATGATATTAACTAGACATTAACATCCTTTATGTTCTACCTTTGAATAAATGCAGCTGTGCTAGTTTAAGTGAAAAGAAGATGGGATTAAGGGACACAATGGATGGTACGCAAAAATGTCTGAAGGAATAGTTATATCACATAGGCTCAATAAAGTATATATTTTTCTTCTCCTCTCTTGTGTATACTTGATTTTCAGTTTTAGATTAAGCGAAAGCACAAGTTCACTCATTGTTTCTTCATATAATTTGTATGTTCATAGCTTTCTTATTCCATACAATATTTATATTTAATTATATAGCAGAGTAAATTGTCTTTATTGTTTGATGACTTTCAACAGTGAAGTGTTTAATGTTTATATTCAACTTTTTTTTTTTTTTCCAGTAAGAATCTATTTGCATGTTAGGCAGCATGACAGAATAAAATGGATATATTTTTCTCATGCAAAATGTCTTGTAAGTTTAATTCTTTGAATTCATGACCTGTGCAGTACTGGAATCACAGAGCTGTGACCTCTTCCAGAGATTTATTTTAAACGTGGACATTATGTTTCCTTAGGAACACTTTGCATTTCTCATTACTGCTAATATCCTGTTCACATAAAAAGGTTTCTTCTTCATACTGTTGTTTATAAAAGCCTTCTACAATGCCTCCATAGTTAATTTATAACATTTAATATTATGTTATCAGAGCTTGGGAATAAGTAATTGACACACATGTGGGTCAGACAGCCAGAGTTCTGGAGCTCAAGATGGTTTGTGCCAGAGAAAATATTCACTCATTCCTCATCTGGAAGCCTGATGACTGTAAGGAGTCAGAAGATGCCTTATTCTCCCTTATGCAGGATCTTCTTTCATGCATGCATTTCTATCTGTATGTGTGTAATGTGTGCATGTGTAATTCCCAAAGTTAAAAATAATTTATAATGGTAAATAATTGTGCTGTGAAAATTAAAACAATAAGGACATCCACCACTTTCAAGAAATGTTCTCACTAATGCTGGTGGAAGTAGCACTGAATGGCTAACCTGCATACAGTATTTATATTGCTCAAAATCTCTCATGCACTGCTAGCAATCCTAAGCAGAGGCATGAATGTTGTTAAGATTATCATTATTGTATTAATGCATGGGAGTCTGGCAACTTGCACATCTGTTTCCAGAAATCAAGAATGTTGTATAATGTTTTTTAAAGCACAAGTCTTATGAAGAGCAGCTGAGGGAACTGAGGTTGTTTAGCTCGAAGAAAAGGAGGCTGAGGGGAGACATTATTGCTTTCTACGACTGCCTAAAAGAAGGTTGTAGACAGGTGGGGGTTGATATTTTCTCCATGGTAACAAACAGTAGAACAAGAGGAATTGACCACAAGTTGTGCCAGGGAAGGTTAACTTGGATATTAGGGAAAATTTCTTCATTGAAAGGCTGGTCAAGCGTAGGAGCAGACTGCCCAGGAAGGTGTTGCAGTCACTATTCCTGCAACTGTTCAAAAGGAGCGTAGATGTGGTGCTTAGGGACACTGGTGGACCTGGCGGTGCTGGGTTAACAGTTGTATTCAATAATCTTGCAGGTACTTTCCAAAGTTAATGATTCTATTATTCTATGTCCATTCATTTGGTAAATACCAAATCCATTGGACATGTTCTGCTACATATATTGATTATCTGTCAAGTCTACCTAGCTATCAGACTCTGAATTGTAGTTGGCTGAGCACTTGTCAATAAGTAGCCTTAAGATAAATGTGGGAATGCTACTTTATGAATGGCATATCACACATGGTTAGGCAAATGCAGAAGCCTTCCCAGCACACTGTTGCTAACTGCATTCAACTCCAGCAAGGCTGGTTTTGTATGCTCTGAAAGTTTCTGTCTCTGTGTTAGATAAAATTCCCTTTTCCTCTGCACTATTGGAATCTTAACTTCCTCCAACCCCCTGCACCATAAAGAACAAGTTGAGGAAGCAGCTGCCTAAAACAAACTGCCTCAATTTACCCTACTGCTTTCTGAATGTTTCAGTGTTTCAAGACTGTTTCCTTTTCCAACCTTTTCTTTGTTTACATTGAATTTTTGGTTCCTCTCTATGAAAATTTATACTTACACTGATCAAGTACGGAATAAAAAAAATCAGGAACATTCACTTTGCTTTAGTTTTTCTTGTATGGACAGGTTTCAGTATGTAAACAATTTCAAATAAATAGTAGCTGATCTGTTTATAAGCTTGTTGAACATTAGCTCTGCTTAACTGCACCTAGAAATACAAGATAAAAATGTTGTGCTGTGCATGCTAATTAAGATCAATTTACTCTTGCATAAAATATAACATTATCACTCCTTCCCATATAGTGAGGCAGATGACTTAAGAAAAAAAAAAAAAAAAGGAATTTTGGTGGGCAGGGGTGAACATGAACAGTCAAGAAAAAGCAAATAAACAAACACAAAAACACCACAGGGATTTTTTTTTTTTAATAGCTGCCCTTGTTAGCACCTGTTAAGTGATACTGAAGAAAGCAAATGATTTCCCCATCCATGGAGCTGAACTCTGAATAGAAGCTTGTTGTTTTAGGCAGAAGGTGACAATTTTCATATCCCTTCTGGAGTTGCAAAAGATGTAAATGAAATTTTTATTGAAAGAAAAAAGCCCCAAATTACTACATATGTCTTCTCTAAAGACTAGACTCCCATAACCTGATGCTGACAGGTTAATGATAAAACTCAGATTCCTTGGAGAATTATATTCCTTTTATCTATCCCATTGACGTGAATGCCTGGATTTGTGAGCAAAGAGTTAAAAGTTTGTCTTTAGCAGAAAAAATAGTGTATTTTTTAATGTCTCTACACATCTGTTATTCCTCTGGCAAAGAAGAACATAAATAACTGAATCTATTGCAGCCTGAGCATTAAATTCAATAGGTTTTTGTAGTTATGAGAAGAAACAGGCTTTTGTTAAACCTTATTGTGTGGCTTTCTCAGGCAAAAAGAATATAAAGTGCATTTTATGTATTAATTATTAAGAAAAAAAATCTTATTTTTACTTTTGAAATTTCTCTATAAACATAACAGGCATTCACTCCATTTCAGATTGCACTTTGTGGAGATATTAGCCATCTGAGTGATGTTTTCAAAGCTCTAAAATTTGTTACACTGCAATGATAATAAAAAAGCTGTAAAAGCTTTTTTAGTAGGATAAAATCTTCAGTGAAACACGTCTCTTTCTTCCTCATCCTCTCCAAACACTCATTTGCTTTTTTCCATCTTTCTTTTCTTAACTCAGATTTAACACTGAGTTCTCTGACAGTGCCTTTTAGTGTACACTAACAGAAAACAAGTATGTAATTTGTGTTTCTGTTTAAAAATGCCTTCTTAGAAATTAATTTACAGACTTTGTAGCTTACCAGATAAAAAGTTGATCAAATAAAACCATGTTAAATGAAAACACTGACCTAAAAATAAGTGTTCTCCTATGCCCACCTGAGAATTAGTCCAATGGACTCCACAGGAGCATGGCAATGGAAAAATCAGATGATTGCTGTAATTTTCTTAATTTTATCTACATTATGTTTGCAAAAGTACAATAAAAACCTACATTGAAAAAAAAAACTCAGTTTAATATGTGGCATGATTCTATTTTCTCTTTCCACTGGGTCGATTAGATGTTCATCTTTTCTCTCTAGTTTTCTATCCTTCATCATTTAATGAGGACTTCTTAAAGATGATGTGAGAAAGAACAAGCCTAAAGGGCAATTAGTGAGTTTGCATACCAAAAATCATACCAACTGCTGAACTTTTCTGCTATTTCTGTCTGTGCTAAAAGAGAAAATGTCTTTGGCTCCTGAGATGAAATTAAGAAATTGGTCTATATAAAAGCTACAAATTCCATGGGTTTGGACCAATCTAACTTGGATTAGGGATTCAGTTCAAAATTAAACCAAAGACTGTTTATAGTTCATACATGTGAGCTGGTTTACTCAGCTCCCAGTGTAGTCATTGATGATTATCCATTACAGGTAATTTGTAAATGAGTTTACCAGGGAATCCTCTGCCTCATAATTGCTTAGCATTGTCCAAAGCATGTAAGCACATCAGGGATAAGTATTTGTGATCTTAGAGAGTATCTTGGGGATCTGAGTTCCAAATGAAAGCAGTTGGAGGCTGCTGGTTATCTCCAATTGCTAGATATTTACATTTTGGAATATTAATCACTTTCTTAGTGTCTCATTTAAGGTGGACTGGAGTACTCTTAAGGTTCCACTGGTAGTACAGGCCAGAAATTAAATCCAGTTTCTTTATGCTAAAATTTATTTTCTTTTAACGCGGACTTGTTTGACTTGCAACTACAATTTTAGAAGGGCACTGGTCTTCCCTAGGACCTGTGCTGAACCTTGTAGCTCCATGAAATCTTGGATATTTAGAGGGATTTTTAACTGTATTTTATTACCTGCTGCATGCTTTTTACACCAGGAAACAATGGAAAGCCATCTATAAAACTGCATTAGTGAATGAATTTGAGAAAGACTATTAACTGCTGAAAAAATCTGGACAGGAGACTTGGAGAACACTTGTGGGGCACTTGTTATTGAACAAGGAAGGATAGAAGCCATCTTATTTCTTTGATTTGTAAGTTTTATTCTAGAGGACTAGTAAGTGAGACTTTGCCAATAAGGGAGAGCAAGGAATTTTCTTGGATTGCTACTACAAAACTTAAAATCACAGACCCCTATAGGAAGCACAAGGATAAGAGGGAAAATGGACTTTTAGTATCATAGAGACCTGTACAACCATTGTTGAGGAAATGAAAAACTAAAAACACATGACTGAGAAAGACAGAAACTTGAGATGCATAAACTACTTGCAGGAGAAATCATCTTTAGAAGCTTCAAGTTACAGTCTTTGCAACATGCTATGTGCACGGAGGTAGGAAAAATATGTATCTTGAGTTATAAAACATTAGATTTTTTAATAGATCTATTAGTCTCATAAGCTGAATTGAAAAGCAGAAAAAGGTACCTAAAACTCTTTGACAGCCCTCTCTACTTATTAACATTTCATCCTCACAAGCCTGGTGTATTCACAACACATGATGTAGTTAAAAGATGGAGGAGTGAGGCAGGTATCAGTACCTGTTCTGTGGGGCGAGGCCACGTGGATCACATAATCATATTTCTGAGGCAAAATAGCACAAGCAAATGTGCTGTGAATATGCCAGAAAAACTCCCAGACCAAAGGAATCACAGGAACATCTGTGTAGAGTAGTAAGAGGCAAATAACAGCAGGAGTGTCCAGATGAGTGAGCAGAGGGTGGTCTAACAGGACTGTACTAAAACTGCAGTAGTTCTGAAAGGTCTCTTTCAGTGTCTGTGTAGATAATTGTTTAATTTGACTCATTCCCCCTCTTATCAAAGTATAATTTTCTGTGCTATGTGAACCTTTCATCTTTCTTAATAGATAAAATCAATTTGATCTGAAGCTGTCTTTTTCTGAGGAAATAAGATTGGAATTCCTTGGTTGAATTTCAGTGTGGAATCTACCAAGAACATATTATTTTTATGTTAGCTTGAAGACCATGTTGTGGTTTTTTATATGAAATATTACAATTTTATTTGCTTTGGAGCCTGACTAGCTTATGCAAAAACACGTAATCACTGTAATTCTGCTACTGAATCTTGGTGGACTATATAATAAAAACCCTGTTGGAAGCCTGATACTGGCACATCTGCTGGAAAAAAAATTAGTAGAGGTGGCCAGTTAGGGTTTGTGGGAGCATAGGGTGCCCCTTAAGTGGGTAAAATGACAATCTGTGAAATTCACCCAAAAATTTTCAGTGATCATTACTATGAGACAAATTCAAACATAACTTGCATGTGTAGTTCCTTTTCCATCCGATTTCCTTGAAAGATAAGATTCGGGATACAGTGTTTCTAAATAAACTTTCATGTACACCTTGAAGCCTAGTGAAATATTATTGTGTATTTGGCCATTTGTGGTTTTCCTTTTTCTTCTCTGTCTTTGTGAGGTTTTTTTTTGAGGGGGTTTTTTGACGGTTTTTGTTGTTCTTGTTGTTTTTATTGGGATTTTTTGTTGTTGTTGCTGTTGTTTTTTGGGTTTTTTTTGATGATTTATTTGGTCGAGTGTTTGAGGTTTTTAATAGGGACTTGTTTTAGTAGATTGTTCTCTTTCACAGTCTTTTTTACAGACTCCTGAAAAGGCCACTCCAAGTGATGATGAGTCTGGTTCCTGCTAGAGTAGAGACAAAGCTGATAAGCTGGTATCTTACAAATGAGCTGATAATATAGGCCACAAGAGCAAACTGAAGATCTTCACTTAAGAGAACTCTGGGGACAAAAACTGTCATTTAGAGAGGGCTCCCATAGCATCTCATTGTTATCCCAATGAATGATAAAGGTTAATGAAAAGCACAGACCAAGGAGTAAATTGAGATCTAATAGTAAATGCTTATGAATGATGTGTGATGCTGATGCCTTGAAATGAAAGAGTGACAGGTTTTGAAGTCACATGAGGAAAAAAACCCACTCCCATTATGGAAAGATGGGTGGCTGTTGAAGCTGTGAGGCCTGGAACACACTGACATAGTAATACTGGGGTGCTTAATCCACCCATCTCTGTGTTCCCTTTTTGGAGAGGTAGATAACCTGCCCCACACCCATCCCAAACCCACTGACTCAGACACAGGGTGAGTCTGATTCAGGATCAGGCTAGAGGGTTTGGTTTCATGTCCAGCTGGAACAGATCTCATAGTAGATCCCCCATACACCACCTTCACAGCATTTCTACTCCTAAGGTTCCTTTTCCTCTTCTTGGCCTTCCTTTCCACTATTCTTCTATCTACCTTTCACCTCCCATTTTCCCTCAGGTAAACAACTGAACCCATAACTTTTTTCTCAGTTAGTACTAGTTTTGATAACAAATATATTATTTCTCATCCCTTTTACTTGGCAAACTTGGCACTATATGGTATTGCTGATGGTTACCTGTGTGTTGTTTGCCTTACAACACTGTACTCGCACAAATGTTCCCAACACTCCCCTCAAATTATCTGTAAAGTTTGGCATTTTATCACATCCTCCCACTTAGCCACCTGTGAGATTCAGGCACCTGTCACAACTCTAACTTTTGCTTGTTCCCTACACAGGTACTTGTTATGTTCAGCAGCTTCTGGCATCCTGTCCAGCAGATTTTCACTTCCTGCTCCATCACTTAGTCTGAGCCAGGTCCTCCTCATCATCCTGAGAATTTACTTGTAATCTTGACAACATATCCACAGTGACTGATGTGGGCTGTCCTGGTCCAGTCCCATCTCCCATCGCTTGAAGAAGGCACGGAGTTATGAAGAGCTGGGATGGCGGCTTGCTGAAATCCTGCAGAATCTTTCTTCCACTTCAGCACCCAGGTTAAGCACGTATCCTTGCAAAGGTGTTGGTGTTGGGAAAGCCACGTCATCACCTCCTTATTTAGGGAAGAAATTGTAAGACAACTTTTAATATCAATGATATTTTTAATACTTGACTTCCCAGGTGATTGGTTGTGATGGGCTTTTAACCTTTATGGAAGTCTGGATTCCCACATCTTCCACTCATCTCCCCGTGATTGAGGCTCTGAATTTCTGCTGTTCCTTGCAGTCACAAACTTCTTAGAGACAGAAAGGCCACAAACAATGTCATCCACATAATTATGCTGAGAGTTTGTATCACTGTAAACCATACTCTCAGGCTGCATGGCAAACAAAACAACAGGCGAGTAAAATACAGTAAGTTTAGTTCTATCCCTACTTTACAGCAATAAGTAAAAAGGCAAAAGGTATGTATTTATGACTGATATCAGTGCAGTTACCAAAACAGGACAGATTTTTCTGAATTTAAGGATCTCCAGACACTGCCCACACATTGCTTCTGCTTGCACAGGCCTCCTGTGAAATACAAGTAAACAACACATCACTCAGGCCGATATTCTCAGGTGAACATCTTTCAATACTTGCATACTCTTGAAACAAACTTTTCCTTAATACTGAAGAAAACTGAGATAGCTGAGTGAACAATAATTACTCATTAAAAATTAGACAAGGCTATATAGTGAAATTAACATGAGCTGACTGAAGCTATATTTGATGGTGGAAGAGATCCTCACATGGTATGGTCTTGTATGCAGCAGTGCTGGTGAGAAGCTGTGTAGCGGGTCAATGTCATAGACATTCATACTGATTTACCTTTATTAACTCAACTGTATGATACATTGTTACAGGGAGTTTTTTGTCTCAACAGTTTAATTTTTAAGGAACGATGGCTAAATAAACATCACTGTGGAATGATGGCTAAATAAACATTGCTGCATCATTTATTCTGTCTTGTCTCTTTCTAGTTTCTTTCTAGCACTCTTCTGTGCTTTAGAGAAATATTCCAGCGTTTCTTATAACCTTGATGGATAAAACATAAGCACTCAGTAAAGACATCTCTGAATCTCCAGAGCATTCAAACATCTGGCTCCAGGATGACTCATTCAAGGACTGCAGTATCCCTAAATCAAATCACACAATCTGTCATTTTTGACATTAAACAATTAGAGAGTGTTCAGAGAGGGCCATGTGGATACCAAAGGGTCTGGAGGGGAAGCCATATGAGGAGTGACTGAGGTCACTTAGTCTGTTCAGCCCAAAGAAGAGGAGACTGAAGGGAGACTTCATTGGGGTCTTCAACATCCTCACAAGGTGAAGCAGAGAGGCCAGCACTGATCGCTTTTCTTTTGTAACCAGTGACAGGACTTGAGGAAACAGCATGAAGCTGAGTCAGGGGAGGTTTAGGTTGGGTATCAGGAAAAGTTTCTTCCCCCAGAGGATGATTGGACACTGGAACAGGCTCCCCAGGGAAGTGGTCACAGCACCAGCCTGACAGAGTTCAAGAAGTGTTTGGACAAAGCTCTCAGGCACATGGTGTGACTCTTGGGCTGTCCTGTGCAGGGTCAGGACCTAGACTTCATGATTCTGATGTGTGTCTTCCAACTCAGCATATTCTGTGACTATAATTCAATTAAAACAGCTCGTGATAATTGTGTAAGGAAAATTCCAAAATTGCCAAACCCACAGATTTTCAGAAAAAAATCGAGTCATCTACCTGTTTCATCTGCCTTACAGTGAACTCCACAAAGAACATGAGGCATGAAATCTCCCCTTCATCACTGGCAGAGCGTTCCACACCCAACCTTCCTGGAGGGCTCGCTGGCCCTATGGCTTGGCTTAATCACATATTTTCTTCTTGCCAGCTTATTTTTATGTATTGACACACAGTTCCTGTAGAGTAGTCAGACAAATCTACTCTTTAAAACTCTGCATTCTTCTTAGCTTATAAATACATCAGAAGAAGTGGCATAACAGAAATAAATACATTGCTCCCCGTGCTCACTGAAGATAGGACAAAAAAAGCAATAGGCTTATAATGCAGCAAAAGATACTTAGGACTCTGACAGGCTTGTGCAGAAGATTTAAATCAGACATCTAGTTTTCATTTAGCTTAATATACAGGTCTGAAAGCTGTGATAAGTCAGCAGGTGATGACTTGTGGTATCAGGCATCCCTGCATTAATGGACAGGAGAAGAGACAAACACTTTAGTGCTTTAATAGCTTCATCTGCCTGATTTTGGCTGCCAAGACAAATCTACCACAGCCCTTAGTTTAACCATTAAAGTAAGACTTAGCACTAAGTATAGCCAAACTTTGGAATAAATTGTGAAAGATATTTGCAGAAAATACATATTAAGCCTCTGTAAGAAACAGCTTAGGTAAACACAAGTTAGAAGTCCTTGATGCTGCATGTAATACAGGCAGAGGAAATCAGGTTTGGCTCAGTGAACTCATGGACACCCTTTCCTTCTTCTCCCTGTGACTTTGTGAGCAAATCGTGTAATTCTGACAAATTATCATATATCATCTGAGCCACCAGAGATCTGTAGCACTTGAGTCATTCAGACTTATGGTACACTGAAAACGGAAGTAAAGCATTCAAAATTATTGGATTACTTAGAAAAAAAAAAATCTCTGTAAGTTTTTGGTTCATACTGATTTGTTTTTCTAGAAACAGTGCTAGAGAACATCAGTCTCTTTAGTCAAAGTATCTTTTAAAATTTCGTAACATTTAAAAAATTACGTTTCAACTTCTTATTGGAATTTTTGTAAATCTTTGGGAGAAAACAGAATTTTGTTTTGAATTTTACAAAGTTTTGAGAAATTAATGTGAAGAAGTAATACAAGTGATTCGAGAGTAATTGACATTTTTCTTTATATTTAAAATTGGACAAGTTTATTCCAATTCCATGTGCAGTTTTTTGTTATCAACTTGGAAGGGTTAAATTTATCTAAATTTTGTTCCAATTTCAATTATGAACAACTAGATCTTCAATTTTTTCTTTTCCTTTCAAGATGCTTTATACTAAAATATGAAAATAATAACTAAAATTTTTTACCAAATTCATTGCAAGAAAGAATAAGTTTATATTTTTATTGAACTCCAAAAAAGGCAAGATGTTGTTTCTAACCCTATCTAAAAAAATTTGCAAGATCCAGAACATTTCAGTAAAAGTATTCAAAATTAATTTTAATTTCAGGTTTTTTAGGGCTCTGTTTTCTTTTCTGTTTAAATAACCACATTACTTTTTCCATTAAATTTTTTTAGTCAGAGAGAAAAAAAAGACAAAAAACTGTCTCATTTTTCTGCCTAGAATTAATATATAGGCATATCTTATTAATAAAATATTGGTATTTTATTCAGTGCTATTTGAAGGGCCATACAACTAAAGCTATTATTTCTGTGTTTCCAAACTGCTAATCTAGAAGTAAAACAATTGGTGACCAGTGACACACAATAACAAGTGAAGAATGAACTCTCAAATTGAACAATCAATCAATAACTACAGGGGTGAAAATTGCCACTTCAAACAGTTATTGAAGAATTGTTGTGGGTGAAATACATTTTACATAAACTGAAGTTGGTTCACAATGCAGCATATGAAGAATCAGACCAGATTTGTAAATGGCTTTGCTATTAACAGTTTCACTATCTATACATCTAATGATATAATTATGTTCATAATGACCTCACATCTAGCAGGAAAAAAAAGTTTTAAAAAAGAAATATATTGCTAGTTTTTGGCTTTTTTGTTTGTTTGTTTGTTTTTTGTTTGGATTTTTTTCTTTGTTTGTTTGTTTTCCATACTTAGGGTTATATCCTAATATCTAGACCAAGGTCATGCAGGTAGTTCTAGGTATCTTCTTATACAAGGGGAAAGGTTCTGCTTTGCTATTCAAAATTACCAACATGCAACCAAAAAATGTTCGTTACACTTGTGTGTGTATGAATACTGTACATTTTATATTTAGCTATGTTTGTAGTCTTGTTTTGGAAAGTGTCAAGTTTTATTTTCATGGCTGTTTAAATGAATACCGTAGGCAGAAGATAAAGGGCTTGCCAAGCTGATATGCTTCAAATCAGTGTATTTATTGCCAGTGCTATTAATGCAAATAGTGGAGGCAAGCTAAAAGCAAAACATTAAAGGCAATCTCCACAGATATGCCCAAATTCCGTAAAAATGTCACATAATTAATAATTATCTAAATTTATGATTTGGTTTGTTACTTATGCAAAGTATTTCTTCCTGACATTTCAGTTTATTACTTCAGCCTGAGTTTCTCTGTTGAAATTTGCGGTTGTATATTTCTATGGTAACCCTGGAGGAGGGAAGGGAAGGGTGCTCAGGGAAAAGAAAGGAAGGATGCTACAAGAAGGAAATCAACATGAAACTGAGAAAAACAGCCAATGGGGGGGGGTGGGGGAGTGGAAGAGGAATTGCAACAAGTAATTTAGAAGAGACTAGACACACACAAAAGAAAAGAAAAAAAACAAACCAACAAAACACTCCATGGCCAAATATGGGGAAAAAAAAGCAGCATATTAAAAAAAATAAAGCTCTAAATGCCCTTATTCCAGATAAGCATTCTTTTTATTATCCATACACATTTAATCTGGGGATAGTAGAAGTAGAGGTAGTCAAAGATGTTGTGCTTAACAGGTAATTTTAAGAAACCTAAGTCAATGTCTATGCTTTCTGCATAGTTTGCAGTGAATTGAAAGTTTTATCTGAATTTATATACTAAACTAAAGCAGCCTAGGTTTTGAGTATTGTTCTATATAGCTAAGGGAGGTACAGTCAGCTCCAAGAGGTGATTTCATCCCATCAGATATGTCCATTTCTCAACAATTATTATTAGAGGTGACTGATTATTAACTCAAGGAGGTGAGTCAGGCACACAAAAATGCCACCCTTTTTTTTTTTCCTTTTTTCTTTTTTTCTTTTTGCGCTAGTGGCGAAATTATCTTATGTCACTATCTAAATGAATCCATCTGTTAGTAACATCTATCTACCACTTTTAAATAATTTAGGCATATAGACTTTTTAAATATATGTTGATGTAATTTAGGGTGGGGAAAGTGAAAGAAAAGAGAAGAATAGTCTTTGTAGCTACCTACAGAATTTTTTATTTGGAACAAGCTATCCATTTTGAGCACTGAAGTACTTAGGATAAATGTGGACTTTCAGCATGGTACCAGATATTTAAAACTCCTTACCTGCTTAGATTGGAAGGAGTATCTCCACAAGTGCACGTTCTGCATTTTAATTCCCCTTGCTCCATAGTTGATGCCAGATAGGTGCTGAGTTTAACACAGTGTGTTCCATGGAGTAAAATGAAATTGTGCACTTACTTATATATGCCATCACAGCTCATCACCTCCGTGTTATTTTACTCCTAGATGATCATGAGACATGAGAATAATGGAAGGTAAGTACCTGACAACATCTTAAAAGAGAGAGTACATATATTTTCAAAATTAATTATCTTGTTTATGTTCTACTCTAGTTAATTTTATCCTTTTCTTCCCATGACTTCCCATAGCAATTTGGGTATTTATATTTTTTTTTGCTAGATGTAGGAGATCATCAGGGGATGTAACATGTGGCTCCTAAGGAGTGTTAAACAGAAACACTCCCAAATGAGAGGAATTCTAACTTTAATGCCACTGCCATAAATATCAGACAACCCTTCCTGGTCCTCTATCTTTTCAGATTTTTCCCCATGAATAATTTTAATGAAGCTGTTTTACCACTGCTAAGTTGACTAGTGATGTTTTGCTTTTCAGAGAGAGTGAACTCCATGTTTTGAGTTCACCTTTTTCCTGATACCCAAGTCATTGCTTATGTGAATAAATCCTGCATTTAAATGTGTGAAGAGGTGGAACCAGGTTTTAATTCATTGTCATCCATCAACACCAGTGCCTGACTACTTATCTTTTTACTTTCTTGTGTATAAAATCTCAATGACATACAAAGTAGGGTGGAAGGGAGGAAGAATGCATGAAACTGTTATCTATATTACCTATCTCATGGGGAAAAAACTGGTGGAAAAGAGAGACAAATGAGTTCCAAAGCTATTTAGAACAGATTTCTCAATAAATTAATAAACAGAATCCTGAAAGTATACATACTTAAGTGCTTTTCTTAATAATCTTTTGCTTCTTCATCATATGCAAAAGGATGGATTAATATTTTCTGCTTGAATTACTTGTTTTGTACTTCTATGAAAAAAGAATAAAACAAGGCTTCCAAGACAAAAATGCAGTTTTAAAATAGATTCAAAATTGTCTACTGTATATGAATAGAACCCCACAAAATCAGTATGGATCATTGAGAACAAAAGCATTCAAGTGTGTTAAGAACACATGGTCACTAGAGTAAGAGAATGTATGAAACCATAGATACCATCCTTTCTAATCAAATCCTTAAGTAAAAAAAAGTAATCTAGCTGCTTCTATTCTTTTCATAAGCTTCTACAAGACAAAAACATATACAGAAAAGCTGGTTACTTATCTATTGTCGGCTGAAAAGGAACAGAAAAGCCAAAACCATAAGCAGACATAATGAGATCTTCAGGTATCAAATTTCTGAAGTCTTGTTTAATTGATAAAAAGTATCCTAATCATGTCAGGAGTACAGCCCAGTTGTCCATCACATCTCCACCTCTGTGCCATGTGCTTTCATGTCTTCTTGCCCCCTTTCACATATGCACTTGACCTGCTGCAACCCACGAGCTTCACAGTAATTGACACTGCCTGCAAGAGGCAGGCAGGAACCTGAGTCCTGGGAGCTTCCCAGCTGATGATCTCTCAGTCACTAATGGTTTGGCAGGTCAGGCACCCAGATTTTGTATTCAATCCGAGCCTCAAAGGTAGGTCACTGGATGCTGTATTCCTCATACTGCTACCCAGTGCCAGCAGCTCTGCACTTCATTTCTGGAACATGGTATTTGATGCATCACACATGACAGATGACTGCATTAGTGCCCACGACACATCAAGGGAATGAAATGTAGGGTGCACTGATAGAGATGGCAGCAGCTTAGGAGTATGTAGGCTTTTGATTCTCTCTGACTTTGTGGCTTACTAAGATACTGATATGAAGGCTCAGAAAGGAATCTCTGTATGCAGCTCAAAACTTCTTAAACTTTAAAATGGATATTGTTTTTCTTTGTTGTGGTTTTTTTTTGTTGTTTTTTTGTTTTGTTTTGTTTTTTATTTTGAGGGGCTTTTTTGTTTGGTTAGTTTTGATGCAGTTATGTGTCCATCATAAAAGATGAAAAAAAAAAACCGTATGAAGATTAGAATCAGCTTTTTATTTAAAACCAAAACATTGTTTCATATTCACTTTGTAGATTTTCTTTTCATACAAATATTCTGAGTCATATCAGGTGCAACAATTCCTTCTGTTTTCTGTTGTTAAGAATTACAACAAAGTACAAAGCACTAAGAACATTTTTTTCAAAAAGGCATATTTTTAAATTCCCAATACCTGTACAGATGAAAAGCCTAGTAACAAATTCTCTGTAGATTTTGTATCTACTCAGCCATTTGTGTCATAAGCACTTTCATATGAGTTACCAGAATAGTTTTTAAGTAAAGTTCAGTGACAAACTCACCATACATTCTCCTTTTATAGAATTCTGCACTCTGTACTCTTATGCTTTTTGAAGTATACCAATTTAAATGGTACATTCCTGTTCCTCTAAAACAATTAGCTATTTTTAGATGTTTTCAGGTTATAAAACTTCTTGTTTTCACTGATCAAAAACTTACATTTCTGGAGTGAAATACAAACACTGTTCAATAGAGCATAAGCTACTCTCCATCCTGCACCACACTACACATTACTCACCGGGGCACAACAACAGTACACAGAAAATATAAGGCAGAAAGTGAAGGATGTAGTTCTGTTGATCACATTTTGATGGAATACCAGCACTCAAAATAAAATACATACTCAGCTCAACAGTGACTCATACATTTGAAAGTGAATAGGAAATTTGGGTAGGCAGAAAGTAATGATCAGTGTGAGACTTTTACAGGAGGAAGGAACTTTATTGTTAAGCCCCGCTTAAAGTCTGAAAAGGCTTTGAAAAGTTGTGTGAAAGTAAATTATATTCTCCCACTTTTTTTGTTAATAGACAGGAAGGGTAGTTAGCATCCTGGTGCTTTTTTCCAGTTGCAGAAATTCACAATTTCACCAAGTAGAAGATAGAAAATCCTGGCAGGAGGTGTAGAAAATAAAAGATTTATTCCCGTACTGTGGTCAATTCGTGCAGTGCTCATGGTCTGTGAAACCACACAAATAGATCACAGAGCATCCAGAACTCCATGATTAAAGAGGAACTTGCAGGTTGCCCATCTGTGTACTGGTTGTGATTCATAACAACAGCCTGTGACCAACATTTTTCGGCCAGAGCATATCAGAGGCCACTACACTGTGCTTTCATTTGGGTCTTGATTTCCCACTTCCTATGAAGTTCAGAGCATGCACTCCACTTTTCCTCAAAACAGAGGGACTGATTTGTTTTCTACCATCTTCTTAAATACAAATTCTTTGCATGTGTCTATACCACCTACTATCCTGCATGAAACTTTGGCCAGGTTGGGTGGGGCTTTGAGCACCACTGCAGGGTGGTTGGAACTGGATGATCCCTAATGTCCCTTCCAGCCCAACCCATTCTATGATTCAAAAAAACACCTTCACCCAAACCCAAAACCAAGCAAACAAGAAACAAAAACAACCAAACAAAAAACCCACAAAACAATGCAATAAAAACTTCATAACACTAAAGATTCTGGATTTAGGATTCATATTTCAAGCTTTGATAAGAAAATGGATGTTCTTTGAAAACTGAACACTCTCTAAAAGCAAATGAATATCCAGGTAAAAAAACTATTGATGTTTGACTCTACTTTGGATGCCACTTTCTCGGATTTCAATGTGCTGAACTGTTTTCTAGCCTAACGATAAATTTAAAGAAAAGCTATTAAAAATATTTACCATTTAAACTCGCTTAGAGAAGTGGAGCCTTTAGCTTTTTTTTTCTCATCAGATAAAATCTACTTCAGAGAATAAAATTTCCTTGTGTATTTTTCACTTTCACAGTTTTTCACTGACATACCAAAATTCAGAGTTTAGAGAAAGAACATGGGGAAGGTTTATTCAATGCACTGGGTTTAGATCCTGTCAAGCATGAAGGTATTGTAACACAAAAGTAGAGGACCCCTGCAAAAATAATGTTCAGAATGGAAATGAGACAGTGAGACCGATCTCTCTTCATTCTTTTATCCTGCCATGAAAATACAAAGAAGAAGGTAAAATAAAAGTGTTTCCAGAACAAATGTCTTCCATAAGGTTTCCAGCTCATTTTAGTGGATAATTGTAGCCAAACAGTTGTAACTGGCAGTGGTAGAATATCCACAAAAACAGGTCAACCTAGCAACGCAAGGATAGAAGGGTTTGTTTGGTTCTTTGTCTCATAGTGCAAAGCATTAAAGGTACAAAGAGAATTTTTTCATGAGATCAATGGTCTAAGTCCCTGCAGCAGCAAAAAAAAATATTTGTATTAAAAATCAAGATTCTCTTTGAAACAGAACATCTAAGACAATGCAAAAGCCTGTAAAGGAGCCTGCTATTGTAACTCCTAGGAACGGACATCCCACTTCGAGCATGGACAACCTCCAACCTATATTTAGTTTCAAATTTAGATCATAGAGAAGCATAGAATATCTCTGACCTGTCTTCATAATTTGTTGCAGTCTTTGATTACTCACATTGTCAATTTTTTTCCCTAAAATTTATTCATAATTTGCCTTGTTGTAGGTCATGTTCATAGCCTGTAATATCTTTATGGTGCACCTCTGAGAAGAATCTGGCTCTATCTTTTCTGCACTTTCCTCCTGAATATTTGAAACTAGCTTCCTTGCATTTTCTTTTCCATACTGACAAAATCAGGTCCCTTAGTCTTTCCATCCTTTTCCTTGAATATATTTTGTTCCAGACCCCAAAACACCTCAGTGTCCCTGCACTGAGTAATTCTTTTATGCCAATATTTCTTGAGTACTGGGGAGACTAAAATGGGCATGATACTTTGGATGCTGCATTCTTAATGCCGAATGAAGAGTGACTCTGGCCTACTGGCTACACACTTTCTCACAGAGCTCATATTCTTCATGCCTGCCAGGACACACTCCTGAATAAGGTTTCACTTGGCCACTGGAACATCTCAAACCCTTTTTAAAAAGCTATTTTCTAGGCAGTATGTCCCCAGACTTTGCAGGATGTTGCATTCAGCTTTGTTCAACTTCATAAAATCTCTGGCAGCTTCTCCCAATCTGATTCCATCTGAATATGGTGTTTCACTTCATCCCATTGTACAGGCCAGCTAGGAGGGCATTAAACAACATCAGTCTCAATATCAGTCCTTGAAAATTACTAAGAATAATTTATTTTTCCAAACCTGGAAGTTACTATACCCTGCACATCAGGACATACTGTGGCTGTGATGCTGCTTCAAGGTGAAAAGAAAGACACAGACTGCAAACATATTATTTTATAAGAAACCATTGAATACATGCAGTAGAATTATTAATTTGGTCTCTAATTTGTCCCTGCTATGCCAAATATAGATTTTCTAAGTACTATTCAACATCCTTCCACCAATAAGGAATTACAACCAATTTTTTAGCACTTGCTTCAGGAGTGTGATGTTTCTGTATTTCATATGCCTCTTTTTGACAAGGTTCAAGGACCTTAGTTAGTCAATATACTCAACTGAATGGAAGAATTATCTTTTCATAAGAATGCTTACTGTATGGAATATGGGAAGACAGTAATTCATATGGTATTAATATTCTAAGCATAATAAGATTCCTATACCTTTCAGTGGTGATGAAGGAAAAGCAGCAGAAGGATAAGTCTGAGCTAATAAATATCATCTAATGGTGTCACAGGTATTTGGTGTATCTCAATTTGAGGGCAGAGTACTTTTTTTTAATGTTATATATATGTATATGATTTATACAGTCAAGGCTTGGTAAGCCAGTGTTCAACCAAAGTTGTTTTCCATCTTCATGTATCATGTTCTAGACAAGCCAAGACTTCAGGCATAGAAGGCATAGAAGGCATAGAAGGCATAGAAGTTCTAATTGGAATTAGGAACACTTCCTCACGTCGGAAATTACTGCAATGTGTCAGAGAGCACTCATTGCAAGCTTATTGGTACTATTGGTAAAATAAAATGACTCCTCAGATGCAGAATAAGCTATGAGTATGAAAATACACTTTGCCAATATGATTGAAATTTCTCTAGAAAATTGTGTTAAATTAACTGCGCTACTAGTAAGGAGCAGTGTAAGCTTGACTTAAGGGATCCATTTTAGCTTTACATACCCTGATGGCTTTTTGTTTGTGTGAATTGGTGTGTGTATACATACATATACATATGTATGCTTTATTCAGAGCAATATTGTACTGTTTTGTATTTGTAAAGTACAAAAGGACTTTGAAAACTACATTGTCAAATTAGAAAATGCCTTCAGCATGATGTAGCATAGTGATAACAGTTTACAAGTCCAGGTCAAGCGTGGATAATTCTCATGACTCCAGTAAGTGGTATGTTTTTAAAGGGAAGACATTTTTTAGATTTGTCTTAACTGATGCTCAGGTAAGAAACTGTATTACAATTACAAAAGTATTGAGCCTTTTTTTTTTGTCTCCTTTTGTTCAGAAAACTACAATTTGTTACATTTTGTGGACTATTTCATTGCTGCGTCTGGTTAATTCAGTCATGCTTCATTACTCTATTGACACGGCAGAACATAATATTACTGGTACAATTGAATGTGTCAGATCAAAAATATGGTACAACAGCTGGGAAATTAAACTATTTCTTTTTCTTTCATGTTAAAAAAAGCCAGAGATTTAATAAAGCTCAGAAAACATTCAGTTAAAATTATATTTAAAACTTTAAATTTGTAATCTGCTATGGTTCATGTGCAAAACATTACATCTCTAGGCAAACACAGAGTAAAAGTGCAGTTTCTGCTTTGTTGTTAATAAGGGAAATACACAAGTCTGGCAGGCTTCCCATGCTTGGGAATATGTGACTTAAATCTGATCCATTCAGTAGGTCCCTGTTCAACATCTACTGAAGTCATGCAGCTCCATGTGGTTGCAAAGGGAAGAGAATTGCCACTTCACACAAAAATCTACCTCAGCTGCTCTCACTTCGAGGCAGATGTGCAGAACGAGCTGCATGCAAAATTTAAGAAAAATAAAGAAATTATGTCACTATAGGGATACAGTGATTCAAAGGTAATGCCCAAAATGGTGCATCTTTACTGTTGCCTGTGTTGTGGAAGGTTCTTTGTTCTTTATGTTCGGAAAAGGTCGAAGAGTTGCAGAAACATGGGAGATGGTGAATTGCTTTCTTGATGGCAGCACAACAATGAATAAAACACAAAAATGTTTTATTCAGTACACAATATTTCGGTTTCATGGAAATTGACTTTTGGGAGCTTTCTGCCTTTTCTTTCTGTCCAGCTATTTTTAAATTTCTGAGAGACAAGTAAAAATTATGCTGATGGCAGAAACACTTAATATAATAAATGTGCAAGAGGAATAATGTACCAAAGGTGCCAGCATCATGGTTACAAAAATGTTGCACGCTCTTGTATGACTGTATAGTGACCTTATACATGTGGGACCTTAGGTAGACAACAATGATGAAAACCTGCTGTTTCTATTATCATTCTGGATAAATCTATAAGACACTTTTGACTTAAAAAATGTGCCTCAGCAAAGTTTTGACTGTATTTACTGACACTATCGTAATCAGATCTTCTTAGCTAGCACTTTGGAAGCTAGTGAAAGAATAGAAATTCAGTCAGGATTTCGACTCTACTTACTGTACTGAGTGGACATTTTGCTTTTTTTTTTTTATAAAGTTACTCCTGTATTTGCAATTTTCACTCCACCTTTTCTTTTGGAAGCAGGCAAACAAGAAACCTCAAGCATTTTATAAAACAGTGAACAAATTAATTTTTCTTGTGAATACTCTTCAACAAGGCTTGGGTTTCTTTTGCTTTGTTATATTGCAACCAGTGTTGGAGTTACAACCAACACAGACTCCCCAGGAACCATTCCCGTTCCCAAGTTATTAATTTGTATTTGTCAGCAATCCCACTGACCTCAAGATAACTTCTTGCCTGTGATTAATCCCATGGAGTTTATATTGCCAAAATTCTGTTTTAATATGGATGTCATAAAAAATTAAAACTTAAAAAAATATGATTCTTTCATAAATACCAAGGTAACTTTAGTAGAAAAATGCTGTCTGTAAGATGCCACTCTAGAAGATTTTTGTCTCAATAAGTTAGTAAAATGAGCCAAATGCTGTGAGGGAAATGGGACAGTATATTCCAAAAAAACCAGTGAAAATACACAGTAGAGGTTGTTGTATGATTTGCCCATATGGTATTTTGAATAAAACCATGAAACATGATCTAAGGTTCATACTAATTTATTTGTGTCTCATGAACAGAGATACTAACTTAATTTTCCAAAAAGTGTGTTTTTTTTGAGAATACAACAGCCAAAAATATATAGTCACACACTAAATACTGCTGTATTAATTATAATAAAGAGCTCCATTATAAAAAGCACAAGGTTAATTGGATTTCAAGACCATTATTTAAAGTAATTTCTTTGTGCCAGGTAATCTATAATCCAACTGTGTTGCAGAGGAGAAAAAAAGGTAATTAAATTATAAAAAGAGGTGTTATATTAGCAAATATGGCCTGTTATTTAGCAACAATCTTCATGCTATTTAAAATGTGTTAGGGAGATATTGCTCAGTAGGAAGATTTTAGTGCTGACTACCTCTATATATGTTATATATGAGTACATATGAGTATGTTAAAAGAAGGGATATAATAACTTTAAAGAATCCCAAGTAAAGAAACTACTCTAGAAAGTCACATAAGGACTGTGGAGTTTAAGTTGATTTGTGGTAAATGCAAGAAGTTTTGTAGTAAATGCAAGTATTTCTTGATAAATTCAAGAAGCCTTTAATAAAATTACAATTTCTGCTTGTGACCACTGAACAATAAAGGAGCAAGAAATAAAATGTATCTGTAACTTCCACAAAGACTGTGCACTCAACACATCTAGAAGTAGAATATTAAAAGGCAATGGATGGTATCTATGAAACAAGCTGAGCAATGTGATACAGGGATTCATATCCACAAGATAAAATACGGGTAGGTGGCCTTGTGAAGCAGGTCTAGACCACAAAAGCTATTACACACTCTATCCATCTCTAGGCTCTCCTCCTCTTTTCCACAAAACTTCAAGAACTGAACCATTAAACTGTGTTTTGAAGTGAAATTTAAAATATTAGTAGCTGCAGATGACATTTGTCAAGATTAGGTCTAAATTAATTGAGAAACAAAGTATTAGTTTGTTTTAAATCCGAGCGTTTAATTTATATAAGCTTTTTTTAAAAAATCACCTTTTAGCACTTTTTTGATCTAAAGGATGACTGTGCTTACTGAGTTCAACCCACAGTGAATTCAGTTCTTATTTCAGTACTCTCCTTCCCCTCTAATTAATGTAAAAAGTCCACATAAAATGTGTACATTGTAAATGCTAGATTAGAACACTCTTTTATTTCCTGTGATTTATAAGAGAGGAGAAAACTGTGATGCTATGACCTGCTTCTGAAGGTGAGGGCAACTGAAATTCTTGTTAATAGATCCCTTGGGATGGATTGGAGTGAAACAACACTGAATGGATGATGTTTATTTATATATAGCAGGTTTATTTCAGAACAATTTGGCTGTGATGGAGAGGAGATATGTATCCATTTTGGTTATTATTTAAAGATATTAATCAATAATACAATATAAAAGTATTGCTTAAGAATATGCATACAGAAAAGAAAGAGGAAAAAAGGTAGAGAGCACATAGCTGAGAGAAAAGATATCACCATCCATGGATACAGGGACAAGACTTGATTTTTGCAATTTCAGTGTCAGTTGAGGGGATGGTCACAACCTTGATCTATCAGGGCTGGGGGAAGACAACAAAACACAAAATTCAACGGGTTATACATGCTCAGGTTCAGGTGGGAATGCCCAGCAAGTTCCAATAGTGGGAAAAGTTTTACTGTGTCTGATGTAATACTGGATCATCAACAGTCCTCTGGCAGAAGGCTCTAGAAATGAGTCGGGGGGGCACTTAGGAGTCTTTGATGGGTTATGAATCCTTCTAAGACATGCTAGCAGCCTCTCATGTCAATGTAAACAGTTGGGATGAACACCTTCAGTTCTATGCACGACTGTGAATGTCCCGATCCTTCCCCTGGAGGGGGGGACCTTTACACCTGAGCCAGTTGTGTAAGGGAAGACATTGGCATGATAAAAAATCATTAACCCACCTCTGCAGAATCCTCTTCTTACTGCCGTTTTCCCTTACCTAGCTAAAATGTCAGCTTATTGCTAAACAAATGCTGGCTTGGCATGGTCATCCTCTGGTGCTGGGTGTGCATCCCCTCCTCACCTGGGCCATTCTTATGCAGATCAGAGGCTTCACCATCACATACAAAAAACTCTCCTCCCCTTAAGCTGGGTGGTTATCCTTTATTCTGAGGTGGGTCAGGGGTGAAAGACTGAAATATTAGAGGTTAATGACTCTAAAAACTGGCCATTTGCAAAAGCAGAGGGTGCTTTGATGGGGCCAGTTTTTAGAGTCATTAACCTCTAATATTTCAGTCTTTCACCCCTGACCCACCTCAGAATAAAGGATAACCACCCAGCTTCTGTAAGGTTGGATGTGCACTGTGGACAAAGCATATCCTATAAGCATATCCTATTCAACCCCTTTCTATTTCTTCACTAAAAAGAATGAAATGAGACAGGTTAAGGATAAACAATGCAATAACAGGAATGCTGTCCAAACCCTAGTAGCTAAAAAATGTTATCCAGGAACCATTCAGCAAAGGGTTCTGTTCCTCTACCATCTCCTAGATTAATTTTTCTTCAACTAATTGGCAGGTATTGCTTTATTATTTGAATTATTTTGGTTCATTATTCTTCAGTTAATTAGATGTTAATTTAATATCAATTTGGCTGGAAACAAAATAGTTTAGCTAGCGAAATATTAGATAATTTTTTATCTTGCATAGAAAAGTTGTAAAAGTTGACCCTTCCCATTACAGGTCAATAAAAATTTGATGGGTTGAGTTGGGTACAAGCTGTTCACATGCTTTCAAAGTTAGTTACAAATTAAAACTTTGGACAAGACAGCATTTTAAGCAGATGAGACCAACCTTTGAAGATTGTCCACTTTTTTATGCTTTATTCATCAGAAAATCTCCTTTCTATACCCCTTTCCCCCCTATCAAAAAGCTTTTGAGAATTGACTGGTGACTGGAAAGAATGTATAGGTAAAGTTATGCGTGTTCTTATTGCTATATTTCAGGTTTTCACAATAATAAGGTCAAATTAGGGAGGTGGGAGCAGAATTCCTGCCTCCTGTTCCCTCGAAGGGGAGCTGGGATGAATAACAGAAGATGTTGAACCTCTTCAGAACCTCAAAGCACCTCCCCCCTGAATGTCTCAGTCAATTTTGAGTAGGTGATAGGAGGCTGTGAATAAACAAAGCTTGACTTTCTTATCCATTGTTGCCTATTGTAAAGCATTTTTTAGATGTCCTGTGAGTAGGATTTCAAGGCTGTGTATTGTTTGCATTGGGCTTTTGCTGATCAGTTCTGAAAAATTCCGGTTACCTGTGTGACCAACTTTTGTCTTGTGACTCTTCTGATATAAATGGCATTTTTTAAGCTATTCAACACAAAAGTAGTAAAACTCAAATTCAACTCTTCAGAGAAATCTGCAGTTTCACCCGGCATGTTTATAGAGAAGAAAGTCCTGAGTGCTGAAATATTCACAATTATGCATCCTGACATTATTCCAAGATATTATATATTACAACCCAGGTCTTTTACTGGCAGTAGTTAGGTCTTATTTGCATAACTAAGGAAACTATAACCACTCTTTTGCTGAAAAAATAAATTATAACACTAATGATTTTTATACCCTTGCATGTATTTCCTACAAAAATAGTAGGATGTTAAAGAAAGGCCAGCAATGGGATGAGAAAAATACTGTCTAGCACCTAAAATGAGAAATTCCAAGTTCCTCCTTTGTGAAGCAGTTACTCTTTACCTAGGAGTAGATTTTGTGCTTTTAATATTAGAAGATAAGGAAGCTTAAACTTGTGGTAGTGAAAAAAATTCACAAGATTTAAGTTGTTCTAGATATTGTTTGATGCCATTTCAGAGGTTGAGCACCTGCCAATTCAAAATTGTAGTACTAATTCACCTGTCAAAATTGTACAGAACTGTTGAGATCTTCAACAAAGACATACAATCATTTTTTTTCCCTTGGGTTAAATGCACTGTAAAATTTATGAGGTATGTAAAATTCTGCATTACAAACATTATAGTCCAAGAAAGGCATTTCATGTACAGCTCTATTAGAAGTAGATAATAGCATCTGCCATGATATACACTGCTGAAGAGAAATGTATGCTTTTAAACATCAGGAAGAAAATTAATTTTCCTGTCTACAAGAGCTTTGGGGAAGCATAAATGACACTTCATCATGTTTGGTCGTAATTTTTTAAAATGCAATTCAAACATTTTAACAATTAAAAATCATGTTCAGGGTATTTTATGTATATTCTCTAAGGTGATTAAATTCCCATTAGAAATACCTGGCATTCACGAAAGTTAAAAATCTTTGAGAAAACTCGCATTTAAATTTCATAATAAAATCAAGATTCTAATGTCATTTCTCCCTAAATATTGCAGTATACGATAACTTTTCTATGACAATTGAAAGTTTCAGAAGTCCAAAGGCAAATAGAGACCTCCAAAATTATTATTTTAACGTATATTTTTCTTTTCTTACATTTTCATTTCTAATTTTTTAATTTCTGAAGCCTAAAATTTGTGCTTTTGTGTCATGGGTGACTGCGCAATAGACAGCTAAACAGAATGTGATCTGCTGCTCATACAATCCAAAAGAGAAGAAATTTTATACATTAACTGGAGGATTTCTTCCTACTTGAATTTATTAAGTTCATGTATGGAATAAATCTAGGAAACATCTGTTTTCTGTTCAGGGTCCAATTAATTTTTGATAGGTAAAGTCTTCCCCTCAGAAAAAGGCATGGCGTTAACTTGAATTAGGATGATTAGGTATCAAGTTAACTTGAATCCTGATGAAGGCAAGGCCATTTCTAGTTTTAATATGAGTAACAAATCTTATTAAAAGCACCTGGAGACTGTCAAACATGTTATGCACTCTCAGATATAGTAACCATTTTTAATACTGAAACATAAGGTCTGAGTTAAATCATCTAATGCCTTAGAAATAGACTCCAGGTCATTAATTTATTCCTCTTTCCTTAGACATTTTGACCTGACATCCTCTTGTGCTCTGATTGTGAAGACCAACTTCACAAATTTTGTTGTTTTAAAAAGTCCTTTTACTTTTTAGTGATAAAGAGATGAAGCACACTGAAAAGCAAAGAAAGTTGCAGTCTCTGAGTTTAAGTCTGGCAATTGCAAAATAAAACTAAAAGTGATATTTCACAGGAGTGGTTCTTCTAACGTCTGTAAAGGCATTGATTAACTTCTTTCCATTAACTTGTGACCTCAACATTAAGCATAAATAATGCAGGGATAGCTCTTGACCACTAAAATGTGGTTCATTCCTCTTCCTTACCTTCCATTCTCCAAATTGAAGCTTTCATACAGAGATCTCTAAAGGAAATATACAGCATAGTCCATAGATATGGACACGAATGAGCGTATGTGTGCTTAAAAATAGCAGAATAAAAGTCACAGCAGGGTTTAGGCAAGTGGTGAACGTGCAGCTTGTCAGGAGACTGAAAGCAGCTACCCATGGGTAACAGCAAGGCTTTGAGCTGAGTGCTGAAGATAATCTACACAAGAGCTAAACCAACAGCAGAGTTGTGGGGTAATCTCAAAGTGACACTGCTCAGCTTGGCTCCATGCCTTTGACAAAAGCCTTAAAGGCTGCAAAGAGCAATGCCACTCGAGATGAGCTTCGAAGATATGAAGAGGAATCAAGGTGAATAATTTCTTGTCCTCTATTCCATCCTGTGTAATAATGATCAGAATATTAGAACATACATGTCTCATATTTTTGCATGTGAGTATGAAACTGTGAGTGAGAATTTGGTATTTTCTATGAGAAAAATAATCTTATTTCTTCTGAACCATATCTTTTAAATTTTGTACATTATTTAAACATACACAGAGTGTCAGATTGACAAACCTGAAGAGTTATGATATAAAAGGATTTTTTTTTAATCTCCTCATTGAATTTTGTGTCACATCCTCACAGGAATTTACTTATACATTAACTGCACTTGCAAAATTAAGTCATTCAGTACTTGCTTCTCTGGACCGTCAAAAGTGGAGAACAGTTCCATGACTGGAAGAGGACAATGTTTAAAATTCAAGTTCCCAGGCCAAGTAAGAGAAGCTGTTGGAAAAGTGGAGCTTTTTCACTTGTAGTTCCAATTCCACACAGAACTCTCATGCCCATGTAGAGTGATTAATGAACTTTTAATAATTACTCTGAAATTTTTCAATAATTCCTTTTTCTGTAATCAAAATATATGGCTAAATATTAAATGTTTATATTTAATATGAACTGAATTGTTTAGGAAGGAAAATGTATTAAATTAAAAAGCTGCTCAGCACTCAAAGGCCAGAGAACTTTTCTTTATAACAAGATATTACTCAATCAGCTGCTCCACAGAGAGTTTTAAGTGGTCTTTTTAAGCATCATCTGCAGATTATTGTCAAATAAAAAAATATTTTATTAGAAAGTCTTAGAAAGATCACTGATCTGTCAGCTAAAATTATTGAGTTTCATCAGTTCTTCCTGTCTCAATATTTGGTACTATTTTTCCTCCTAGCAATACAGGATCAATGTTTCTCCTTTTAGTAAGGTTTATCTGTTTCTTACTTGGCAGTGACGCACCTTTCTGCCTATGGAAAAAAATTTTAAAATTAAAAGCCTACTAAGCAATTATTAAACAAATCCAATAACAGAGAGATAGAGGACTCACAGGGAAAAATAAAATACCAAGGAACAGTAAAACCCTGATAATATAATGATGATCAGAAACAGAAACACACATACTTATGAATGTTCTTATCACTTCAACAGAAACTCACGGAGTGCTATGAATTACAGGATAAGAAAGCAGAGAAATTTCAGCTTACTGCCACGGATAATGCATTAGTAACAAAATCTTCTGAAGGCAGCACATAGTGTCTGGGTTTTTTGGGAGGTTTTTGTTTGTTTTATTTTGTTTTATTTCTCAAACTACCTGTGAAATTCTTACTCCTAAAAGAATTTTTTTGACAAGCAAAAATGGCCTGGTCCACTTTAATAACAGAACAGTGAAGCCATTGGATCTGCATCCATGAAACAGAGGAAAGAATTTTGTCCAAATGTAAACCAAAGTTTTTGTAATTCTAAATAGTTGTGGAATCTTTTCTTGCAAAATTTTGATAATGGTTAGTATATGTATTTCTTTATATTTATGGTAATCATTTAAAAATGGGCAAGAATATTGTTTCAAGTGTTGCTGCAATGAAGATTTCACTCAATCACACGCCTGATAAATAACTTTATAAATCTCTCAGCACACTCAAGGAAATAAAAGTTCTTCAGAGACCTTTTCTTACGAGCATTACTGCCACATCTAGGAGGACAGCAATAGATGTCTGATGTGACTAATACAATTTATGTGACAGCTTCCAACAGGAAGTGCAAGAAAACAGTTTCTGTGAATCATGAAGGTGAAAGAGTTTACGATATTGTCAGAGCAGCAAGAGCAACATCCTTTTTCACAAAATTGCATGAGATCAAACCTCACACAGTCAGAGTGGGTCAGAACCTCCAGTGTATGACACATCTTGATTCAAGGGCATGATTCCAAGTTGGCAGTATCATGAAATGAAACAGGAATGAATAATGCAGACAGCAAATGAGTAATTAACATGCATTTTATGTTTATTAATCCCTCCTCTGACACATCGTTAGGGGCATTCTCAAGCTTTTGCCTTTTGATTTTACAAAGCCTTACCAGAAAGTATGTTCCTTGAGAAGTTCTCTTTCATCTAGAGAATCTGCTTTGGAACATCTACACAACCCACAATACAAAATCAGCATCTCCTCCTTAGCCAGCTGTACTCTGTATAGTCTTCATAACTGGTGCTTTGCATCTTTGCATGTAGTGGACCCGAAATCTTCCATTCAAGATTCCACTTCCTGCAGACTGGTGGTTCCTCTTAAAATATCTTCTTATTCCCCACCATTTCCTGCCTTAGCCTACCTTCACTCCTACCTTGTAGCTTCAGTCTCTTATCACTGCATTTCTTTTTTTTTTCAAGTTTTTTTGCCAAACTTCTCATCTCTTCTCCCTTCTGAACTGCTCTCTGCTCACCAGCACACCCACAAAGGCACTGGACAGCCTTTGATCTGCCTGCTTTGCAAAAGAAAATTCCAGCATTAAGCGTATTTGTATTTTAAACCCACAAACTGAGAGCTTATGAAGTAACTGTATTGATTATAATGGTATTTCTGCTAGTTTTGGTTTGTTTTTTTTTTTTTTTTTTAAGATGCACTTCCTTCACAAAGTTCTCACTAAAAATCCTGGGGGGTTATTAAGATAGTTTTAAAAGAATCTGACCTCATTTGACTGTTCTTAAAGAAATTAAAAGGAAATACAAATCCTGGAGAAAAGTATTAAATATGTATCACATTCTGCAGAATGTATTTATTGTTACATATAAAAATATAAGCATACTGTTAGTTCATCTGAAGGTCATCAGTATCAGTAATACAAATGCTGCAGTTTTTAAAAATCTCTGAGTTACCAAGGTGCTTCTGTATTACACAGAAAAATTATTGACCCTTACAAGGCAAACATTTTGGTACTCAGTTTCAAGTCACAAGCTGTAAATATTGCCAAATATGTATATCTTATAATAATCAGAGCTTTAAGGCTTAAAGAATTATGTTCAAAGAATAGAGAAGAGCTGACCCAATAAAGCAGTTTGCGCCAGAACAGTAATGGAGGACAGAAAAGTACAAACGAAGAATTACACAAATATTCATACTATCCATGTTGTTCTTTAACAGGCAAATTCTGACATAATACATTCAGTTCTTCTGGCCAAGTCACAGGGGCAGGCTGAGTAAAGCATAAAGAGGTAGTGACTGGAGAGAGAGCTGTGGATGCTGGAGGATGCACCACAGGACTCACAAAGAGAAAACAATGAAAATAAACAGTCCCTCAGCCATAATACTGCACTGGATTTTGTGGTGCATTCTGAGTCCTTGTCCTCTGTCACAGGCCATAATCATCTCACTAAGACATTTGTTGCATCCAGCACTGGAGGAGCCTCTCTTGATCTGGTAGTCTCCTTGTTTTTCAAGGAGAGCACAATGTGATTCAAAATGGCTTCGGCTTTCTATTTCCCCTCACAAGCACTTACTCCACACACCTTATTTAAAGTGAGCCGCTTTGATATTTGATAGCCACTGCCACTGGAGCTACCTCTCCCTACATTAATATCAGGTTTTGTTGCCTAACTTCTCTTTCACTTATTATTCCTGTATCATTTTCCACCTCTCACAACTTTTTGCATTATCTTTAACAGCTATTAGCAACCTGGTCTAGTGAAAGGTACCTTACCCATAGCAGTGGGATTTGAAAGAGATTATATTTAAGGTCCTTTCCAAACCAAGCTTTTTAGGGTTCTGTGATCTTCACTTATTAAAATTCTCCAGAAATCTGTTTTGATATTTTCAGAAACAAAGAGCTCAGTTTTAGTGAAACGTATAACTTTTGTTTAGAATGTTCAGATCATTACTCAGGAGTTCCATCAGAGACAACTCTGCTTGTTCAGATTTCCTGCACTTCATAAGCTAGCACTTTATGATCTGGGATTTTCTGAGATTGTCATTAAAATAATAATGCTTCATTGATCCCATGATACCTTTATTTACTTTGCTGTTTCCTGTTTTTAATTACAACAATTGAGAAACTGTCTGAAGTGTTTCATTTGTCAGACTAAATAACACCAGCTGTTTGGAATAAAAACATTCTAAAGATAGGTGGCTTAGACTGCACTTAGATAAAAAGCATAGCCGTGTGTTTTTCCACTAAATGCTTACAGTAGGTAAAGTTTTTATATTGAAAATTGCTATTAAAAACCCTAACAAAACACAACAAGCAAAAGTCAAAAAAATAATTAAAACCAAACCAAACCAAAACCAAACGAACAAACAAACAAAATACAACAAAAAAAAACCCCAACCAAAAATCCCAACCAGTCCTCTAAATAATGCTACTGAAAGGATAAGTGTAATATAATTCCAGAGGAATCATTTCAGATTGAACTATAGTTGCCAGTGCATAAGATGCTTAGAAGCGTTACTTTTGTTGTCACCTTTCACTGTGGCCTCTTGACACAGCAGGTTCTCTTGTTACAGACCCGTTTCATGCCAGTGCTTCTGCCTTTGGTGTGACTGTCACTTCTGCATTATGGATTGTGGTGAGCAAAACAGCAATGGCACCTGAGAGAGAGAAAAGAAAACAAAAGTAAACAAAGCAGAGATTTCAGCAGGCACTGGATTAACCTAATTTTTTTTTTCAGGCAAGACTTTTTTGAAAATGATATACACAAGAAATTATGATAAATCTGACATCTCTTTTCCTTTCATTTTCCCCTTCTTTACTTCACAATGACAGAAAACAGGGAGCTGCTTGAAACTTCAAGAGGATACAGCTGGCAGATAGCTGAGCAAGATGTTTCTGAAGAGTTACTTATTTTCTGAACAATAGTCTCAGGTCAACTGAAATTACTTAAATTAATCTGAAAAAGGAGTCTCTTAAAAATTCTAAAATGATTATTTGAAAAATTTCAAATGAATTTGTATAATGAGCAATTTTGGTGATATTGTGTTCGGATAGTCCCTTTTGAAATATTCCTGAGTTACTTTTGTAAGGATGATGAGGCAGGGAAGAAATCTTGATCTTGATTAAATTAATTTATTTATTTAGTTAAACTGAAAGAATATGCCATTCTATTTATTTGGATACACTTTAAACAAATTGTAACTGAATGATAATTATTCACCAGTCTCTATAATGGTTTGTGCAAACTCTCAGGAGTGAGGAGACATAGGAGAGAAGAGATGGCAGCAAGTTGCTCCAGGGCAGAGCCTACATCTCACCTCATCACCAGGTAAGGAGTGAACAAAGGAAAGGGGTGTAAGGAGCTTAGAGAGTATTTAGCTACAGATGTTCTGCTCCCTGTGCTTTCAAAACCATTCCACATAACTTTGGACAAAT
This sequence comes from Petroica traversi, assembly GCA_025920805.1. Lineage (NCBI taxonomy): Eukaryota > Metazoa > Chordata > Aves > Passeriformes > Petroicidae > Petroica > Petroica traversi. The sequence goes on along the minus strand of JAHLSL010000080.1, from coordinate 1,757,939 downwards.
CATTATGAAGATAGTTTTCCAAAATTACTTAAGTGATTGAGTAAAATGCTTGTCTCCAAAATAATTTTCAGTTGCTGAATAAAAAAAAATGGTACCTAAGTTTGTGTTCTGTCTTGTTACATTTTCTGTACAATAAAGTTCCACAGATTCAAATATTTTGTTAGCCTGGCAATGTCAGCTTTAGTCATGGAAGAGCAACACTAACCCTATTTCGTGCTGAGTACTTTTACATAGTCAGTGAGCTATGTGTTCCTCTTGAGTAATACCTTCCTTTTTCCTTAAAGTTATTCCCTCTTTGTACACTAAACTCCAGACAGATGTAAAATGGCTTTATAGAAATGACCAAAATATTATTTTAACTCTCTGGAGAGTTACCTTACTGACAGGGCTGCACCTTAAAAACTATTTTGGACACACTGAGTCTTCCTACAAAAATTGCCCACTGATCATGGAATTCCTAATGATTGGTGAGACTAAAGAGAAGTGCCAAAGAAAATATGACTCTTTGATTCAGTAATTTTGACTTAGATGGAAGAATTTGGGATTAATTAGTTACTAATGGCTGTGTCTGAGTATGGGAAACAGTTCCTGCAGTGAATACATCAACACTTCTCAGTGAAAAGAATAGAAATAAAGGTCATTCTTTTCTGGTGGGACATAAGAAACACTTGTTAGCCTTCTTACTTAATTTCTGTTTAACTTGATATTTTTTATCTCTCTCTGAAATACCAAACCCTCCTCACTCACTCCATGAGGAGCACTGATGTGTACCTCATTCTGTGGATTCATCCAGGCAGGCAGGCACCTTAGCTGTGCTGGGAATCATGAGAATGTTCCTTCTGTTTGTTCAACACTCTCCAGAACTGTTCTCTTATGTATTTGATGCCTTTTTCCTGGTGTTAGGAAAATGAAGCTGGACACAGTTAGAGGGTTGGGGGTTGTTACCTTTGAATTTTAATCAGGATCCTGTTGGATGCATCCACTTCACCCAGGTGACAGCGTGGCAAAATGCACACCCACTGTCAATCACATGAAAGTTACAAACTTTACCCATTAGCATATCTAACAAGGGGGCCCAATAATGGGGCTGGGGTTGGCTAACCCCTAGGGTACAGAATCTGTCCTTCTAGCGGACCTTGGGTTCCTGAGATAGTAGGAATGTTGGGTCTCCTTGGCTCTGCAGTTCTGGGGTGTTCAGTCTCAGGGCCTGTAGAACACTTACAAAACACTAAACACTAAACTAAGTGATGGGTTACAAGTATGCATGCTAATACTTGTGGAAACACAGAACTGTGTAAAAGGTATATAAAAGAGAAGGAAAAAATAATTCCGGCATCATTTTCACCTCATTTCATTGTGGTTTCCTCAAAATGTCTAAAATCTACATAATTCCTACTGAAATAGGTGCTCAAAAAGGGTTTCTCTCCAATCAGCTTATTTTCAGAATCTATTATCTACTAAGACAAATATAAAAGGGTTGAGGTTTGGAAGTCAGTTGGGGCAGAAATGAGAAAATGGTATGTAAATAGTACGTAACAAAACTAGATTTTTTTCACATGTAATTATCTGAAATAGCTGAAATATAGGAAAATATTTCAATTAAACAATGACTGATCTTTTCAACGTGATTGTATGGTGTTAGTCACAGCATGGATCAGCACTAGAAACTTGAAATTTTTGTGTCTTCGCTTCAGCCTTTATTATTTTTTTGTGAAAGGTAGACTCTCACTAGACTCAACCCATTAAAGAAAATTATGCATGGATTTTCTCCATCCCTTTCAATCAACTAAGTGTGCTCACATCAGTGTTGGAATAGAAAATTAGTTTTATAGTACAAGGGTAATGATATGATAATTGTTTCTTATGAGTATATAAACTTGAAAAAATAGAATAATAGGGGAATCTCTGTGTTTTTAAAACCAATTTTGTGACAACTTTCTCTGGCAAACCTTACTGTTATCCAAGGTAGCACAATACTTCTTTTGTTTAAACATGTTTTCACAAACCTTTAGATGTAATTTCCTTACTTCCCACAAAAATTTTCAGTTCATTGCAAGCTTTAAATTTACAAATCCCTCTGAATATTCAACAATTTTTTTTTCATGGAATGATATAAGCAAGCTTTATATAAAATATTTTCATGCTTTCTCTTGGTTTATCTTTCATGTCCGTTGTTTAATTTATCCTTATACTTTAGAAAATACTCTGAATGGAAGTTATTTAACTGCAAAGATGGAAGTTTGAACAACTTACTTATTTACATATATCCTTTTTTCCCTGACAGATTGAATTTATGTATTATGATCAAATATTTATTAAGTGTCCTGGGTTGACCATATGACCTGTTTGTATCCCCAATCGTCCCCTTGCTTATGCTGGACATTAAGTTCTGCAGCTTTAAGTTGGTCCAAGGAAGACAGTGAAAGTGAAGGTGGAGGAAAAAAAAACACTCGCCGTTTGTCTGCAGGATACTACGAACCAAGGTCAAGAGAGCGGAGAGGCTGCATTCCAGCAGACAGCGTTATCTCTTTTTCTTTTTTTTTTTTACTCACTCTGTTGTGGGGGTGCTGGCTAGCACACAGCAGAGGGTTTTTTCCTCGGATTTTTCCTGGCTTTTTGCAGGGAGAGACTTTGTTTCTTTTGCTGGGAATTTTTTCTTTTTTTCCTCTTCCTGGGACTGGTTGGCATCGCGTGGGCCCAGGACACCAGGGAACCCCCGGGGGGTTCTGGACTTTTTTACATGCTTCCAGGAAGACATCCATATTAGGGTTAGAAACATTGATAAAATTAAAGTAATAATTGCCTAGCTCCAGCAAAACTCATCTTTATTAAGACTATAGAGAACCAACTTACTCTTCAAGGTGTGGATCCAAAGGCAGCATTGTCAGCTGGGGATGAAAGAGAAGAATATTAAGTGTTAAAATATATTTTCTCAAAAAGATTTTTAGTTTTATTACAAACATGATTTACATTTTAAAATATATGATCCCAGAAAAATGTTTAGCCCTGAAAACAGAATTTCTTGCTTCTTTCTGTTGAGAGATATTTTTATCCATGAAGTACACTGACATAAATTGAATACACAATAACTCTACCAAATACAGATTGTAATCAAATATAAACACAGTCCACCTATCAAAATACAAAATATTGATACTAGGGACTTTTTTTTTCTTTCACTTCTTTTCTCAGTTATTGTTGAAAAGGTTATTTATTTACATTCCTGCAATTTAATTAGCAGTGCCTCATCAGAAAAGTATGTGTCAGTACAATTTAGACGTAAAAGTCAATGAAATACTAAATACCTAGATACTCTGGATCAGTAACAGAAGGTGATTAGAGTGATCTTGAAGGGAAGCCAGAATGTAGATAACATTGTGAACAAATTTTTAATAACCTTATATTTCTGCAGACAACATATGGTTCCACATGGATTTCAGGGGAAAAAAAAAGTGGCCTATGTCATTATTATTGTATGGCAAGGTGCCTTTCTATAATCACACTTTATGTGTAAATGTGGGATGCAGGATTCACATCAATTATTCACTGACATGGAGTAGGTAAGCATACAAGTAGTCATTATTTTAAAGGATGACATGTGCATTTTATGTGTGAATGTGTGATGATGTGTGCATTTTATGAATGAATGGCCTGGAATAGCCTGAATCCAGTGAATTTATCCTGTTCTTTTGGCTTAGAAATGGTAGCTGATGCATCATTAGAAGTGACAGGTAAGAAATAGATAAGCAGGAATTACTGCTAATAATCTAAATGATTGTGCTAGCAGTTGGGGTATTACCAGTTAAAATCCATGTATTCTTTTACTTATATTTAACAAAGCAGCTTCAACTTTAAGGCAAAATTTTTTTTCACATGGATGTTCTTTCCTCATTGAGCACTGCCTTGTTATCAACTGTGATCACATTTTAAAATAACCTTTTATTATTAAAGTTCTTATTTATATGGGAAACATTCATTGCACATGGAGCAGTAGAAATATTCTAAATAGAATATTGTTCTAGCTTCAACATGAAGATGTGTAACGCAAGTGTTAAATGTAGATGTGTGGACAGATGATTTATCAGTCTAATCAGTCCCAAACCAGGAGGTGTTGGTTGCTTTATGTCAAATGAATAAATTATTATGGCATTTTTCATGTACTGGCTGGTATCTCTAGTATTATTAGAATAGCATGGTAGGATCTATGTCTCCAGATCAAAGAGTTTCCAGAAAAGAAAGATGAGTTATTTCTCAAACACAAAATAAAATGAGATTCTAATAACACAGGCAACAATATCAGCTGATGCACAACGTCCCTGTCTCCAACCACTAACATTGTACACAGAATAACCTATTAGAAAAACTTGGAAGTTTTTAAGAGCAAAGAGGAAAATAAAACCATTTCAAATATACTCTCCCTGATGTGATTCTGCAGTCAAGACCCTGTGAATAGTTTACAATGGGACAGTCAAATAGCAGTGTGATGAACTTCGCATTTGAGCTTCAACAAATCCAGAAGGTGATTTGCTGGGAATAATGAAACATGTAATAGCAAAAAAACCCCAACCAAAACAAACCCCTACAACACAAAAACTGCCCTGCAGTAGCCTTCTCAGATTAAAACTTCCATGACAGGAAAGTAAAAGGCAATTCAGAAATCAGTGAAGACACATGGGAAAAGGAGATGTCTGTACAGAATAATTAGATACTTCAAAGTAGTAAATATTTTAAAAAATAATTTCTTTACAATTCATTGGAGTTTTAAGCAACTAGTTTTTCTTTTGTCCTGTTTGACAGAGCTTGGGGGTTTTTTGTGTTCTGCTTCTTCATTTAATAGAAAAACGTTTTTTACTGGTAAGGGTTCAACTGAGAATGTTTGGTTTCTTAGATTCTTTTTTCATTTGTAGCAAAGCACACAGCATATTTAATATTTCTTACAAAAAGCATGTGGCTATTTAGTGCACTGCAGGAACCTTGAAGAGAATTAAAACACATTTATGGAGAAAACATGACAATTATATTAATAATGAAAACTAACAATGTCATCTGCAAGTATTGATATTACTTACATAAAATTTCTATTTTGCACTGAAACAGTGCAAATACCAATTTAAACAACCAGGAGGATTCAAGCATGCATGAAGCTGAATGTCCGGTCTGCCTTTCTGAAAGGTAAGGAACACAAACCTTAACCTGTATCCTGAACAGGCAGCAGGTCCATGAATTTAAAGCCATTAAAGGAAGTACTATGTATCATATGCTCCTCTTTTTCTTTAAGCATTTACTTCATCACTACAGGGTCTACGTAAACACAGAAATGCACATGAAAATATGGGTTTTCTCATTAAAAGAAGTGCAAAATATTAAAAACTTACCCTGTTAAGCTTACAGTGATTTTGAAGAGTACATAAAACTTGAATACAGTTTTAGAAAAGTATATCTTTGAAAGTTACCTATTTCTTGCTAAATTAGCTGTAAACCAACTTTTAATATCTGCCCTCTCCCCCCACAAAATGTTTTATCTAAACAAGGCATTACCATTAAAATACATAGCATTGGTCCGTAAGTCTGGTGTCTGTTTCTTGTAAAGTCTCAAATCTGATATATCAAAGTGATCAAATATGCTCTGTGAATTCCCAGAATTTTTCAGCAGCTTATTATGTGTGCTAATATGGCAACAATCAAAAAAGGGTAATGAGGAATTCTTTGGAGCTAATGTTTAAGACCTAGTCTTTTATATCTAATAAGGAGAAAAGACTGCAAGAAGCCAAATTTCCACATCGTCTACAGGCTTAGAGGCACTGGATGAAGTAGAAAACTCCAATTATTACACTCCTGATAGGCATTTGTGTTCTGATTGGTGGGAATTTTCATTCATTACTGGGGAGTAATTGATTTTTAAATGTAGCTACTCCACTGTCCTTCATCTTCCAACATAAAAATAAAATTGCTGTAATAAATCACAATAACAATAACTGTCTGAAAAATAATCATTACTGTAGTTACTATTACATTGTTAAATTATAGCTCTTCCTTTACTTGAAAATGTGAGTTTAAAAAAATCAGATAATTAGTAATCAATTTATTTTATTTAAAAAGTTAAAGGTTCATTTTCTTAAATATAATGAAAATAATAAAACAACTTGAGATGTATTTATCATACAGAATACTCTAAGAAGATCTGTTTTTCCTGTGGAAGGTATCTTGCTGCACCTCTTTATTCTTCAGTTTAATTAGTGATGCACAGACACAAAGAAAATAAATCCGTGCCATTAAAAACTTGTATGCATCTGGATTATTTGCAGCACTAAGAATCATTAATCAATAATGCAATGTAATTTAAAAAACCTTAAGCCAGACTTGGAAAGACATTTAGGTACTTGAGGTAGGTAAGATTCTCCTACAATTTACGTACCAATTCCACAGAAGAGTCAATTACATTTACGATTCTGCAAAGTTTTCAAATACTGGTAGGTATTATTTTATGTGTTTTGGTACCTAAATGGTTTTAAAAAATCTGATGGCTTATTAATCCATCTTGAAGCAAAGAAGAGTAGCTTGATTTTATGGCCACAGGTCCACAAAAAATTATTATAAAATAAAGAAGATATGCATACACTGTGTTGCAGCTGTATCATGGAAAATACTAATGCCTGACTTTTTGCTCACAGTCAATCATGAGCTGTCTTGCTACAGAGGTACATTTGAACCACTCTGCACTCTACAGACACATGAATGAATAGATGGTGAGAATTGCAGTGGGTAGTAATTTGTGTTAATGATTTTTATTGTAATACTGAGTAATGGGGGCATTGATTACAGAGTGTGTTAACAAACACAGCAGTCAGCTTCAAATACATAAAAAACAGATTCAGGCATTAAATGTAACTTTAATGAATGACAATCCTGTCTCATAAATAGCTCCAAGAAATCAAAAGTAATCCTTTTTACTCCATTGAGACAGAAAAACAGAAAATCAAAGCACATAGGCTCTCCCAAGTGTTCCATTTCCTCCTGTTCAACTTACTCTACTCATTTATACCTTTTTTTTTTCCTGCCCTGCCTTATAATAAATTTTGGCTGCACAGCATTCAAATGGAACTTCATGCAGCCAGGCAAATGGCATTTTAAAGGCAGCTTCAGTCTCCTGCTCCTCACCTGTAAGAAAAATCTAGCCTTAAACTGCCACTGTTTCACTGCATTACAGACATCTTTTAAAACATGATGCAATTGCCCTTCTCCAATGAAGAGTTAGACACTATATGGAGAGTCAGATTGTAAAACAGACTCTCTGTTAAAAAAAATAAAAATAAAATCCACTAGACATCTTAAAATTCCTCTTTTCCCATAAGCTCAAAGTAGCCTTTCTGCAACAAAATACTCCTGAAGCTGCAGTGAAAGTATTCTGTATTCTAGTGGCATTTTGAACTTTCTTAAGGGGTGATAGTGGTGATGGGATAGAGATCAAAGCATAAACTGCAAGGAGAAATTACCGTACAGTTTATTTCCTAAATAATGTTTGTACTAGGATCCTTTAAAAAAAAAAAACAAACAAAAAAAACATTAAGAAGTAGCTCCATTTTCATATGCAATACTCTTATAATATAGTCCATTTGCTTTTGTAAATATACCATGATGCTTTGGATGACAGGTAATTCACAGGTTCAATATCCTCCACTAATTGAACCTGGATGAAATAGGGAGAACACTAATCAGAACTGATTTCAAGTGCTGCTCACTTGAGGGAGTGAAAATGGTATCTTCTCCCAAGAGGAAATATTGATACTGCATTAAAAAGACAAGCCCTGTGATATTCTGTGTCTCTCAGGAGAAACAGGAGTCTAATAAACTGAAAAGTATTTCCCTGTTGAGGTGGAACACCAGGAATAAGGAGCAAATTTTAATGAAATCACTTGACTGCAGATGTGCAGAATAATGGCTCTCTTCCCTAACCACTCAGTTCCATTCTCCCAGCCTTATTTCTGTTTCCACTGCAGAAAGGCTGGTTTCCCACCTTTACTCAGTTAGATAAAGCCTGAGTTAGGTGCTTTGGATCCAAGTCTGTAAAAACAAGTCTCCAACTTTATTTCAGAGACAGTTTTTTAGATATTGTCTGATCTTCCACTTTATTTTTTATAAAACTGTGTCAGAATCTCTAGAAGAACTTCATCAATACATAAGTATATAAATTATAGATATTATTTCTAGAACGACTGGAAAGGTATATTACCAAGGAAAGGAATCTGTTTGAAAGTACAGACAGTGACAGTCCAAAGAGAGACATAGGTGAAGACAGTAGCAAATTTTTGGAGGTAGATGTAATGCAGTGACAGTAAAAGTGAAGAACAAGAGACCAGTCAAGCTGAGGAGGCAGCTTTGGGGCAGCTTTTCATTCAAAAGGCAGAGATGCATTCCACGTCCAGAAAGAGTGAAAACTCTTACAAAACAAAACAAGAAAAGAAATTTAGAATAACAAATGTGAAATGTGCTATTTTTTCACAAAAGATGATTAGGATAGAGATGGAATCTAAAGCCCTAAAAATTGTTCAGGAAGCAAAATCAAAAAGAATGAACTAACAGGTTTAAACAAATATCTGTTTTTGGAGTTTTCTAGCTAAAACAAAGTAATCTCTTTCAGATAATTAGGAAAAATTTAACATAAACCAGCAGAAAATTTAAAAAATTGCAATAGATACTTCAGAAATTGAAATAGAACTGGTATTCCATTTAAGATTAAGATGCTTAGATTTATTGTTCTTTAGAAAGGGTTTAGTTGTGACTAAGGTGCATAAACTGCTATCATAGCCAATGGATATTAAGAGCAGATTTATTTTGTTTTCCTAAGGACATGTACATGGGGTTAATATGTAAATCCAGAATAGGATATACTGGACCTATAGAAGACTTGTACTTTCTGGAGTATTAAATGGAGATCCAGCTACAGAACTTTTCCTTTATGTTGCACTTCAACAGTATTTGGAGAGATAACTCAACTAATGGTCACATTTTCCATTGTATTCATCAATGTATCAACAACATAATTCTTTTAAATGCAAAAAAAATAGTATGAAATTTTTTAAGTCAAACTAAAAACTCTCTTAGTGGCCAAAAAGAAAGGTGAAATATAACCTTGTGAAACAAAGCTCCAAGAAAATTGAAAAATATTAAAATAAAATTAATTTTTAATTACCCCTTTGTGCACTTGTTTAATTGACATAATCAAAACACCCTGTTCTATTCTGTACATATGTCTTATATCCCATTCATTATTTATTTGTAAGGAGTGAGGTTGCTATGTCTCGAATTCTTCACAGGATCACTCAGTTCAATATCTCTTTTTTTCTGACAAACAGTTTCAGTCTTCTCTCAAAATTGTTACCAGTAGTAACAATTTACTTGTTGTTATTAATAGATATTGTTAAGGTCAATAACTACTGTGTGTGTCATCCTCTACTGATTTTCATGTCTCTATTGCATTTGCAAGTTTCTGGTTGCATTTGATGAGCATCACCAGCTGCACGTGGTTTGTAGGTTCTCAGGACAGAGACTGACCCTGTTCCACTTCTGTGAAGTTCCTAACATGAGATGCTCTTATAAAATATAAATTATTATTACATTTGACATAATTATAAGAGTGACTTTTTAAATAAAACTTCATAGAAGCTGTGTGTATATGACATTCAGGGAAGAGTTTATGGTCTCAGAAGCACCTGGAGTGAGCCGTCTATCCTCAGGATTGTTGGCAATCTCATAAAACCATCTGACAAAATTGCTTCTCATCCTCTTCAGTTGCATTCTTGTGTACATTTTCCCCTACATATAAATAGCATGTCTAACTAAGCACTGCCCCTTTCATTTCACTTTCCAGGTTTATCTCAACTTTTATAAATCTGATATCATTAACCCAGAAGAAAATGCTAATAATTTAAAATCAGCATAAGTGAAAGTAAGAGTTAGTCTTATTTAGATTAATTTCATCCTACTTCTTAGCTGGCATTCAGTACATTAGATGATATTTTGGACTTTCCATTGGGCTCATTGCTTTTACACCAATGATCCATTTTGAAATCATGTTGATTATTTTTTTAATATGTTTTTTCCAAGCAGAGTAAATAAGAAATATTTACACATCTGTCTTCGAGACTATCATTACAGGCTGGATTCAAGCTTTATGCTCAACCTGGAGAATGATGTGATGAAAAATATACCAGGAGCAGTTCAGAAGTCACTGTAAGATAGAAAGAAAATACCTTCTGCACATTTTTGTTGATTTTCAGGTTGTTTGTTGACACAATAAATTAATTATGGCCAACTCTAGCTTTTATTATTTTAGGGTAAGACTTACCAGACAAACACAAAATGTGTTTTTTATTTACTCACAAATTAAAGTTCTTCCCTTTGTGAACAGTTTTGAAGTCACATATAGACCCAAGACATGAAAGTATGTACAGTGGATATATTTTCTTCCTGCTCCAAGAAGAAGTAGAGAAGTATTTCAACTCAGGCTTCTGCCAGTTATTTCAACCCTGACGTGCAAACAATCTGTTTTTTACAGTTCTGGGTTTCATTAAAAAAAGAAGTGTGTAATTTGTCATCATGAAGAGATCCGACATCATAAAGTTTAAACTATTGTGTGGTTCTGGCTTATATCAGTCAAATTCCTACACTGGAATTCCTACACACCAAAGCCCAGACACAAGAAAAATACCAAAGGTAGCATCAGTGATACTGTGAGCTGATCGTTTCAAGATAATATGCTTCGCTATAAATTACAGATAATACCATGATTTACCTTCTAAAGTGATACTTAAGAATGCTCACATTAATCTATAATGAAGAAACAAATGGGCTTAAGCAGAAATGTTTATATCTGAGGAACATCTTTTCTTTGTTGACATCTTCCATCATTCTGCTACCACCTGATTTCACATATGAGTTGTGTTATCTCAGTGGAATGAAATCCAGGAAGGAATATGCCTAATCTCAGTTAAGGTCTGCAAGATACAGAGAGAAATTTCATATCTATTTTTAAAGCATTCATACAGGAGCAGATATAAAAGTTTGGTAAATTAAACCAAACCTCTCTATCATTCTCCCTTTTCAGTGGAGCAAGGTGCGAAAGATGAAAAAACCTCAAGGGTCAAGAAAAGGTGACAGAGATCCCTCACCATTTGCTATCATGGGTAAAATAGGCTTGACTTTGGGGAAATTGATTTACTATATTTCAAATTATTAACAGAGTAGGATAGTTATACATAAGAAACACATGTAAAATCACCATCTTTTCATCCCTCCCATTTTCTCAAGCTGAACTTCACTTGTAATATTTTTTTCCCTACCCCTCACTCATTAGTATGCAGTCTTCCATGAGCAGACTGCTCCAGTGTAAGTCCCTCACAGGACACAGCTCCTGACAGAAAATCTACTTTTCCATGAGCTCCTCTTCCCAGATTGCAAGGTTCTGCCCAGAATGTGATTCTTTTTGAGCTCTTCATGAGCCTCAGCTTCCCTTGTGGGACCTCCATGTCCTCTGGTGTGGTGCTGTCCATTGCCTGGATGCTGGATATCTGAGTTACTGTGGTCTTCCATGGGCTCATAGAAGTAAGGAATCTGCCCTGGAGCCTGGTGCACCTCCTCTCTCCTTTTTTTCCTCTAACCTTGGTGTCTGAAGGGTTTTATCTCTCTTAAAGGTGCTGCTAAGTGCTTTTTGCCTTTTCTTAAGTAGATAATGACGAGGTGCCACCAATGTTGCTGATGGGCTCAGCTTTGGGCAGTGGTAGGTCTGACAAGGATCCTGCTGGGACTGGCTTTATCTGACATGGGGGGAGCTCCTGGTGTCCTCAGAGGCCAACCCTACAACACACACGGGCTACCTAGATCTTGCTTCTTAATACAGTCACACTTCCCTCTTCAGTTTACTATTCAATCAATTTAAATAGAAAAGAGGATTCAAATACTGCATATTTTATTACTAGCAACAAATAAATAGGAGAAATCAATAATTCTTGTCAACCACAGAACTAAACCTGTTTGGAAGAGTAAAGGCCAAGTTTCTGCCTCAATTAGAGCTGTTACTCTGTCCCATGAATTCTATTCCTGGATTTCTATTCTTGGCTTTCTATTTCTGTATGAACTTGAACAAGTTACTTGTCTTCTTTCTGCTGAGTACTTGACAGAAGTTCTTCTGAGGTTAAAATCATTATTTAGTACATGTTAAGATTGCTATGTGGAAGGTCACTGCACAGGAATTACAATAATTATTTTTCACCATGAATTTAAACATGTTTGCATTTTGAAATGAAATGGAATTCATTAATATTAAATAATACAATGCATAGAAATATTATGTTGTGCATGATTAAGAGAAAATTATCTTACTATGCTTGGCTGGTGGAGGAGCAAAATTGGATGAAGCATTCCAATGAAAAACACAGATACATACATATTCACCTGACACCTGTTTCACTGTTAAAGGAGAAGTTGTTGCCTGAGCACCCTCACATTGCTCAAAGAATCACACACACACCCCCTGAAACTGCTAAAACCAGAGTACCTTCACAGCAGGAGGCTCCAGTGAGCCAACTCCTTGCTCACACTCACTCATGGATATGCCTCCTCCTTTGGGCTTGACCTTAGGTTTCCCATAGCAGAGTTCCAGGCATTGGATTCATTAAAATAAATAATTTAATATAGTGCTACAGCACAGGTCAGCTCAGGCTGGGTGCCTCCAGAGAGGGACACAGAACAAAGAAATCCTGAGGCAATTATTCCCTTATGAATTCTGCACCATCCCTCATGTACTCTTCCCGTATCTGGCATGTTTTGTTAGTCTAATGTTGATTTTTGATCTGGAGTCTTTTAAAAACTTGTTGGATACTTTCAGTTTGTCCGTGCAGGCAAGTTGTTCACTGTTCTTGTCTCATTCTGCTGGCAGATGTAGTGTCTTATTTGCACCACTGATGCCACTGGGAATGGGAAACTAAAAATGCCATGGACCTGGGCTAAGCACCACTTATCAACAACCAAACCATCAGTGGGTTATCAATGTTTCTTTCATACTAAAGACAAAGTAAATCACTGTAGTAGCTACTAGGAAAGTAATTATGAAAATGAATCTATTCCAGCTGAAAGCATATCTAGGTGTAAACTCACAACTTGCAGCCTAAGGCTTCACCAAACCAAGTTACTCATGCTGAGGCAAACAGCACACTAAATCACACAGTGTTTTAATTGTGTAATTCATTCTTACATAACATTTATTTAAGCTAAACATCTAATATCTCTCAATGTTCACTTTTTATCATTGCACATTTCTCTTATTCTCTTCTCAATTTGTACATTGCAGAAAATGGATAAATATCGACTGACTTCAAGAGAAAAGGCTTTTTGCTGGTTTTCTATGTATATGGTATGCAGAGCTACATCATGTCATGGAATCTGAAGAGCAAGAAGGCTGGAACTCTCTGTCTATCCTCTCAGGTACTACAGGAACAGGAGAGATGTGATATATCTTCTTTGGTTACACCCGATAGTTGTTACATCACCTGCCTTTTCCCAAGAACAGGTCAAAACCAAACCAACAACAAACCAAAACCAGCAATCCAAAACAACAGAGAAACAAAACAAAGCAAAACATATGGACCATACTATTATCTACTCTGAAGAACAAATTTTCTGAACAGACTTTCAGTGTGCTGGTAAGAATTGCAAGAAAGCAGCTTTTTGCACAAAAGCACTCAAGCAATGACTATGAAGCACTTCACATTTCAGAAGGGGAGTCAAGACTGAAGAGCCATAAGACAGCTCCCATTTTCTAAAGTAACTTTGCAAATACTATGTATGATAAAATGTATTTCAGATTTACTGCTTTTCATGGAGCTGAGGGGTTTTTGTTTATATGTGTCATAAATCCACCTTTACTCAGGCTTTGCTTCTTAGAGATATGCTTTCTATTTCCCTGACTTTCCATTTTTTTGCTTACAAACCTTATTATTCTTCTATTGATAACAGAGCTGTTGCAAACTTAGTCAACTGTCTTCAATGCTTCCAGCCTGAATGTCACTGACCTCAGTGATTATGCAGGAGGCTGAAACAGTTGCTCAGTTTCCTCACGCCTTTGAAAGTACTAAGATCACGTATAAAATGCTGGATTTTGTTAGCAGAATGAAGAGATACAATCAAAAGCCACATCACCTGCAATATTATACAGTTGATCATCTGGTTGCTGCTCTGCTCCAAATATAGATTCAGACTGGTGATATTAGAAAAATCACCAGTCTGAAAAAATACATTAACAGAAAATGTATCCCCAAAGAGAGATATTTATATACGGGAGATTCCTTCTATAAACTCTTTCTTCAGCTTGTATTGATTGCTGTTGGAAGTAAAAAATTGGCTAGATTTACCTTCTTACTGCATCATCTGATGGGGAACTGTATCTTAACTTGCACAGATGCTACAGAGAATGAACAGACAGATGACAGATAGGGGCACAATCATTGTACTCAAAATGCAGATAGAAGACAAAATCTATGAATGTCAATACTGGAAGACAGTTGTTCACACAAAGGAGAAAAATGAGAGTATGAATAAAAAGGTTAATTCAAATGTGTGAGAACAGCTTACAATTACTCAGAAAATAATTTGATCAGGCATCATTCGAATTCATCAGCTTTTGCAAAAACTCATCTGCTAATAATACAGTTGCTTAGGAACTTATTTTTTTTATTAAAAAGACAGTGGTAACTTTGGAGAAAACTGGCCAGTTGAAGTCTTAACCTCACTGAGTTTCTGAAATTACTGAGTATCTCTTGCTCTTCTGGGCCAGGATTTCAGCTGTTGTACCCTTTACTTGGAGGTCTTCGATTCATGCACTAACCAGCTATTTCACTGGTGACATCTAGAGTAAGTCATATCTGTCCACTTCATTAAAGAAAAATATCTAATGGTTTAATACTACCAGCAAAATTGTTCAAGTCATCTTTTCTATGGTATTCATGTGCCAATTAAATATTTCACTAACTTAAAATAAAAGCAGGCATTTTTATTTTAATGTCCAGGGCAAACAGCCTAAAAACCAAAGTAATATACCACCTTAGCTTTTTCTCTAAATGAACAATATATTGTAAAATAATTTTATATTAATTCAATACAAAAATCTACCTTCAATATTTAAGTTGTAGTGATCAGTCTATTCCACTAACCCATAATGGTGGGGAGGTTCTAAGGCAGTATTGTTATGTGCAGATCTCAGTACCCTGAATCCAGACCAGAAGCAGCCTGTTCACTGCTAAGACTGTAACCCTGATGAAAGACTAATGAAGGTGACATTTGTTTTTGTGTCTTGTGAAGGTGTTATTTGTTTTCAGATACTGAGAGTAGCTATTGAACTGAAACAATAACTCCAGGAAATAAATATGTAAAATTTTGAGTTAGCCAGTCACTTACAAGGCTCTAACTTCCAATACAGCCACAGGATGACAGGTATATGTATTTGTGTTTCCTGAAGCAGTCCTTTTCCAAAATCTTTCTTACCCAGATCTTAGTCTACACTTTTTTTTCTATTCTAAAGAAGTATAATTTTGGAAACGATTGCTGATTGCATTTCTTGAAATTAGTTGTCTCATATAGATATTTACTAGAAAATATAAATAGAAAATATGACAATAGCCTGGAATCTGCAGTATTTTATAATGTAAATTGCTTACAATGTGTGATGAAGAAAAGTTAGGATTTTTTAACCTCTCATATAGGCATGTTTTTGAATTTTGCAAGTGGATTAACCTATCTACATGACAAAGTGCTCAGGCATGTAGATACCTGTGACCTGAGCTGAATTATTCTACTGTGATTTAATACTGGAACTCAACTGCAGCTAATAATGATTGATGGCAAAATGAAAGTTTCTGATCCAACTAATGAGCTTGTTGGTGCATATAGAACTATTCAGGTGGTAAATATTTTAATGTTTACATTGGGATATTTCTATTTGCAATCAACAATTCTGATGTTTACATTTACAATTAAACATGTTTTAGATATATGGATTTTGTTCTGCAACTTCTGTAATTTGTTTGAAATTTGTCTGACAGTTTTCAAGATTTTTTTTTCTCTTTTTGCCTAAAATGTTTTGTGTACATAAAAAGGGTAAAACATATATATAAAGACATAATTATTGCAAAAAATAATCTGTTCCACTAACATCATGTAATCATTTTCATGGGTATGAAGTGCAGAGAAATTGAGATGCGCACTTTTCATCTTTAGCTAAAGAACAGAGCAGGAGTTGCATGCCTATTGCCTTCTTAGGCTTAGGCGTGATTGGAACTGAACTTTTTTCAATTGCAGCAGAAATGTTCCTGCATGTTCTGAGCTGCCAGATGTGGTAAAAACCTTCATCAAAGTGATGTGAGGTAAAATGTCATGTATCTGGCAAAATCTGCATTTTTTTTTCCTGAGATGCTAATCATAGAAAGATTTGGAGTAAAAAAAGTTTTTTAGCAAACCATTAGTTCCAGAAGGACAGATGGAGGAGGAGGAACCACTTATGGAAATGATTGAAGATCGTAGGACTCTGAGGAAAAAGAAGTTGCATGGGGGAGCAGACATTTCAGGAGCCAGAGGTTAACACAAAACAGTACAACAGGGATCAAAGCTCTGACGCTTGAAGCAGTAGTTGCCAGCATACACTTGTGCAATCTTCTGTTAAAGTCAATAGAGATAAGACAAGCAGTAGATCTTAATTCAGCTCTCCAAATGCACAGATTTTATTCCTGTTTTCAAAGATAGGCAGCAGACGGTGTTTCAGGCTTCCATCTGCACAGGGGTGGAAGCTGTGACTTAAGGAAATGGGGACACCTGGGTCAAGCCTTTCAGGCTGGGAGCTGAAGGCCAGGCAGGCAAGGAAGCCTGGGCAGCTAAGCTGGTCTGTGTTTGTCTAACACAAACCAATTTTTTCATCCTGTTTGTAAAGTTCAGATTCCTTCTACACATTAGAGGCACAAAGAACATTTAAAAGCTGTCCTTTTAAAGTCTGTGACATGGGTAACCTTATGTAAGCGTAGTACCCTTGTGGGTTGAACCTGGCCAGATACCAGGTGCCCACCAAAACTGCTCCATCACTCTCCTCCCCAGCTGGGAAAAGGAGAAAAAATAAAACGAAAGACTAGTCCTTTACATTACAGATTCAGCAACAGCATATGCAAAACTGAGTATATACTGTACTTCTTGAAGCTGACAAAATTTGGAATATTACTTTTGTTTTTTGTTTTGTTTTTTTTCTGTGAAAATTGGTCAGAAATTTGTTTCTTCTGCTTCATTGATGAATCACAGCTCATTTTAGTATATAGAGTTGCATATTTTGATCTTATGTGCACAGATATGATATAGATGTGTAAATAATTTGCGTGTATTGGCACATAGCTCAGTTGGTTTGTGTCTGGTGCTGATAACACCGGGGTTCTGTGTTTGATCCCCATATAGGCCATTCACTAAAGCATTGGACTCGGTCCTTGTGAGTCCCTTCCATCTCATAATATTCTATGATTCTGTGAAATTCCAAAACCTCACTCTCATCTTTTTCCTATATTTCTCCTGAGAATCAAACCCTAGAGGTTTCTCTTCCCCTTTATCGCACTGCTTTAAGAAATCTGTTCAGCATTTTACCTTATACAATGAGAGTGAAGAGCCGTGAGCCTGCTGCAATCAGAAGAGTGATTGCAGCAGAGGTAAGATAGATCAAAACTGGCTCAGGCACCAAGTACAGATTATATGGGCTAACCCCAAACCTAACTGCATTTGGGGTTATGCAGCCTGTAGGGATGATGTGGCCCATGCAGGTCACCACAGCTGCCATGAGGACTTTAACTGGCCAAAGGTGGCTTGGGAACTTGTACAGACATACAAAGGTACTGCAGCTCACCTGGCCAAAAGCTCTACAAGCCCCCTGGTTTGTTCTCTAATGCAGTGATGTGGAAACATAGCAACAGGTCCTACATCAAAGCCACTGATGCTGTTATTTCTTTCCACCGTTTTAGCTGAAAGGAGAACTTTCAAGAAAATATACTGTAATGTATGTGGTGTAGCTTGTCTGTTTACCTCCCTCACTCTCCTTTCTTTAAATAGATATTTGCATATAAATTGCTTGGAAGAATACATTAGCAACCAAGGATAGTGAAAAAAGAAATTTGAACTGATTGTAAATCACCAGAGGTTTTTTCCAGACTTAGAAATTTATATACAAAATGAAATCTCTTCACAAAAGGTAGTTCCTTTAAGTTGCCAGCACTCCTGCATTTGAAAATTATACCACTGTTGTAAAATAAAATACCACTGAAAGCAGCATAATTAATAAAACAGGGAAAAGTTCTTCTCCTCATTCTGACTTTGTGGTTTAGTATTTATAATGTAGTACTTATTGAAGGGTAAAGTAGATTGTTGCCATATTGATTCATTAAAAAAATCCAAAACTTCAGAGTGGAAAAGCAGTAAGCAACAGCAAAATGTTGAGAAAAAAAATGTGAAACTGTATTCAGAGAGAATCTGAGGAGGAATCTAAACTGAGATAGCACAGTATGAAAAAACAACTCTTTTGAGGCAAACAGTACTAAGGCAAAAGCAGAGTTGTGCATGAGCATCTGTAATGATGCACTATTTTTCAAACAGGTTTTCAAAACAGCTATTTTCAAACTTTTTCTGTTTTTTATGTATATCAACATAGATCAGATTTGTTAAAGAGATGTTAAAAGACATAACTAGAGTGAGACACAGATAAACAATTCCAGGTAATTTCCATAGTCTCTGTTCATGCAATCACTGAAGAAAGCAACATGGATTAGCAGCAACTAAAATAAATCATGATTTACAAAAAACAGAAGGTAAAGAGAGAAGGACATGTTTTATAAGGTCTTGATTTTTGTTTTATGTACAACATGAAAGAATTGATAATTATTTTCAATTACCAGTCTTAAAAATGCATATAATATACATATAATATATTGATAATAGATGCTTGTTATTTATTTATAATAGATATTACAATATATGTCTATCTACATAAAAATAAATAATTACTTCCTAGCTTTCTTTGCTGCTTTTTTGAGTTTTTGGGATGCATTTGAAAATACATAGTTCAGAACTGATCCACTGAAAGACCTGAACCCTTTTCTTTCAGTGAAATCCAAGAATCTCCACTAATTAAACATGTCCAAGTTCTTAAATTTCAAATATAAAAAAAATTCTCTTGCCATGGTAAAACTCTGAATCAAAAGTGAGAATACTGAGTGAATTCTATTTAATCAGATGAAAAGAAAGATGTGTTACCTGGATAATTTCAATTTTGTTGGCCTGAGTTAATTTGAGGTTAATAGTTGACTTGGACTTGACTACTAAAGAAATAAAGTAAAAAAAAACCCAAAAAAACAAACAAAAAACCAAAGGCAAAAAAAAAACCCCAACAAACAAAACACCAAAAAACATATGTAAAATGGATTGTGACAAACTAGATTTATCTACTGCTTTCTTCTGCCTGTTTTCTGAAATATAGTAAAGATCACCTGGAAATGGTAATAGTGCTTACAGACTGTAGTGGGAACTCATTTGGTTTGGGACCACAAAATACTTTGTTTATATTGTGCATATTTAGAGTTGTAACTATCAAACACCAAAATTCATTTTGTAACGTGAAGCCCTTAAACATTAAGATCTCTAATCAGTTGTTTCAGGGCCTGGTCATACTTGCCTGACCATTTTTTTAAATAACCTGGGAAAAACCTAGTACATGTATCAATACAAGGAATCATGCCTTACTAAATAATGCTCTCAAATATCCAATGGATAGGAAGAAAGCACACACCTCACTCCATCCCTTCTCTTCAAGAAGGCTGAATAATGGCTTTTTAGGAGGGCAGTGATAGGACAAGAGGAAATGGCTTTAAACTGAGAGAGACTAGTTTTAGATTGGATATTTGGAAGAAATTCTTTACTTTGAGGGTGGTGAAGCACTAGAACAGGTTGCCCAGGGAGGTTGTAGATGCCCCATATCTGGAAGTGTTCAAGACCAGGTTGGATGGAGATCTGAGCAACCTGATCTAGTAGAAGGTGCCACCACCATTGGCAGGAGTGCTTGGAAACAGATGATCTTTAAAGTCCT
Source organism: Petroica traversi (assembly GCA_025920805.1). Lineage (NCBI taxonomy): Eukaryota > Metazoa > Chordata > Aves > Passeriformes > Petroicidae > Petroica > Petroica traversi. Next base: position 1,737,790 of record JAHLSL010000080.1, on the reverse strand, counting down.
TCCAACCCAAACCAATCTATTATTCTGTGAATGTCCCCTGGTCAGTATGTTGGTATCATCAAGGAAAGATGATACAAAATATTTTTGATCAAGGACTTTCTTATGGAATACAATTTGTGGTAATCTGGTTATCACAGGTACTAGCAGACTATACTATCAAAAATATGGTACTATTTTAGTTCAGAATCAAACAAGATTCATATTTCTGAGGAGATCATAAATTGCAGGGTTGAGATGGAAAGCACATGTGCATTTATGAAAGTTTGGAAAATTACAGAGTAAGTGTGCATGCGTTAGTTAGACCAGAAAAAGAAAATTATCAGAAGGGAGCACTGAGCATGTTGAGATGGCTGTGAAGAGAAACAAATCAATATATATATAAATTCCCTTTAGAGGCTGAGGATTTCTGTTACACTTTCTGTCATTGTATCAGGTATGAATCGACATTTCTGCTACTCAAATTCATTCTTGCTATTTGGCAAGATAGTCAAAGGTAAATTCAAAGAGAAAATGAGGGGCAAAAGGAAATACAGAGGACACAGAAGGACATATGTGTTTATATCTTCAGATTATCAGGGCCTTGACAGCAGGCTGGCAACAGATTTTGTTTTTGTACTTTGGTTCCTCCTCCATTTTCCTCCATCTGAGATACCCTGTTTGGGCTTGTTTCTTCTTACAGATAGTCAGAATCCAACTACTCCTGTGCTGCTGGTTAAATTGTCAAACCTTTCTTCCTAGTGAAGAAGAAGGGGAAGAATTGAAAAGAATTCACAAGTGGAGGAAGGGCAAAGTAGATCCCACAGGACTCAGCAGGACTTCAATTAGTTCAGCACTACTGTGTGTTGCCCATTTTTAGTCCTGTTAGAGCATCAAACTGGTGGTCATGGAGGTCTTTAAATCATAAAGCTAGAATCTGCAGAGAAATGCAGAAGCATAAGAATCTTTGTCTTCTCAGAAATATGTTCCCAAAATTTTCTCCATGCTCTACCGACATCTAAGTGCCTTTCTTTCAACCTGTTTAAGAGGTGATGGATGAGACATGAGCCCCAAACTTGTACTGTAGTGGTAGGTCTTTTGTGCCAGTTAATGTAGTCAGTTACCTTTCTTTTGCATCTTTTCTATATTATTGTGTTGTTGTATTGTTGTCACAATGAACATTTTATATGACTAAATTAATAAGGTTTTGTTTAGTTTCTTACTCTGTCCATGTCAAACTAGTTTTTTGGCATAGGCTGTTATCCTCCCTTAATAAGAGGCATTTCTGTATTCTGCGCAAGAATAACTCTCTGACTCTGAGACTTACTCTTCTTGTATCTCACCAGCAGGAAAGAAGAGACTTTGTGCACTGACATGCTGCGTGATCTCCTACATAATGAAAATGCAGCAAATGTGTTCAAGGAAAGGAAATGAAGAATGACAATAGAGGTCCTGTTATGTAAAATCCTCTCAGCTTTTGAAATGTCACTTTCAGTTGTCGTGATGAAACTCTGAATAAAGGAGGAAAATGAAAGACCTCTAATGAGGGCATGCAGAAATTATTGCACATTGGGAGAGGTTTTCTGCAGTGTTGATACCAATGTCCAATATTAGGAGGGCAGTTGCACTACTGGGAGATGCTATCTTCCAGAAAAGATATTAAAATGATGTCCCATCTGTTTCTTTTTAACATCTCTTTGAGATGATAAAGATCTCATGATACCAGCTCGAGGGACATGATGTTAGTGGTGTTAGGGAGGATAGGGAATAACTTTGTTTCCAGCTGGAAAAATCATCCTTTGTTAAATATTATCATTACAAATTAATTGGCACTGTAACGAGCATTCATGACTATACAGCTTGCAAGATATTGTACAGGGCAGACTGGTGACCGTTCTGGTCTGAGTAATAGAATGCACTAAAGCTGTTTAATTGTGGAGTTACCTGTGAAAATGAGAAGAAAACTGATATAAAAGTGTGATGATATACTTGCAGAAGCATCTTTGAGTACCCTTCTGCTTCCTTTAACACAAATTCTATATAAAATCAGGCAGAGTTTAGGAAGAACAAATAAAAGTTTTTGACGATTCTGTGCATATTTAAATTCCTAGCAATGGACTTATGTGAATATTGCCAGACAGATATTTCAGTCATCTGCTTTCTTAATTCATTTCACTAAAAAGATACCAGTTCAACATTTGAGCTGTATCTTGCAAGTATGAGCTGCAGTAACTGCAACAGAAATATAATTAATCATGGTTCCAAAATATTATTTCCATGGTCTACTCAGACTTAATTATGTAGCATGCAAAGCTTCTGAAACCATACCTGCCACCTGTAGACACAGTCCAGTGGAAATGTTGTGAGACAATGTGTCAGAACTGTTACTTAGGCACAGGCTCTGGGTTAGCATGGATACAAAAAATGTTGGGATTATCCAGCCTGGAGAGGCACATGCTGCCTTTCAACTCCACAAGCCACATTCTGTGTCTCAAAGTTTAGGGGAGAGGATGAGAGAAGGGAGAACATGTAGTAAATATCATTAAAGGGTGTACCAGACTTAGATGATGTGGAAGTAGAGAGGAAGTCTTTAATACGCAAAGGGAGACAGAAAGCAAGAACCAGTCATCATACACTGGAAACAGGAAAGCAGACAGAAGTTGCAGCAGGGTATTTTCCACAAAAATATTTTAAACTCATTATTGTCTTCTCTTGGAACTCAAGCAAGAGTTGCAATTTAGTAGCAATACCCTTTCTAATAAAGTTAACAGCTTCACTTTTAGCTTACTGCTTCTAAGAAACCAGAAAGTTAAAGATATGCATCAAGGACATCCAGAGAAGAGAAATTTAGTAGTTCAATTGTAATATTTTATACATTTTGGTGATTAAAGACAGGTTTTTAATCTTTGATTTTGCATATTTGAGGTGAATCTTAGCAATGCTGCTATTATATATATAAGTGTACGCTGCCTGGATGCTGTGTGACTGTACACTTACACATTGTTCAATGAAAACATTGAAAATTTAACTACAGAGTGCTCTAAGTATTTTTTAAAAAATCCATGTTTTAAACTGTTATCTATTATAATTTCAGGTTATTAAGTGTATTTATGAAACTTTTATGAATGTTCAACTATTAATTATATACAATTCATAATCCGTAACTGTATTAGGTTTAAATGATATTTCTCGGAAAGCAAGACTACAACAAAAAGAATCACATTAAACGAGTCTTTAAATGTAAAAATGTGGTTATTATTTCCATTAATTTTTATATTGATTGAACTACAACTTTATAAACACTATCTTTCTTTAATGTTCTGTATTACCTTGTTTCATGCTGGGAAAGATACATGGGTAAGTTATTGATCTGTAACTCATACAAGTTACTTGAAAGGAGTAATTTAATTGCAGACTCTAAATGCAAATATTGGTTTTTATGTCCATGAAACAGAATATTTGTGAGGCGGTCATTTTTTCAACAAGAAAAGTCTCAAAAAATATTAATCAAAATACAGAATAAACCCCCAAATTCACTACCTTTTAAAGATGTCAAGTACCAACGATGACTTCAGCTTTCATCTCAGAAACATACAAGATTATAGATATTATTCTAGAAAATAAGGGACATTTTTAGTTAAGGTAAGCATTTGAAGCAGAATTTGATCTCCCACTAAACGCTAGAAAAACTGAATCAATACTTGCGAAAACGTATCAAAAGAATGAAAGTGTTGATTTTGTCTTCAAATAGATTCTGAAATACCCAGAGTGATAATTAGCAGAATGTACATAAAATTATGATCAAAAACCTAAAGAAGTACAATTCTTCTGTACTTGCACTAGCAGAGTCTCTATTCAAAATGTCACTGTGAGCCATGAAATATAAATAGCAGCTGAAATGTCAATCTCTCCAAATACATGATCACGAAAGATTAGATTTGTAGGATCATAGAATATCCTGAGCTGGAAAGGACACAAGAGTTATCAAATTCAATTCAAAACGCCACACAAGGAAATCTAAAAGTTAAATCATATGTCTAAGGATGCTGTCCAAATGCTTCTTGAACAGTGACAGGCCATGACTGCTTCCCTGGAGAGCTTTTTATAATCGTTGTTCATACTTTCTTAATGTACAATTTGAACTCTTCCTGACAGAGTTTTCAGCCTTCCCCTTGTGCCTATCACCAAACACCAGAAAGGAGAAGAGCACCTTCCTCTCCACTCCCTTCACATTATTGTCATAGACATCAAAGAGGTCTCCTCTGAGCTGAACAAACGTATATCCTCAGCCACCTCTCATAAATCATGCCCTTTAGCCCTTTTTGCATCTTTGTTGTACTTCTTAGGAGAAAACAATAATATAAAGATTAAGTTAGTGAACTGAGAATTCAGTGTTTATATGTATTTTTACTTTACGATTATTTCTTTTTTTACACAATCTTTCACGGAACTCATCTCGCACAAGTTAAGATACTTACTTAGATGTGTACCATATCAGCTCCTGAATCATTCACCTATATTCTTTTTCTTGATCAGTAGATGGGAGGAATCACTTAGAGGAAAAATTAATCCTACCAAAATTAAACTGAGCTTCTGGATAATTTTTTTTTTCAATAGAAATATTTTTTTTCTCTTCACTGATTGAAAAGAATATTCAGTAGCTAGAAAAGGTATTAATGTCTGTCTTATAGACATATAAAAGAAAGTGAGTACTGTCCCAACATTATTCTCCAAGCCTAAAATGTAACCTCCATAAGACTGTAAATACCAGTACCAAGAGTCCAAATCAATAATGAATCCAGCTCAGCACTGTTGGGAAAATTAAGAGCATCATTAATAGGACAGGGAAGGACTTTATTCCCTTGCTATCCAGAAAAATTTTAGTTCTGTTAATTACACAACTAAACTATTTTTATAATTGATTGACTTCATAGCATCATGAATTTAATGTCTAGCATGAACTTTTACAGTAAATTAAAACTTAATTTAGCTAAATTATTTTTATGAACCTTACATCTCTTGGAAACCCCATCCATATCACTTGTGAAATAGAGATATTTTCTTTTCACCAAATCATATTTAATTTTCAATTATGATAGTGTTAAATATGTACCTAAACTCTTCTTAAAATGTAGAAGAAATAAAATCTTATGAAGCTAGACTCCACTCAGTGCTATACAATCTATAGATGGGAAGCTATGACTATAAGCCATTGAAACTTTCAGTTGGATATAAGAAGAAAAGTTGCAGTGTAAATGGGTAGGGGATAGAACAGGATACTTAACAAGCCTGTGAAACCTTCACCCTCAGGGACTTTCAAATTTGAGTGTCCAAGGCCTTGCTCAAAATGATCTTAATTTAAAGTTAGTACTGCTCTGAGCAGGAGAGCAATCTAGATAACCTCTAGAGGTCCCTTCCAACCTAAATGATTACATGAATCTATGATTTTAAGAGGTGGTTCTTGTTTGTGTTCTGAATTAGTTATTTCCAACCACGGGCCATTTTCATGTGTTTAAGCTCTGTCTACTATCAGAATTGGTTTTTCCCATGTGTGAACTTGTAAACAACGACTTCATAATCTTATCTTGGGTATATTTTGCTAGTTCTCCAAATGTTGACCTGCCCTTGTAATTTTTCTCTATAATATTTTTAATATATATAAATACAGCCTCCTTACTTCTATTTAATATTTTTCTAGTTATGCATTTAAATACCTGTTCACCTACTTAGCTGTAGTGTTGCTCAGGGAGCTCATGTTCACTTAATTATTTACTATTTCCTCTAAGTCTGTCAGTTTTGCTGAGCACCAGAATGCAATTTCTCATCCTGCAAGTGTGACCCACAAATTTTGTTCCTTGATGCATGCCCTTTCATTTGCCTTTGTTAAACATATGCTGTCCAAAGAAAAGTAATTTCCTTCTGCAATATAATTTTGTCGAGTTGGACTTTCCCCATTATTTATTACTCACTAATTATCCATTACCAGCAAATTTGATCAGCTCATTGATGAAGAGGTTGAAAAGCAAGAATCAACTTTTCAGAGTTGTCTGATTATGCATCCTGTTGACACTGATACTTCATTTGTAATTACTTTCTAAAACATCTTTCATAGCTGATATTTAAGCTTCATTGATTTTGCATAGCAGTATCTTCACCAGAAGAAGAATGACAAGTAATGCTGTTCTATAGAAGTATAACTGCATTATGTCAATGCAGTTATCTGCTGCAGTTATCAACCAAACTTATTGTGCAAAAAGATCTCACACTTGTTTGACAAGGTACATTTTCCATAAGGCTGTGTTGATTGTCATTTTAGTCTTTGCAGACAAAATCCCTTCTCAAAGTGCCATCACTGTCAAAAACTCCAGCTTAATCATATTATTTACCATCCCTGAATATTGTTAGACCAGGTAACAAGTTTAAGAAAGAAAAAATTCCTAAGTCAGTATCTTGCAGAGACAGTTATGAAAGTAAATATGGAAACATTATTGTCACAAACATGAGCTTTCCTTGCACTCTTTTGAATATGGATATTTTTAAATTATGAATGAGATTACTTTTTTTTTTTACCTCCTAAAATGTCTTCACAAACATATCTCTATAATTCTGATGTAATTTATATTTTTTTTTGTCTTTTTGATGTTTTTGTCTCTTTTCCATTCGTTTATTCATTTTTTCATTCATTGGTTGTGATAAGCAACATAGGAAGCATATAACTTTTTCTGTGTTTTGAAGACATGCAGCACCATTGCTTTTATTATGTAAAATACAGTTAATAGTGATGATGTAAATGTGTAAAATATTTGCATAGTAACCCAGAAATGTTTATTTGAGATCATTATTAATTTCTAGATTACTGAGACAGAAATAAATGACTTCTTGGTTTCTGGGGACAAAAGGGATAGCCTGTTCTTTCCTTGACTTATTGGTATAACATTTTCATACCTGCTAACATGTAAAAATAATAAGAATATTGCTTCTGTGGTGTAGTGACCAGTATTTCTGTCTGGGATTTTTTGGATCTGAGTTAAAATCATGTTAGTCTAGTGGTACAAATATTAACTCATTTCAGAGACTATGACTAGGCCACATCTCTCTCTTGGTCATAAAATGTAAAATGGATTTGCATGTGTTCAGCAGCCACTTGATTGTGGTCAACAGAAGCCCAGAGAGCAATCTGAAAATTCCAGAAAAGAAAGGGACAGACTCACAATAAAAATGTCAGATATGGCATGCATTTTCAGTTGTTTAGATTTACAATTTTTTGAAGTTCTTTCTTGCCTTACGTACAAACTTAATTTTGTTATTTAATATCGGGAGTCATGTACCGTAATTTTTACAGGACTTTTCTAAACTCCCTTTATTCTATGTTGTGCAAGAACCTCTGCTAAATAATATATATATATTGTAAAGGAATGGTTATCAAATTAGGGTAAAATATAAATGTACCAGTCACTTTAACAGTCAAGGTATGAGTAAATAAAAAATTAAAATTTGTTATATTATAATGAATGTTTTTATTAGGTTTCCAGCATTTTTAAAGACAGGCCTTTAAAAGGTTATGGTGTCAAAAACAAATTAGGTACATAAAAGGAAGTGTTCTAATTAACTACATATAAATTTGAACATTAATTTACATCTAATTATTTTATCCCTTAAACTTCTGTGTAGCTTTTGAGAAAAAAAAAAGGCTAAATTAACAGTGTATAATTTTATTGATGCCCTTTCCCATAAAGAGATAATTTGAATGAATTGCTGAGCTGGTGTATTAGGACACAACCAAACTGGAAAGCAGCCAGCTGACATTCTGCGAAGTTCATGTAATAGTATATATTAGGCTAAAGCAGCTAAGACATATATTATCCCAAAGCCTCTTGCAGCTCTTAACACTAGGTCTGCTGGTAATATGCAGCAGAAAATCAGACTAAGTATTGTCAGGAATCTACCTGGAATTTCAATTAAAATCTTGCTGAAATCTCCCTGATTCTTTATTTTTCTTTTAATTATTGCTTGACCACTTCAGTAAATTGGTCTAATCTCTGAAAATATCATATTCAAGTTTTCTTGACAGCATAGTAAATAATCATCAAAAGACAGTTGTTAACCAGCTAAACTAGTAAAACTGATAGCCAAGGGACAAATCTGAACACATTATTAATTTGTTTGATGTGTAGTCAGTGCTGCGTAAAACATGGTTTTACTGCACAGATACTCAGAATCTGAACCGACTAACATGGCAATCAAATCCAATGTTTTATTCCAAATTAGAGAATTTATTGGAGCGACTTCTGTGAATATGACTTATTTTAATCTAACCAATAACTTAGGGTCGGTGTCATGGTTTAATTTCAGTAGGCAGCTGTCCTGATTTTGGCTGGGATAGAGTAAGATTTTTTCCTGGTACCTGGTACAGAGCTGTGTTTTGGATTCAGTATGAGAATAATGTTGGTAACACACTGATGTGTTGGCTGTTGCTGAGCAGTGATTACCATAAGTCAAGGACCTGTCAGTGCTCTGCCAGTGAGGAGGGCCTCAGGAAGCTGGGAAGGGACACAGCTGGAACAGCTGACCTGAACAGACCAAAGTCACATTCCACACTACTGAACGTCATGCTCACCTTATAAACTGGGGGAAGTGGGCCAGAAGGCCCCACTCACTGCTGGACATGGATGGGTCATCAGTTGGCAGGTGGTGAACTGTATTGTGCATCACTCAATCTTCATGCATTTTACTTTTTTCTCTCTCTTTCCTTTCCATTGCAAATATTATTATTATTATTATTATTATTATTAGTAGTAGTAGTAGTAGTAGTAGTAGTAGTAGTAGTATACCATTTTAATTTGTTTTAATTATTAAACTGTTTGTATCTCAACCAATGGCTTTTAATTTTTTTTTTCCTGATTTTGCACCTCCCTCTAGGGGAGGGAAGAAGTGACTAAGCAGCTGTCTGGTACTTAGTTCCTGGCTGGGGTTAAAATATGACAGCAACTAATCCCCACACATCCACTTGCTTGCTTCCCCACAGCAAGATGGGAGTAAAATTGGAAAATGAGAAAACTTCTGGGATGAGATCATAAAGACAGTTTATAATTTAAAAAAAAAAAAAAAGAAAAAATACAACAAAGAGAGGGGAGGGGAAGGAAACTACAAGGAAAATGGGTGATGCAAAAGAAAATAATTTCTCTGCACCAATCAAGAGATGCTCAGCTAGTTCGAAAGCAATGCCAGCCTGTCAACCTCCTCTCCCCAGTTTCATTGCTGAGCAATAGAACATTAGGGGACATCCCTTGGGTTAGTTGGAGTCGTCTGTCCCATCTATGTCCCTCCCAATCCCTTGTGCATCCACGGCCTCCACGCTGGTGGGGTGGGGTGAGCAGCAGAAAAGGCTTTGACTCTGTGTAAGCACTGCTCAGCAGTAATGAAAACATCCCTCTGTAATCGGCACTGTGTTCAACACAAATCACAGCCCTGTATCAGCTACTATGGATATATTTAACTCTGTCCAGTTAGTCAGTGCAGTCACTGAGTGCTTTAAGAGTAAAATATTATTTAAGTATTCGTATTAGGAAAGCCATTACACTTAAAGTTTCCAGGAAACATCCCACTGACAATGAGATATGAAAGAAAATCTGCACTAAAGTATGATTTTTTTTTGCTGCAGAAAAAAACAAGCATGGCTTGCCCAAGCAAGAGGAATTTTACCTTTCAATTTCTAATGTGCATGCCAGGTTTGTGCTGCTCTAGTATTAAAATCCACTCAGCCTGTCTGTAAGAACTGCACATTTGTAATTAAAAGGAGATTAAGGTAATTTACTACTCTCTTGTCTGCTGCCCACTAATTTTCTTTCAAAAGGAATAGCAGCGCACTTCAGGGATGCAAGCACACTAACAACTTGAATGAAATAAGAGCCCAGTAAACAGTATAAGTGGATGTTATCACATCTTTTCATGCTAATTGAGTTATTGGATTGATCTGTTTCTTTCTAATAGTGTCAAGGAAGCTAAAACTTTCTGAGATTAGAGCTTTTCTGGGTTACCTTTTCAATCAAGAAGAGGATCTAGATTGCCAGTGCCTTAATATTTTCAACAGCCTCTTTTCATTTATTCATAAAAAAATGCCTGGGATTCATCTGACCATGTGTAAATTTGTGACTGAGCTGAGAACTAAGCTCCTCATAGAGCAAAGAGCAATAAGCATTTTAGCAGCAGTTCACGGCACAGTAATACAAATCATGCCCTAATATTTTTTGTCTTCTTTCTTCCACGAATAGTAAAATAGGATGACTAGGTCAAGTGCAGATATCTATACTGTGGTCATCTAGATCAACATTCATAAGCTGATAGCTCTGTAATGGCATGTAAGGTGCACTAGTGCACCTAAGACATTTACACAAGGCTTGAAAATATGATACAAGGTCTGTGGGAGATTCATGTTATTCTCTAGTGATAGAGGAAGGCTGTAGTGGGAAGTACCCTTGACTTTGTATAAAACCCCCAGCTGTCTAATTTAGGTAGTCAAGTTCTACCTTAAGACATAGTGAATCCCATTCAAGGGTCTGAACGTGCCATATTTTGAACAATTATCTTCTCTCTTCAGTGTTTCATAGCTCCTATTACTTGTTAAACCACACAGCTGAAAAACACTGATTCAATAACTGCAGTATGTAAATACTATGGATGGTATGCTATAGCATACTAACAGGGTTGTTGTTTCAATTTTCAAAAAATGTAATATTCCTATGGAATAAAGTGTTGAGCCTTAAAATTTATTCACTATGCATTTGCTCAAAAAAGTGTAACATTGCTACTATTTCTTCATTATGAAGGGCATTTGGGATTCTGTCAGTGTGACACTGACAGCAACTGTGGGATAAATATTTTACTTTTCCACTGGGATTTATCAGTTATTTAACAACTGAAAAAACAGGAAGTAATCTACCTTCCACAGTCCATGCTTATTGTTCAGCCTATTGGATAAATGAATGCATCTCTTGAAACCTGTTAAAAAATTAATCACTTTTAGGATGCACAAGACAATACTAGCTCTAGTAATGTATGCATTCCTTTGGCATAGATTACTGTATAATATTTAAAGACAGCTGTTTCTCCACAACCCAGAGATGGTAGGACAGATGGATAGGCAGAGGGGTGGCAAATTCCTCAGAGGGCTTTATCAACTGCTTGCCATATTCAAAAGGTAGAAGACAATAATTTACAGTGTAGCAGAGCTTACATTATATAGTCAGTGTAAATAGTTTGACTTGTTAAGCTGATCAAGTTTTTTAATACTTGCATTAATACACTTGCTGTCCTCTTCTGCAGAGGGAACTCATTTCAACATTAAAATGTGTATGTTTTAACATCAGAAAAATGCTATTTCAAGGGCACCAGTCTCCATCTTTACAATAGAAAGCATCAAATAATCATTTGAAAAAGTCCACATGACCGTACAAGATCCTGTAAATAGCACCAGTCCATATTATATCCTTTCATACCATTTCTATTTCTGCCCATGTGGCAAATCTTTTGCAATTTATCAGTTGCTATTTGAGTCATTATATGAAGTAGAAGAATGAATGGGCCAGGCTTTTTGTGTCAAGGGTTCTCTCACCAAAGACTGGGGTTTCAATATAAAATTATAGTTTATAAGCAAGAAAACAAGCAAATGTGATACTCTGCAAAATTGCAGAGTGTTTATTTGTGACATAAATTTGTTATTGTGCAGCTATATACAAAATAGGTACTTCTCTATTCAGTGTCTCCTTATTAAAGCAGCTCAGTGTGTTCTCTTCCTTAAACTATGATTCATGAAGTCACCCTCGTTACTGCATAGAGGTAAATAAAGCTGTGCACAGAGGATATAAGCTACAAAGCACACACAAGAATCCAAACAATAGAGTAAATGCACATTACCACACTAACACAGCTCCCCAGCACTCCGTGCACTCATAAGTGTTTAAAATGACTGTGGCTTGCTTTAAAAAGCAAGCTATTTGAGACTAAATATAGAGCATACATAGTGTGATGCCAATTCACTCTCAAAAAATTGAAATAATTCAGTTTTGCTCCAGCTGTCCCTCAACATTTACACCTGAGAAAAGATTTTTATTCCTTAAAATGTAGATGATAAACATCAAACATATTTTTTAAATTTCTCAGTTGCATTATATCTTTAGAAATTGTGAGAGTTAAGAATTTTTTCTTGTCAGTTATTGATTCAGTGTTCCGGTCTTCCAAGACCATGTTCATACTGGGTATATTTGTGGCAGGATTTCCATTATACCTCTTCAAACAAAGAATCTGGGAATAGGCTTTAAAATAAAAACTAAGAATTGTCTTGCATTAGATGATTACCATGACTAAGGACTAAAAAAAACCCTAACTGTAACAAAAACTCCTTCTTTTTTAAGAGCTGTCAATATTGAGATAGCAAAATCTGTCCTTGGGGTAGAAAGAAGAAACCTACGTACATTTTGCAATAGAGGTGCAAGAACCAAGTTTAGATGAAGGCACCCTCCAGAAGACTAAAAACAATTTATATTTTGAAGCCATTTCATACTTTTTGGAGGATGTGAAAAGGAACTCAGAGTTCTCCAGCACTGGCACTTGACAGTTGCAGAGTACAGCTGAAAGTTCCTAAATACTCTTTGAGACACAGAGCAGTTAATGTAGCCTGGAATGAGGACGCAGGGAAAAGGAACACTAAGAAAGAGGAAAGAAGAACAACAGATGGCATAGCCAAAGTATAGTCAGCAGCATAAACTTCAAGGGAAACAAACAAATCCCAACGGCTGTGAGTAATAAATTTGCACAGTGGGGAACACACAGTTCTGGAGAAACTTCAGTCAGAAAATAAACTGTGCATCAATCCTAAGCTTTCTGTTTAGTGCTAGTTGTCCTAGTAGATTTTCCACAAGCTTTAGAAATTTTTCTTCCTACAAGTCTGTTTTGAGACTGCAGGGACCTGCCGGAAGAAAATACTTTCCCTGAAGCCTGAGGTGCCCTTGCAGAGCCATGTCAACACCCTGCAGACTGGAGAAGAAAGACCCCTCCATAGGGATTGTTGCTTATCCTAAGTACTCTTTAGGCCACTTTGCCATGAGAAAAGCATAGAATGGAGCTACAGGATGGTGCTAACTCCAGGCTTGGCAGGGGCAGTATCTGGCTGGCACATCCTGTGTAATGCATCCAGACAAAAATTCCCACTGTGGCAAACAGTGTGAAGAAGTGACTGTTCATACACATATCACAGTCAAACAAAGATCACCCCAAGTTAATGGACAGAAATATGCTCCCTCAAATATGCCTCCCTGGAACTTGGACCATTCTAAGCCACTGTGACAGGAACTTGAGATAAGACAAAGGTAGCACTAGTGTCAAAACATTAACAAAGCTGGGGGAGAAGTATGCATTACTGATAGTGGACACAAAGAATGCAGAACGTATGGACCACAAGGAAAACCAACTCAGAAACTGTGTTGAAATCAACTCCCTCTCAATAGAATGTAATTCTGGTCAGGGAAGAGCGCAACCATCACCAACAATCCATGCACTAAAGAAACCCCCTGACTCAAAACAAGACGAAAATTCAACATGGGACTAATTAGTATTAGAAGTGAGAGAATCCTTTAACCAACAGAATAAGAGAAACGTGTAGCCAATGAGCATTAATTTCTTTGTTTGCTAAAAGGTATAAATAGTGACAAGCTTTGAACAACCTTGGGACCCCCACCTACAAGAATCACAGAAGCACAGAGCCATGAAATAAACTGAGGTGGAAGCAACCCACAAGAACCATGAATTCCAACTCCTGGCCTGGCACAGCATCATCCCCAAGAATCACATTGTGTCTGAGAGTATTCTCCAAATACTTCTTGAACTCTGTCACGCTGATGCAGTGACCACTTCCCTGGGGAGCCTGTTCCAGTGCCCAATCACCCTTTGCATGAAGACCCTTTTCCTAATATCCAACTGCCTCTGACATAGCCTCAGGTCAGGTTCCTCACATCCTGTCACTGGTCACCACAAAGAGATCCTTCCTCTTCCTTTCATGAGGTCCAGGTTGAAGAAGAGCAAGTGGCATGCCACTGTATCTTCCATGGGTATATTCTGCTTTATCTGTCTATCTCCCCCTCTCTCTCACCCCATTTCTTTTCTATTTTTTTCTTATTCAGCCTGGAGAAGAGAAGCTATTACAGCATGTTCTAGCATCTAACAATGGACTTTTTACAAGTGACAAGACAAGGGCTGATGGCTTTAATCTGAAGGAGACTAGTTTTAGATTACATATTTGGAAGACATTCCAGGCTGTGAGAGTGGTGAGGGAACTTGTTCAAGACTAGGCTGAGCAATGTGGCTTACTGGAAGATAAACCTATCCATGGTGGGGAACTTGATTTTTAAGGGCTCTTCCAACATAAATAATTCTAGTATTCCATGATTTTCATGAAATATAGTATGATGGAGACAATGTGCTGGTTCAGGCTCAGCTGAGGATAGCTGTACTTGGCAGCAAATGTCTGTCTTCTGCTAAACTCTGAGGCAATGACCTGGTACCACAAAAGGTCTTACATGATCAGCCATTTTTGAAAAAGAAGTTACAAAGTTTAATTTTATTTTATGGTGAGGGGATTCAATAGTGTGAGAAAAGACTCAGAGCAAGAATCTTATTGTACTGACATATGTTTTTCCTTGTAGTAAGGTCAGGGCTCCCCTGTTTGTAGTTTATATTTCAGTGCTAAGTAAAACACTATAATGATGTAAAACTGTAGGTGACAGGGACATACCTACAGACAAAGTTTAGGTTGTGATTGTGGAGCTATTGAATGAGGTGACTACATCTCAATCACCTCATGGTCATAGCATGATTAGAAAATGTGTCCTAGAAGTAAAAGAACAAGGTTGCTGTGACTGGCATTACCTCAAGTCTGAGAGCTCACTTCTGAAGGTAATTAAGAATTAGCCTGGAGCCGGAAATGTAGCTCAGCTAAAAAAAAAGCTAAAACCACTCAAAATCCTACATCAATCTGACTGCACTTAGCAGATTAATATAAACAAAGACAAAAACATAATAAAAGGAAGTAAAGTTAGAATAAATGGAGAGGCCTTTAAGTGACAGAGCATAGACTTAGGCATTAGAAACAAAAAATTGAAATCACAACTAATTTTGAGTGCACAAATTAGAGTGAGATTCATATGTTTTCTTCTAGAGAAAGAATTAACAGAAGAATAGCTCATTACATTGTCTTCTAGTGAGGACAGAGGTGACTTGCTAGACCATCCAGTACACCTGCACAAGAGAGGCAGCTGGGGCACTGGACCTGAAAGAGAGAAGACATTTCTGGATCATCTTCTAATGGTCAAACAAGATTCCTTAATGACTCTCAACTTGCACTAGATGAATCTACTGAAGCAATTTTTCCGAGCCCAAATATCTACTTCAAGTTGAGCTGAATGTCTACCTCCAGACCTTGTCGTGTTACATCAATTTGACCCGAGCTAATGGCTGCAATTTAGACTACTTCACATGCACACAAATCCCTGCATGAGAGATCTGAGAGTAGTAGTATAATTCAGTTACCTAAAACATCCATCTAGGAATCTACAGAATAGTTGAGCTATTTGTAAGGTGCTGATATATGACAAAGTAAAAGAGATTTTCACCATTCTGGACTGGCATCTGGAGACCAAGTGAATATCTTGGGACATTCCAGTTGATACTAAATACCTATTTAAAAAATTGTATTAACTGTGAGGGTCTATGACATTGATGTCTACATCTCACCTAATCTCATGGATTGCTGTAGTGAACAGAGCCTGACACTTCTCAAGTGAAATTTATTCTTCTGAAGCAATGTCTAAATTGCTCACTGGTCTAAATTGTTCTCTGCTCTGAGTTATGAATGCTTATATTTTCCTACTGGCTATAAAGCAAATTAATGTAAAAGGAGATATTGAAAAAGAAATTAGCTGAATTGCAAGATTTAGCCCAGACTACAAGAGCAGCACCACTAAAGCTTAAGAAGAAATGAGGTACTTAGGGTCCAACTTGTGCATTGGTGAAAACAGTAGGGTTTTGGAGATTTAATTTATTAGGCCCAAAATTTGAGTCTTATTTTAAACCAATATGAAAAGCTTTACCAAAATGGCAAATAAGGAAATTGTTTTATAAATGCAAGTATACATACATATATTAAGAAGATTATAACAAATATGCTGAGGTTATACGCTTTTAACATCTTTGAAAAACAGGATTAAATAACAACATCATGGGCTTTGAACTGGAATGTCTAGCAGTAGATGAAAGTTGTACAAGTTCACCAAGTGTCAGAAAAGACCCTTATGCCTGCACATAACCAATGTACTGCCATTATCTAGAGATGAAAAAGCCGTGAGCACAACGGGAACCAACTCATCGCTTAATTTAGCTCCAAAAATAGGGTAAGCAACTTTCAGTGTTCAAGAGGATTTGCAGAAAATCTACACAAGTAAAACACAAAAAAACAAGGTCATGCAATTACAGGACAGGAAATGACGGCTTTGAACTGAAAGAGGGAAGGCTTAGATTAGATTTTTGGAAGAAATACCTTACCTTGTGGGTGGTGAGGCACTAGAACAAGTTTCCCAGAGAAATTCTGGAAGCCCCATTCCTGGACTTGTTCAGAACCAGACTGGATGGGGCTTAGAGAAGTCTGTTCTAGTGGAAGGTATACTGACTCATGGAGTAGGAGTTTGTACTAGATGGTCTTTAAAGTCATATAAAATATTCTAGGATTCTATGGGTTTAAAGTGAATTAGTTGAAATTCTAGATCAACTAATCAAAATTTCAAAATGTATGCAAAACAGTGTTTTAGTATGGATTTCATGTACCATTTAGAGCCAGTCCACAGTTCTCCATCATATATTTTTTTTTTTTTTTACTGAAATTAGAATTTTGACTAAACCAAAATTTCTCAAAACTCTCTTTTCCTCCTTGAAAAACTTAGGAAAATAAACTTTCCAAAAAGATAAGGTGGGATTCATCTCACTTAGGTTAAGAAGTTTATAGCATAAATGTTTTCACCTAAGCTAATTACTTTTAGGTTCCTTTTAAACAAATTTTAGACATCTACTGTAGAAGGAGATGAACTGCACATGAGAAAACCTGTGTTTTCTCTATTATTCAATTAAAGGCAGCATATGGCAGGCTCAGATGCAGAATTACACTGCTTATATATGCATCTGATAAAACTAATCCCATTCCAGGCTTCTAAAAACATCTCATAAAAAAAAAAACAAAAAGATAACTGTGAAACATTTTGCAACTCAGGTGCATGTTCTCCCATGCTTCTATGCCTGACACTCCCTTACTAGTCTCTCTGCTTATCTGTGTCTATGCAATCTCCAGATGTGTTGCTTCACCTTTCCAAAAGGGAGAACAGGACTCAAAAGTGTGTGTAACGAAAAAAAAAAAAGAAAAAACTACCCCAAATTTCCTTCCTTGCACTTCTAAAATCAGAGGTATGCCTATTAGAAATGCCAGTTCTTGGTAATATTAATGCTGATGTAAAGTTGCTTTTGAACCCGTAGAACAATTAGACAAAGTAAAATGAGATCTTGAAAGTTGAGCTGAAGGTAGAAGCATTCTCTTAGTTATGAGAAGCAGAGATACTTGTCTCTGAGAGAAATGTATTGAAACTTTTATGGAAATGTCAGAAATTTCTTTTTCTTCAGTCACTGTCACAGTCAAAAGAGGAAGTCTGTATAAGACTGAAGAGAAATATACCCTATGGTTTCTTGGGATGTTGTGGCATGTGTGTAGGAATAAGCAAAGGAGAGACAAACACATAAAGCAAATATTCCTAACATTTACACTTCTGTTTTGAAGCAAAAATCTGGAGAAGCCTGCACAGCCCATTTCCAAACAAATAACATCACTACTAGTTCCTTTCTTACCATTAAATGGCAAATCTCACAGGAGAGAAACAGTATTTTCAGGAATAAAATTTATGATCAGAAGTTACTTCATGAGCATGATTCTACCATGAGACTTCCATGTATAAACAGTAGAGGAAAATAACTCTCTAGCTCATCAAAAACACCTGTGCAGTCATGGTAAAAATAGAAGGAGGTCTTTTTAAACATGCACTGAAGAAATTTTGATATGTTTTCAAGTGCACTTTCTTTTCTTTCTTTAATTTTTTTTTCACAAATACATGTTTGAATGTGCTTCAAAGTTTGGAAAGATATTATCAATGAGCGTTCCTCACAGGTGTTTTTAGTACCATTCATTTCATGACTTGAAATCTCAAACTCTTTGCGGAGGCCAGTGGAGCTGCTGACCAGGATTCTGAAAGGGTCTACTGGTAACACAGTACCTAGGGCTGTGTTATCCTCCACAGTCAGGGTGATCCAAAGTTCTTCCCCAAGACATTTATTTTAATTCCACTATCCCAGTTTGCCCATTGGCCTTCATGGGAAGCATTTTCGTCCTTATATGGAATTTCTCTGGAATGTTCTCCCCAGTTCGATGCCCCATTGGCCCATTCTCCTTGGGCCCTCCTTCTGTCCTGCCTCATTGGTTCCCCAACCCATTCATCAGCATTGTACCGCCCCAGCCCTCTCCCTATTGGTTGTTGTAAACCCCGCCCCCTTCAGTACTTAAGGGCTGGGTTCCGCCTTTTTGGGGTCTTTGTCCCTGGACCCTCCAGGCTACGGAATAAACCAGACCTTGGAACCTGCACAGAGCCCCCTGTGTGCTCCTTGTGCCGCTGTTATTGCTTCTCCCCTGTGCTGTGTGTGTGCTGGGCATTCTGAGTGTGAGCTCCCTGTATCATCCTGCTGCCCCAGGCTGTGGAGATGCTCTCGGAAGGTCACAGCCCTGCCTAGCTGGACACCACCAGACACCACCAGGACTCAGCAATAACTCTTCAAATGAAACCGAGGCTGACATTACGGAATTGTGCCAAATAAATGATCACACTTTTTATATGTCCATAGAAACTTGTATCTCCCATCATAATCTTGCCAATTCATCTTTGGTAATTGTGGCTTGATGTTAAAAAGCTGTACACCAGTACAGCTTAGTAATAACGATTTTAAGGTGGTATATAATTGAAGTGTTTTAGCAGTGAATAAAATTTTGCCAATGGTTCCAAATAGTTCGAGGAAGCTAACGCAATGGCATTGCAACCTGTTCAAACTTACAACACCTGGTGGACTTAGAATAATACCATTTCAGTCTTGTCTTTCTTAGTTTTGTATGTGGTTATTAGAATTAATTTCGGTGATGGAAAAAAAAAAAAGCCAAGACCCATCTCCTCACTCCCAGCAATCAGCTATTGGATTTCACAGGAAAGAAAGCACTGAATAGAAGATGTGGCGCATTTTTACACTTCAGACTGAAGTAGTGTTGTTTTACCACACTGTAGATTCTGACCTCACAAAAACATACAACTGAGTTAGGATTAAGATTTCCTCTTCTTTTAAATTAAGCCTTCTGTCAGGGATAGTCCCACAGCAAAGAAGTATTGGAAAAATCAATATGTCTTACAGTTGACTATTATGAGCAAGTTGACTTAACTGTGCTATGTATGTATGTATGATTTGTGACATTACTACTGTTTTTGATTCAAAACAATAGCATTTTAAACACAGAGAGCCAAAATATTCCACCATGTTTAAAATGCAACTTTGTATAAAAGGAATCTTTCCCTAAGTTAGCAAGGAAAAGAAAAAAAAAATACATAAATAACCTTTAACAACTGAAACTCCTGCCCAGAAACTTCGCAAGCCTAGACCCAGGTTCTCTAAAAAGAACATATATGAAGATTTTAGTCACTTTATGCTTCCTCTGCTGCTAAATCAAAGAATTTATAACTTATTCATACATATACAAGCCTCCAGCAAGATCTTTCTCTTACCATAATATCACCTTACAGGACTACATTTCTAATTTAGGCACCTTTATAAATTTTTTTTTGGGATAAAATCAATGCTCAAGCAAGAAGTTCTGCAGCAGATAGTTTGTGCTATGCAGCTCTAGGTTGGATTTTGACTTCCATTTACCTATCTGGGTATACCACCCTTTTAGAGAACTGTCCATTTTCCCCCTATTATTGCAGTGCATCAGGGAAAATACAAATTTATTGTGCGTATCATGCAACTTCCTTATTTTTTTCACATCAACAAATACATTTAACAATGCATTCTGCATATGATCATGGGTTGCACCAGAAAAGTCTGTAGTTCACACTGTACATGCCTGTTAATGCCAGTAAGCATATGTTCTGAAAAAGCAATTAATTAGTCATTAAAATTCTGTGTCCATGACAGAACAGAACTGGGTGCAAATGAGATTAAATGCCTCTCTGAATGACCACAGAAGATGGATTTACTTGAGTCTGCTTTTCCAGTGCTCTTTATCTCCCTGTGAGAAATTCCAACAAGTACAGTTGTAGAAAAAGAATAGTAGAATGAAGATCTAGATTGTGATACTGAATGATCAATGAGCTATGATAGATAACCAGAAGCTTAGTGTCTAGTGCCTTTTTTTTTGTCTGTTACTTGACTTTCAGTATTATCTTCTGCAATGGGAAGAAAAAAAAAACCAAAACCAACAACAACAACAAAAAAGTGAATGTCCAATGGAAGTTCTCTGAAAATTCAGATATGGTCCTTCAGATAAGGATATACAATGTGGCCAGTAAGTGTTCCCCTGTAAGGAAATCTGTTTCCAGGTGTAGGGAGAAGCAAGGCAGCAGTGCTGGAAAGCTCATGTTAATAGGCCATGTGACAACAGTGCTGTGCAAGGGAGTGATATGGTGTCAGTTCTGCAATATGCAGATATTTCTTCTCTTTACCTTCCTCAGCTGAGGCCTTGTAATTCTTGCACATGGGATGATGATGTGGGGTGTTGTGCTCTTGTCACCCAAGAGCCTGAGATGAATGCTGGTTGGAGGGAGTTCAAGCCTGGAAGGTGTCTGATAGTCCACTTGGCTTGGCTGCACTAGCTCACCGGAGTGCTAATAGGAGCGTGTCTCTGTTAATCATGCATATATATTTGGGTGGGAAAGTGTGAAAATCTTTTGCTGATGTGGCCTACCCATCATTTGCTCATGCTGCTAAACAGAACTTCTCACTGTCATGTTAATTGGTGCCCTTTTCCCTCCACTGGATTATGAAACATAATGTTAACCTAGAAATAACTTGGATCTTTTTTCATGGAATATTTGCCATTACACCCAGTGATCCAATCTGTAGTGAAAAGTGTACTCTAGACAACATCCTCAACATCTGATAAATAACAAACATTCTATGCCTAGGGCCATTTCATTTTCCATTCTGAATTATGAACACAGTTTCATCCCCCTTCTTCCAAGAGAGGTCAGTCAGGGTTTATCCACTATAAAAGCTCAAATGTGTAGACTTTCTCATCTTTTTGTCTCATGTCTCATGTAATTTAAGATATCTAAAGACTGTGCCCATCCTAGACCCAGTTGTTCAAATAGCGTGTAATTAAAGAAATGGCTCTGAGTTTGGCTAAAATCTATAACTGGCATAAGGAGTTGGCTTTTTACTCCCAACACACCCTCTTAAATATTCTTAGAGCTAAAAGAATCACTCATGGAAACTGTTTGTCTTTGCTGTCCCAAAGGTAATATGAAAGATGAAAGGAAGAAGAATGAAACAGGATGACTATTTAAATCTTACATTTTTCCCATGGAGGAACTGGAAAGTTAGGAAGAACTTAAATGCCATAAATTGTTAAAAAAAATGGAATAGAGATTTCAAACTCCGTGATGGGTTGATGCTCCTTTGAGGTAGAGTGGTGACTACAGCAGTTGAAGAGGAATAAGGAACTCTGGCTTCCCAACAAAAAAGGGCTGTGTGCCTATGGACATATAAATTTGGTTTTAATAATGCTTCAGTATTATTTTGACGTAATGAGAATAAAAATGTTTCTTCACATTTTCCTAGTTGTTGTGTGCAGACTAACTGTTGCCACAATTTGTGTATCTGCAAGCATTTATACATCAGTAAATATGCTGTGCATCTTCAGAAAAAGTTTCTATGATAAAGTAGATAGTAGCCCATGTTAATGACTGCCAGAGTGAGACTAATGCAAAAAGAATGTAGGACAAAGCTTATCAATTGCATCCCAAAGGTGGTAGCCACAGTAAGAAATGCGTCCTGAAAGAATTTTGTCGTCTGCCATTTAGTAGTTTAGTAGAGGCAAAGGACAGCCTCTAGGCTGTCTTAGAAACAGCATTTAAAATCATGAAAGATACCTAGATTTCGTCTGCCACCTTGGATTTTACTTCTAAGAGCAGGAAATTCAATTAACATTTTAGTGTCTTGGTTTACTATTCTGTGACTCTGCATCTTCTCTTTGTATTGAGATTGCATCACATGTGCCAGTAATTTTAATTTTCTAAAATAATTCCTCATATGTTTGGCTAGTTACCAATAGATTTGGCCTGCACAGGTAATGAAGGCAAGAAAGCCTTCAAAGCTATTTGCAAAAGTATATTAAGAGGAGCACATTTATTTGAATTTGTTAGATTATAGCTCACCCTCTTTTCCCCTAGATTCAAATTAATCTTGATAACAATAATTAATTTTCATCTTCAAGATTTAATAATATATTAGGGTCAAATTATTATTGGATAATTGCATTTAGTATTTTTGAAACTTGTAATTTCCATGATTTGCTGTTTCTCTTTCTTGAAGCACTGATACTCTGAGCCTGTTCTTTACTTCCTGCTTGATGGTTGTCTAATTATTGTTTTAAAAGTGTAATGCATGTTCATTCTAATGGAAGATCCATTTGGTTAAAACAAGACTTTTTTGATTTTTCTCCCAGAGGTTTTACAAACTTTTTATTATGCAGTAATAAGGAAATGAGTTTCTGTCTTGAGGGAGGCTTGGGAAATCTTTACCTATAGCTATTACCAATGTTACTGGAGCATGGCCAGAAAATACCGTACTGTTGTGGTTAAAGAGATTAGTAAGAAATTCAGTGTGTGATCTAAAATTCTAATACATTTTCCCACTTGAGACATGTCACCACATGGACCTGATTCTGGGCAGAGTTGCACAAGCATTGACATTTCTCTGAGAGCAGTATAAAATTCTGAGATATCTCATCTTAACTGATCATATCTGATCCCAGTCCAGATTTGTGGAAATACAGATCTGCATTTACCCCAGCTCCTCAGCGGCTGTAAGCACTTCAGCAGTGCCACTGTGCTCCCAGCACTGTGCTCTTCCCATGGTGGAATCCCAATGTCCTTAAGTAGCTGGGATGAGTAGCAAGGTAACTAAAGCAAACGTAGCTCTATGTTTTGAATCAGGAAACTGGTCTTCATGGTATTGCAGGACAAATTTAGAGTGGCTTCAGCGGGAGCACTGAGTAGCAAAGGTAAACATTTCAGCTGAAATGCTAGCAAATTTATCACAGGAAGAAAGGAAGCAAAACTGAGAAGTGGCTTTACTGATGCTCAGAGTGTTAATGTGTCTTCAGGTCCACTGCTCAGAGAAGGTGGAGCCTTTTTAAGTGGTAGGAAGGAACACATACTGCAGAGGTACACTGGGTAAAGCAACTGAATGCATGAATCTGGAGAATGTTGACCTTTATCTTTTATTAAATTGAATGCTATGCTGGTTTAAAATTTTCCTCTTAAAAGTTTAATTGGAGATTAAACGTTCACAGTTGGAAATGTTTCTTTATCCAGCAGGACTTCAGCCATTATTTATTTACGATATATCTGACCCAGGCTGCAAAGTCTTGCCTTGAGTTTGGGGAGATTCAGTAATAGTCTTGCAAAGGCAATTGCTACTTCATCAGATTCTCTGGCCCTAAGGATTTTCTTTTCAGCTCCTTTAACTTAGCTATGTTGAAACATTTGTCAGGCGTCCAGTATTATGTGTGCTATACTCATGACTACTTAGACATCATGAAAGTTGTATTTTTTGTTTATCATTGAAAATAGGATTACAGTGAAAACATATTAAATATTGGTTTTAACTTATTCCATATGATACCATATGAGGAAAAAGATACTGACCTAAAAAAATCCCATGAAATCTTTACTTTTATGTTAAATAGCTCTTTACTCTAATTATTCAAAATTCTCTTGTACATTGCCATTATTTAGTTACTAAGGAGCCTTTAATGCAGTAAGCCCTAGCCATGACAAATTCTTAGCAAGACTGTAGTTTAAACACATATTAGAAAATAACTAAGAGCTGGAGAAAAAAACAATAATGTGATGACAATGTTCAGTCTGATAGCACTGAATTTAGGTACTTATTTTAAATATACATTCTTGCTTTCTTTATAGATGAAAAGCAAAGAGTGAGACTACTTGCTCAGGACAAATCAAACTTTGAGAGAACTTTTCCTCTCCCCTGTCAGTGCAATGAGGTACAAGGACCAGAGTCTGCTAGATGCTAAAGGTTAAGTGTGGTGAACGGGGTTTGATATCTCTGTCATTTGGGAGGTGATGGGGCAGGGGTGATATGACAACTGGAGAAGTCCTCTGGAGCTTATGTTTTTTCTTTTGTTTCAGTTGACTGCATAAAACAGTCTCATAAATGGATTGCATTTCATCTTATGAACTGGCTAATATGCCTACTTATCTTAGCTGCCAGGAGGCTATTCTGGACCTTTTTACTGGCTGGAAAATCTCTTCTCATTTGTAGTCTAAATTCATTCAAGGGCATTTAAACAAGCTGGTTCTTGTGCCAACACTGTCCTTTAGCTTAAACTGTTTTGATTTTTTTCCTTCTTTGGCATTTATCTCCCTCTTATATTTATGGCAAGCAATCTTGATCTCTCTTGACCTCTGTTTGGTAGAACAAATAAACCCAATTCTTTTGGGGCCTACCCACATCACATACTGCAGCGCAGTGCAGATCCCTACACTTTCATCAAACCAAGTAGCTCTGGGCCAAAAGACACAGAGCATAGAACAATACCCAAGGCAATTATTCTGCTTCTTCCAGATCTGACTCAAAAGAATAAAATGCTACTGCAAACCACATAGGTTGTGTCATTTAGAAATGTCAGCTCATGCTATTACAGCACTCAAGCACAGTGCTTCAAATAGATTCACTTTAGTTTGTCATAAAATAAGGTCCCACTTGTCTTACTCATCTTTGTAGACCATCTCATGCTTGCTCTGCTGTGAATAGATCTGCATTGAAAAAATGCAATTAAAAGTTTTATGTGTGGTTTGGGCATGATTAAAAGTTTGATGTCATGTGCATATGTACTATTGCTGTAGGATTACAAGACAACCTAATGTTAAGAATATTTTTCTTGGGGGAAAAATAAGACATAAAAAATATATTTGAAGGGCAATATCAGTTTTTGACTTTCTATTAAGAATGTTAATATCTGTAGTGAGAAATGTCTTCTAACATCCCTGATTCTTATTCATATAATATTGGAAGTTCAAACTGGTTTTCTTTTTCCTGCCTCAGTTGGTCAAAAATGTTTAGGCTGATTTGTCTAGAATTTGAAAATGTCAAGAAAATTAATCCAACTTTACTACATTTAGAAACACATGCATATTCTTGCTGGTTATTGTAGTATACCTTCTTTACTCCAATGTATGGAAGCAACTGCTTGTGTGTAATACTGTATGAAAAACTAATACACACATGCACACACACACAAACCAGTGATTTTCTCCAAGATATAAAAAACCACCCCAAAACATGTCAATAAAAAGACCATGGGAATATAATCCTCTTAAAGTAACAAAGACTTAGAGATGGGAAAATGACACATTCTCAGCAGCAAGCACTGGTGACAATCTCAATCATAATGAATAAAATGTTTGATGTGAAAGAAGTGACCTCTTCCACTAGTCTCCAGAGAAACATGATTCTCTATAGTTAAATGAATTAAGCAAATTTGAATTTGAAAAAAGAGTGCATAGTGCTCTGTGGTATTCAAAGAGAAATGATTTTCAAACTACAGAGACAGTACATGATCTCTAAGCAGGAGAAGCAAAATGATAAGTTGCGTAGCAATTAACAATTACAAGGTATGTTAAAAAGGATAGGTAGCTATTGAGCTGCTTTGTGAAAGCACAGTTCCAGGATTTTGTTTTGTCCACATACTTATTGATCCTAGCAACACAAGATCTTATTGCGTTGTTGGTGCCAGAACTGCAGCTCTGAGTGTGTTATGTCCAGAAGTGCAAAGCAGTCACTCAACACATCCCCAGCCTTTTAACAGTTCTCAAGTGGGACACTCCAATCTGCATTTGAAAATGTAAGTTCAAACTCTTTTTGAGTTGTAAAAGGGTTATACTTTTTAATACTTTTGCAGCAAAATTGAGATTGGGTTTGAAAGGGTGATGGCAGGTGACCCACTTCTAAGATGTGTGCAAAGGGACACCAGCATTTTTCAGGTATGTGCGTAGGGGCTCAGCCAAAACAGAGGAAGTACCAAGAATCCAAGAATGCAGCTGGTTTTGTCCCTCCTATTCTGGAACTTTTGCATGACAATCTTACAGCTTTGTTGTCACAGAATTCAGCTAGGCATGCAGTTTTTTCCTCTGTTGACACAAATGGGCACAATATGACCTGCACATGCCATAAATATAGGAAAATGCTTATGCTCTCAGAAAGAAATAAGCATGTAAAATTTTCTGCTATAAATGATCTCTAACTCAAACAAAGTTGAATTGTAACCCTAGACCTGAGAATTTGAATGGCAGCCTAAAAATCTTACAGTTAGCAGATATGTGAGGAGCTTTAAAATACTGGTAAAGAGAAAATTAGGAAGGGCAAAATTTATAAGAAAGTATATAATCCAAATAGTTTCAAATATATACTGGTAATAAGACCTTGAAATTTAAAAAGAAGAGAGTCTTCTTGAACAAAAGGCCCTCCACTTGCTGTGTTGCTTCACTGGTTCATTGTGAGGTAGTAATTCTGTAATGAAGAGCAGGAGGTCAGACCTGAGAAGCAGTGATATTTGATATGCTGATACCTAAGCATGGCCATCAGTAGCTGTGCATGCAGCTATTTGGCATGAGCAAGAGGCCATCAGATAGGCCAAACACTGCAGTGCTTCCTGGAGATAAAAAAAAGAGACACTTCAAACTTCTTCCTTCTTGCCTACTGATTTCCTCCCCATTCAATAAAATTAATGTTTAAACACTATATAAGTGTTTCTCCAGTTTTTATCTCAAAAACTTTAAACTCAAATATCAAGAAAACAAGTGTTTGAGAATGTGGCAATGTTAATTGCTACTATTATATCTTGTTCTTGTACTTGTCTTATCTAAAGTACTTGCAAAAGTAATAGGTGTGCATTCAGCTGGCTAAATTTAATAATACAATTTCTTCTTGAACAACAATTTGACTTTTAAAGAGAACATCTTGTTAATAGCCTTCACCAATACTATTTTGTCTATTTTGTGAGTGTCATTAAGTTTATTTGGCTAGTGACAATGTGTATTTTTGGCAATCAGGAGCATCTTTAAAACTATATTATCATTACAACACATCTATGTTTCTTACTTTAATTTCATTCTGCCATAAGAGCAAATTGACAATGCATTAATTTAAGTATCCAATTTAAACCAGCTGAAAATGAATGCATTCAAACTAGTAAAAACAGAGACAACAGCAGGCTAAAAGACTGTGGAAATTGAAATACTATAAAGCAATTTGAACAATTTTGGTGGTACTGCAGCTCTTTCTAAATATTCTGATTGCAACTGTTGATTTATATTGTTATTATTAAAGTAGATATTTCCTCTTTTGCTGATCAGTAAAAAAGATATGTAAATTTTTAAGAACTCAGTTTAGAAGTGCAGGTTTTCATCTTTTCAGTTTTGAATGAATAGCGTATGTGATTCTAATTGCACTGGAATATAATAATAATACTAAAGATAGAAATGAATCTGAAAATGTCATGTTTTATTCCTAATTGTGTACATATTTTTTCCTGAAAATAATTACCTAATAAAAATGTTTCACTTAAATTGTAGGAACACTCAAGGCAGAACCACTAGAAAGTGCTTTTCACCAAAATTCTTTTCCTATATAAAAAAAAACAACAAAAAAACCCCAAACAAACAAAAGAAACTTTTAAATTATGCTTTTTCCTTCCTTTTAATTGCTTGACTTGATAAAAAAATAAATGTAAATATTTAATTCTGTTTTTGTTTCTCTATTTAGGAAAGAGATTTTTGAGAATTAAATCTGGAATTAAAAAAAAAAACAACAAAACAAAAAAATAAATGCACAAACAAACAAAACACCCAGAAACTAAACAAAGCAAACCCACAAAAAACAACAAAAAAGAGAAAAAAAACAAATACTAAAGCAACAAAACTCAAAAAAGCCCAACCAACTGAAAGACAACCAGCCAAAAAAAAACCCAACGAGACCCACCAATTTCTACAAACTTTCTCCTGATCACTTCAGCTTTTCAAATAAAGGAAGAAAACAGAACTTCTTTAAAATAAAGTAATAACATTTGTTTAAATTTAACTCTTTAGCTCTTTAAGTAGTAAGGCCAGGAGGAAACTATTTAACCAAGCTGGAAATTCAAATAAAACAAGTACACAGATAGAGAGAGAGAGTGGAAGATCAGACTAGGAAAGAGCTGTGGTCACCTGGAGACTTGATGAATATGGATGAATTCAGGAACTTTGATAAGCACTGTATGGTGCTTCAAGTGACAACTCTTACAGAAAATTCAGAAAATGCCAAAGATGCAGGGAGGGGGGGTGGGAGTAGGGATGTGGATGAGAAATATCTGGAGTTCTCCGCTGGCACAAAAAAAGTAAGCAGATGTGGAGAACAGCATACAGTCAAGGGCAGGAAAACAACCACAAGCCTGCTGCCTAGTTTATTTATGCCAGAGTCCTGAAAACTCAGGGTTTCAGAGACTCCTGCTAATGAGGCAAGAGTTGGGTCTCTGCAGCTGTCACTATGGCAGGCAAGGGAGAGAGGCATTCCAGCACTGTTATTTTAGCCTATTATTCTAGTTAGCCTCTCTCTCAAGGCCAGCATAAAAATATTCTTTCCCCCTATATTTCTTAGGACATTTAGACCTACCTATGATGATCTTATGCTCAAAACATGGTGAAAAATTGATGCTTGCCCTACATTAGTACATTTATGATAGCAACATATCAAGGGGAAAAAAGGCCTAAACAAAACTAACAATTAATTCTGATTTCTATTAAAATGCAACTAAAAAGGATTTGCATAAGTTTTTGATTTAGTTCTTCTGTGCTCATCCTTCTTTTCTGATTTTATGGAAGCTTGTCAAAACAGAAAGTCCTGTACTGGGAGTAGTATGACTTAAAGATGAAGGGTTCTTTCTCTTAGAGTGCTATTGGTTATTTTTTAAATTTTTTAATTCTTCTTTCCTTATTGTTCCACACAGTTTCCAATAAACCATTCAATAGTTTTTATAAGTTTCAAGGTAAAATTTTACAATTGTAAAAAACCCCTAAAATAATATTGAAAAAGTCACATGTTGATCATGTCACAGGTAAAAAGTTTGCTATTTCAGAGTAGATAGCCTAGAATTAACTCAAGACCATACAGGTCCAGTCAGGGATCAGCAGTTTCTGAGGCATGTACTATTAAACTAATACAAAAAGTCTGGCTTCCTGCTAGATAAACACATGTTTTGTGGGTATAAATGTTACAGAGGATTAATTATTTTGACATATATTTAGCAAAAAAATAGTATTTAGCAACATGTAATTAATGAGAATAAAGAAGTTGTCTCATTAAACTAACTCAGAATTAACTAAAATTTGAGTAAGTGCACAGATAAAATCAGATTTGTAGCCACTAAAGATTTTTTAATTATGATCATATTTTTTCAGAGGGAAATGAGCACTGAGGGGAGGTTAAAACATTATTTATGAAGCTCCCACATTGTAAATAGATGTCAACAGCAGAAAGAGTCTCAATGAACAGAGTTGAAAGACTGAGACCAGGAGTGAGATATAGAAGATAATTTTTGTGAAATTTCGTGTATATACAGCTTCTAATTCACATTGTTTATTCAACTGGATCATACCAGGATTTGTGTTAAACTTGGGACAAAAAATGAAAAAAAAAATACAAATCATGCAGCTGCACTAAGTAATGTAATTTTTCCATTTTCTTCATTTGGTATAACTGTTCACGCACACTCATATGAAGCAAGTCTATATTAAAAGGCAGAAAATAGAAAAGATTTGCAGAAATGAGAAATTTAAAAGGTGGAATAACATCACCTGCTTAGTGGAAAAGTATATTTTTTGAAAGATATGACTAGTTAGAGATAGTAAGAGCAGTCTGTGAGAGTACTATGTGTGATTACCAGGAATAAAACTGATATTAAAGACAGAAAAAAACCTGTATCTGAAAAATACTACTTGTCAGTGATCGATTTAAATTTATTTAACAAATTTGCAAGGGAAATATTCAGACTCTGTCACTTGAGACATTTATAATGAGAAGAGGTAGCACGAGATACAGTGTAGGCAACAATCCTATGTTGGTCCCGAGGGCTTGAAGTACTTGAACTGATATATCTTCTCCATTTCTAATTCTTTTGATCTGTGGTCAGGGGAGAAGTAAAAGGTGAATGAAACTCAAAAGACTGATATGGGTGATTTGGGTGAAAAATGAAGCTCTGGTAACAAAATACTTTTATATGCATACACAACTACTCATATACATATTCATGTTAAATTACACATATACACACTCCCACTTACAATTAATTATTTTTGCTGGAATATTAAGTATATCTCCAAAACATTCATAATCAGGAACCTGTATTGAAGCCAATAAAAAGTCAATACATATAGAGAGATTAAAAAATGAGTCAAAAGTAATTAAAAGTTTTCAGTCATCCCGGAGAAATTGATAAATACTTTTACCCTCTGTAGTCACTCAGAGGAAAGTATCACATAGCAATTACTAGATGAGCTAAGACAGAAGCTCCAGGCTTAGTGCATGCATGAGAGATACAGTATTAAGTGCAATATCCTGGTTAGTTCACATCCACCTTGTTCCTTAAAAAAGGAAGATACAGTGACATGCATGAATGTATCTGATCCAAGGTTGTATTTGATGTTTAATGATGTTTTAAAATGTGTTATGCATTTAAGAATAGCCTATAATATTTATTCAGATGTCCTAACTGGCTTATGTATTTTAAACTTACAAATTATTGACATAAGGATGGAAAATGTAGCCACAAATGTGAAAAATAAAAATGTGCCTTTAATTTAATATTTAGATAATAAAATGAAAATTTTATTTACATTAATATATTACTGTACTGATAGCTGCATTGAGAAAACATCACAAAAGATGTCAAACTTCGCTAAAAGCAAGACCTAGGATTTCTTAATGTTGTAGGAATATTGTGTATGGAGAACAGTGTTGCTGCTATGAAGTGGAAGTATAGCAGAAAAATATAATACAGGCCTATTATTTACACATGATTGAGTTGAGCATGACATCACTGACAAACCCCTTTTGTGTCAATTTTTTTAGAGATGAGGAAGTAGACGATATTGTCTGTCCCTTAAACAAAAATCTGATTTTATTTTTACTTCCATATTTTGTAAGACATTTATTTTTTTACTGTCCACTGAGATCAACCTATCCTAAATTAACTTTTAAAAGCACTAAGATCCAGCCAGTGCTAATGAAGTGGTCATTCCCCTGTACTCATCCCTGTTGTGGCTGCATCTCAAATCCTGCTTTCAGTTTTGTGTATCTCTCTTCAAGAAAGACTTTGAGGTGCTGGAACATGTCCAGAGAAGGGCAATGGAGCTGGGGAGGGATCTGGAGCACAAGTCTGATGAGGCACAGCTGAGACAGCTTAGGTTGTTCAGTCTTGTGAAAAGGAGGCTCAGGGAGTTCTTCTTACTCTCTACAGCTGCCTGAAAGGAGGGTGTAGCCAGGTGGGGTTCAGTCTTTTCACCAAGGTTACAAGTGACAAGGTAGGTGGAAAAAACCTCAAGTTGTGCTGGAGGGGATTTAGGCCTGATATTAAGAATAATTTCCTCCCTGAAAGCATTGTCAAGCACTGGAATAGGCTGCCCAGGGAGGTGGTGGAGTCACCATCTCAAGAAACGACTTGATTGCTGTGGTTCAGTTGATATGGTGATGTTCATTCAGAGGTTGGACTTGATGATCTTGGAGGTCTTTTCCAGCCTTAATGATTCTATGCTGAAACTCCTTTAGGATTTTATCTCTGTATGTTACCAGACCTTAGAGATTTTACTCAGTGATCCAAAAGAAATAAATGTTTGCAGTTTTCAAGTTGGACGTACTCTGCAGGCAATCCTGCCAGGATCCACACAGGAATACTGCCTACAACCTCAGGAGACTAATTTGCCCCATTGGCCCAGTCTGTAGTACCATTTAGTACCCTTTTTCAGACCAATGTGTACACAAGTCAACCCCAATCATCACAGCTTACCATCTCTGGAATGTATTAATTACACATTTTCTTCATAACTAATATTTTTATAATAGGATAATTCTGTCCTGGTGCTCTTATATGGACAAATCATGTTGCCCAACAGAGACAATTGAAAGAGAGGGTTTGTGTGAGGGGAAGTATGCACTTAAACATCTTACTGTCTTTGACTAGGTATAGATGAGATAGAAAGACTTATATTTGAGAACACAGATGACACAATAAACCAGGAAAGCTTACAGGTTTTTTTATCGTGTGTAGGTCCTTTGAGAAATTAGGAAAGAAATGGCTCATTGTAAGGTTTGTTTTTCTCACATTAGCTCCTGATTTGTTTCATGAATTTCATATGTATATAAGGGTCTCTTGAGTGCACAGATGAATATTTTTAAAAAAATAATTTCTGGTTTCTGGAAGGAGACTAAAGAAAGGTTTTTTTTATGCAACCCATGGAACCTGGAAATTCATGTATGGTTGCTGGAAATGAGAATGAAAGACAAGGTAAATACATATACTCTGAATATAGATATCAAATATAATTGCAACTTTATAATAAGATTAGAGCAAAAGGGAATGCATCTTGATCTGCCAGTAAGACATTCTTTAGCCATTAGAGAACATGAATAACCTTATTGCCCAGGCAAAACCCATATCTATCAGATGGGAAGTCCTTATGTCTCTGCCAAGTACTGGAGGAAATTGAATTTTGGGCACATTCAGTTTGTGGCTCATAAGTTTTACTAGGAAATTTAGAAAACCTTTTACTGTGAAACACTGGTACTACTTGGTTTTAACACTTTGGAATGAGTGAATACTAAAAAGAATTTCAGTTCTTGCTTTAGTTTAATTATCCTCATAATATTTGATGTGACCAAGAAACTTGGTTGGCACTCAGAGAATTACGTGATTAGGGAGATTAATGAAAAGGAAAATCTTCTTGATGAATACTTGATGATTCTTAATTCAACTTGTTAATTAGGTCAGTAGTATTTGATTTCAGGGAACAATTTAATCTATTGCAGTTTTAGTTTCCTGTGTTTCTGAAATGCACTTCACATGCCAGAACACATCCTACTATTAAAAGTAGGCATTGAAAGAATCCCTTTCAATATCTTCATGGTAGAGTGAACATGAAGAAATTAGAGGGCATGGTAAGGAAGCTTGTGTTCTTTTCTTAGTGTATATATTTTTAGATCTATTCATTGAAAGACAGAATTCATAAAAATCAGCAATTGCAATGCTCTCACTTCCCTTTCAATTATTTAAGATTAGAAACCAGGAGAAAAATGTGATTCCCTTGTGCTACATATCAAATAGTAGCACATTTTCTTGCTCTCATACCTCCACTCTCCTGTATTTAATCAAAGATCACATTATTACAAATGTCATTGAAATGTTGTCTAATATATATATATATAAAAATATATATATATATGGGATTTAAGAGAGCTTTTTTGACCTGTGTCAACTTATGATGCATAAATTTTCTATGATTAGGTCAATCTTCTTCCTTTTCTAAAACCAAAGATTTTGTAAATAAACTCACAAAAACAAATTCATATTATTGCCCAAAACAAAATTATTGTGGCCTTATGTAATGGCTGCTTATGTTATCAAATCACCTTCCTGGCACAGAGGAGGGCTCCCTGTAGTACATTTTCAGTGTTCACCACTTCTCCTAAGAAGATTTTTCACAGTCAATATTAGGGGAAATAAGGCTGGACCACACAGCCTGAGAGAGGTAGTGTCCCTGCTCCATGCCCTCAGAAGTGATGCT
Source organism: Petroica traversi (assembly GCA_025920805.1). Lineage (NCBI taxonomy): Eukaryota > Metazoa > Chordata > Aves > Passeriformes > Petroicidae > Petroica > Petroica traversi. Next base: position 1,703,582 of record JAHLSL010000080.1, on the reverse strand, counting down.
GAGCATGGATATCCAGCTGGAGTAGCTGGGCTCAGCCAGTCTGGAGCAGACCTGGCTTTGGGGGTACCTAATTGCACCCCAGTGCCAGTGGGGATGTCACTGAGGAGGCAGTGGACTCTTCACAGCTGTGCAGGGAACCAGAGAGGCAGTGGGCACAAGCTGAAACGAGAGGTTCAGACTGGATAAAAGGCTATGTTCTCTTGTCCCAGGACAGCAGGGCAGTGGTGGAGTGGCCCTGACACACTGGGCACTCTCCCTCTTCAGAGGTTTCCAAGTACTGACCAGATGAAAGCCTAAGCAATCTGTTATGGTCACTTGTGTGACTCTGCTGTGAGAGGAGATTGGACTTGTCTCAAGTCCCTTGAGAACTCTTCCAACATAAATTATCCTATGATACTAAAATTTTCTGTTTAGCCAGGACCTTGAATATTTACTCTCTTCCATTGTCTCTCTCATGTCCATGCCTCCTGCAATTCATTTGGTTTATTTATAATGCTAAATAAAAGATAGACTGTCTTTCTACTTAAAAAAATCAGGAATCTCTTTAAGTTCCAGAAACCTTACCTGACTCCACCAAAGAGGCCCATAATATACAACATTCTTTGCTGTGACATAAACTGAAGATCACAGGGCTTTCTGCATTTATCTATGGTGGGTTGGAGTAATCTATTTAAACTATATCATATACACTGTCAGTAAAAGTGGAAATTCAGTAAAATGAGGATTTTTATGTACTTTCTGAAGCCTAATATCTGAATTTTCCCCTGATTTAATTTTATGGTTTATATTTGACTAGTAATTTTGGCCCTAGTACTGAAGGGTCAAAATTCTGGTTCAGGTTTCTGATGACTGACTCCTTTGGAATAGCAGTTATATAAAGGCGACTGTGCTACAAGCAAAATGTCTTAAGACACAGTACTATCTCAATTCATGAAAATAATTGCATAATATGGAATTACTAATCAGAGCAAGAGAAGCAGAATGAAGCCCCCATCCAACACTGGACAAACGTTTTCCCAGTTGACACAGATGTGCCAGTTCAAGCGATTAATTCCAGTTCTTCATGATTTCCAGGAGAACGGCAAGTCTCTTGCACTTGCTTCAGGCAAAAATCAGACAGGCTTCCCTAAACGGTGAATTTTGGTGTTTCTGGCTTCTCTGACTGTTCTTGCCTGAAGCATATTACAAGGTATACTTACAAACTAAGTTCAGTGGTGGCAATAATTTCCAGCAGGGCATTGGGGGACAGCAGCTTTATTATTATGTGATTTATTATCATTGTTTGGTCTAGAAGAAACCATCCTTGGATTGGTTAAATTTTAATTTAATGAGTCAACTGTTTCCTTTTCTGGAAATACCAAATGATCCTTTGTGGGATTTTTTTTTCTTCATAATATTCTCTGAGTTATATGATAGGATTTGCTTGTCCTTCCATAATTTAGTATATTTCAAATGCTATAGGAAAAGATTGTCAAATTCACTTTTATTTTAAAACTTCTTCTGGAATTGTTCCACACTGTAAAAAGTGAAAAAAAAAACCAAGCCCAGTCTCCAAAAAAGCTACAGAAAGCCCTCCTACATCTGCCTGGTTCACCTCACTTGACTCCTAAACCTCAAGTGTGTTACTATCAAGAAAACTATTTTTTAAAGTTGTAAATTGTCTTCTGATGTTATCACTTATCTAAATTCCCATGCTGATATAACTGTATGAAAATCAATTCATCTGTGTCATCTTGGATTCCATTGTAATTTACTTTCTAAGATGAGATATTTCTTTCAAAATGTCTAATCCCGAGATTGTTTTAATGATTCTTTGCTTATCTATTTGTAACACGGGCAAACTTTGTCGAATGTTCTGCTATCTCTCAGATGAAAAGGGGGAAAAAAAAAAAGGTCTTTTTTTTCCCCTTTTAGAAAAGGAAAATAGCAAAAGTTCCTGAGAGGTGAACTCAAAACAGCCTGAGAGAAGGAATTCAGATGCCTGTAGGTTAGGCTGTTGTTTCAAGTATTCAATATCGGTTTATGGCCAAAGCAGCTCTAGCCATTCTTCAAGACAAAGTATCATGAAAGGATATGAGATCCTGGGGGGGTGGTATAAGATACCCAAAAGATTGGTTCAGTAAAGAGAAAAACCCACACTGAGTGGGGGGGAGGGGTAAATGAACAGCTAAGCATGGTGCTTATGTCTTCCTGAGCTTATGACTGCTGAGCTTGCTTGGACCTGTAAAACACAAGTCTATTTTAAGTGCAGGTTAAATCTCACTAGTCTGAGATGGTGGAACAATAATCCTGGCTGCACAACAATGTTACTAGGGGATGAGTTGCCTGCACAGTCAGATCTTCAGGTAAAACTGTTGTACAGATTAAAACTAACTATGGATCTGGTTTTAGCTTTATTAGTTAAAAATGTGACTAGTTAAAAATTCCTGTTGCATGTTGCAATGGATAAGCCAGGAAAAAACCCAAAACCAAAATGGATGAGAAACTGAAAAAGTAAAATATTTCTTTTCAATATAGTGATTCTTTTTCCCCCAATTAAAAATAAAAAATGCTATACATATGCTGAAACTGTTAAATTTTTAAAAAATCGTTGCACTAGAAAGACCTGTCTCTTTTTTCTTGTTGCCATCATAAAAAGAAAAACATTACATTTTGTTTGTCACAAATATTTCCTTTTCATTAGTTTTGTTAATCAAGGAATTGGCAAAATCAGTAACTGCACAGCTGTAATGGGGATTCTCAGTATCCTGGTGCACTTCAACTGCTGGAATTTATTCTACTTCATATCATAAAGCACAGGCTAGAGCATATAGGAAAGATGCCCTGTGTATTTCCATCTCCCAGCTACTGGGGACTTAGTTCATCATGAGATGAAAACTTCACAATAATGTCTGGGAAAGGTGACCCAGAGAAAAGTAAACTTGAATCAGGCATCTAATTATTATCCAAAATTGAAATGTAAGCTGTTTCTTAAAAGGCCTTGCCAGTTGAGATAAAACATATAGGTCTGATTCAAAAGATAAGACAGCAACGCAGGGAGCTACAGGGCCATGGAATGATATGATCTGAGCACTGACAAAGGAAAATTATTTTAGTGACAGTTGCCAGAAGAAGGTGAGGGCTGCAATAACAGAAACAAAAGGTTATAAAGTAAGTCACTGCAGTAGTCAAGGTAACAAAATTTGACATGCCCAGCAAATTACCTGTCATACTGAGGCATTGTATTTACCCATAGAAGAGGAAAAAAAAAAAAAAGAGATATCTGGTTGGGAAGAAAATCATAACCCAATCATTCATAGTAACCTTCAACCTGTATGTGTCTGTTTAATTAGTGATAAAAGCTTTAGACCTGGTACAATCCTGGTCAGACTTATAAAAAGCTTTTTATTCAGTGCTTGGTGAACTATTTCGAAAAGCTTGAATGCTATGAGAATTAATGATTCTTGAAAGAACTGGTTTGGATCTCATTTGATAGACAGAAAATCTATCCTGACTGGGCACTCACATCCAAATAATCTTCTGTAAGAGCTATTAGAGGATTGCCTCAAATTCTCTCTTGTAAATACTCCTGTTATCCCTCAGCACTCTACAGGCAGCTTACCAGAATGGCCAGAATACCTTTCATAATTAGTCCTCTTAATATCTTTTCTTAAGAATAAAGAAAAATTCCCCCTCCTTCATAAGAAAACTGTAACCCAAATATGGAAGCTAATTCAGAGATATGAGACAGTTAATGTACTTTCCGTATGAACAAACCTGCAGTGGATGCCTTCCTGATAAGGAGTACTTGACAACTGTGGTATGCAACATTTAAATATTCACAGAGGAATGAGGTTTGAACTGAGGCTACAGGTATCTTTTGAAACTGAGGGACAGGATGAGCCCAGAAAATATCTGATTCACTGTGGAATAGTGTTACCTTTTATTCTCCTGAATTTGTGGACTGCCTAAAGAAAACCCCCAAGGGTTTAGATTTCAGGACTCTCCAGTAGTTTTCTACAGAATAATTTATGAGTGATTTCAGCTAAGAAAAGAAAAAAAAAAAAGGTGCATGTTATTGCTATTATAATAATTGTTTCTATTATGTTGACCAATAAAAGACACAGGCTGACATGAGAGTCTCAAATCCACTTTCAATTAAGAAAAAACCCCCACAGTTTTTAAAGGATTTTACCTTCAAGAAGCTGACTTTTTAAGAAAAAATTTTCTTTCTTGAGTATGCATCAACAGTACCTACTGGTATTTCATTATTTCTTATTTCAGTATTCTGCTACATCAGCTTATGAAAAGCCTTTCCCCTATTATTAGATTTTTCAGAGCAGTAGTTTCTTTCTACACTCAGCACATACAGGCCCTATTCTCAATGCAATTCTCTACCTTCTCCTGTAGATATCTACTATGATTGTGCCAAAAGAGGATTCTTGTTCTTACTACATTATTTGCTAATGCAGATATATTCCTTCTTGCCATATTCCCTGTAGCATGACAAAGGTGTAATTCAACTAAGAAATTTGTGGTTTATTACTATTTCAATTTATTCATTAATACCATTTTCCTATAAAGACATATGCAGAATTATCAGTTTTACTTTGGTCATCATTCCTTTTAGTTTTCATTCTTCTGTTGTAGCTTTGATGGGAGTAGACAAAACTGAGATTGGAAATGAGATAGGATATCCCTCTGAAAAAGAATTATTCATACCAGAACATAGAATTTTGTCTTGCCAAACCAGTATCCCCTTATTCTCTGAGTAGATGCTTTGGCCTGCTACATTTATATATTTTTTTCCTCCTTTCTTTTTTTCCCACGTTTTTCTAATACTTCTATCACTTTTAAAGCTATTACTATTTATGCCATTGTAAGAAAATTATGATTTATTTAAAATAATGAAAAAAATACTAAAATAAATTTTATATTAAGGGTGGAAATATTCCCTGCCTGGGTAGTGAAATAGTAACCACCAATTCAATATTCAACAGGAAAATTTATCATCACAAATTTAATTAAAATAAGTTTAGTGAATGCAATGATTGACATCATAAGGCACCTAGAGAAAGTCCACCAGAAAACAAATAGTATAAGAAAAAAATGCGTGGCATTTACATTAATAATTTTATTTTTTTAAATTGTATGGGTTAGAATCCTCTGTGAAAATACAGAAAATTATCTGCTGTAATAAAATTTCTGTAATTTTACCACTACTTCATTGAAACACCCCATGAGCTGAGATTACTTTTTGCTTAAACATATGCAAGTCATTAATATATATTATAAGATGCAGAGATATACTGGTATCAAGAAACCTTGCCTTAATCAACATGTAAAACAAAACAATTAAAAACTACTTTAACATAGAAGGAACAGTCATTAGAAACTTGTCCTCATCCAACATGATATATGAAGTTCTGAAACAGGGACCAGGAATCTCTGCATGTACTGCACTGAAAATGAAGCAAGACTAAACAGAAATCCTGCAGACCTGTTCACAGATGAGGAACCTTTGAAGTGTTTCACACCTCACATCCAAAGGAGAACACAAATTGTCCAGACATGTTAACAGATCTTTGAGACAGCAAAACTATTCTTGGTGTGCAGTGGGCATTACCTTAAAAATATCTTTAATCAACTGTAATAGGGTTTAAGAGAGTAAGAATACTCTCTCTATGAATAGATATGTGATTTCTAGATCTGAAGCTTATTATTTGAATTTGCTCAGGAAATCAGTTTCTAGTGATTACATGGACAGCAATAGTTGTTCTTGAGTGGTAATGCATTCAGATATAATATCTGTATTGAAATTCCCTACTTCAAGCCAGGTAAAAAGTAATTTGGATGGGCAAATAACAGGCTATTTAAAGAAATTGGATAGCTCAAAATAAAAAAAAAAATCAATATATGATTACCTAAAAGCAGAGTTAGAACTCATGATCTTAATTTGGCATTAAATGAGAATTTTATAACTTTTCCTCAGAATTTAACACTAATTCATTACTCATCAGGCACTTGTGAAATACCCTAAAGTCAACTCGCAATGGTAATCTAATTTCCTGAGGTGCTGGGCCAAGTACATTACATAGTGTCATCAGCGTAGGGATGGCATCTGGTATCTAGACTGTAAGTGCCTCTGCAACTATCACTGCTATAAAATGGATGTGTGTGGAGGAGAAGGGACAAAAACAACAGGCCAAATGATTTTTCATTTGCATGGTAAATCAGTTGAAGTTAATTTGATATTGTAAATGAAAATCTACTTCTTAGCCATTCTACCAGTTACTGAACACTAATAGTTGATGTAGAACAGTTGGGGTCCAGAATGACTTTTTGGAAAAGCTGCAAAGATCATTCCTGTATTCATGCAGAACTAATAAGAGATGGTTTCTGAGTTATGTGAATAAAGTCCAAACAACTCTTTAATAAATAACTGAATTTGGTTATTTGCTCACTCACCTGGTTCATGTTTAGCTTGAATAATACTAGGCTGAAGAACCTATCATTTCAACCAAGACGACAACATCTGATATTGGGTTCTGTGAGCCCACATAAGTTAAAGACTCCTCTGTAGTGAACAGACTCGATGGCATAAATGAAGCCTGGAAGTTTTGGAGAAAGACATTGAGAGATTGAGGGCTGTACAGCAGCTGGCTCTTAAGAATATGCATCTGAAGAGGAAGAAAATAAAATATACCAGATGGCATGGAGGCTCCACAGCAAGAGAGAAAGAAAATGAATTTTGATGAGACTAGGGCTTATCATTACTCAGTTCTTTCTGTGACTGAAATAGAAACAATGTTTGTTTTCAGACAAATTCAAGATTCATAACTCAGCTTTTATGCAATCTGTAACTCTTTATAGGAAACATTAGTTACTGCAGACCCATATTTATTTCCACAGTAGCTGATACATTAGGTACAGACTCTGCAGAGTAAGACCTATGACTCTAAAAGAAACATGCAGATAAATTTCATCTTTATCTTGGTGATAGCCCTGCCAAAATAGTGTCAAGGTCTGAACTCAGTTTCCTTAGTCTCATTTTTGCAGAGTGTGATGCAGTGCTGTGTTGGGTCACAAAGCACACTGCAATCATCTGCAAGACACACCTCTAATGAAGAAGACACATGAGGAAGGAAGCAGATTTACATTTCAAGTTCAGCAAAAAGTCTACAAATCTGCATATAATCACAAACATTAAACAAGTTGAGAGAAAATAAAACAAAAAAAAAAAGCAGAGGATAAATATCTGAAGATTGTACCTATTTGTTAACTAGGTACGGTGATAAATGAATTTTGCTATTTATGTTTTAGGCTGTATGTTGTGAAAAAGTAATCTTCAGGTGGTGGTTTTCTATGAAGACATCACAGAAGTACTCAGGGTTCTTGTCTAAATCATTTTGGTGGTAGTTGGACACATAAAGACGAAATTTTGCCACACTCTTAGCCACTAGCAAAGACCCTATTTCATTGCAAAGAAACTACATTTCATCTTGGATTCAAGATGCTCCCTGAATTGTCTATAGCTTTACTTGGTGATTCAGCCCCATGTTTCTAAATCAATCTAACATTTTTCAATGAGCACCTTTTCAGTTATGGAAAACCTTCAGTTGAATAATCAGCAGTTTTGTTCTCTATTTTTGCAATGAAAGCAGACCTTCTAAATGTAAATATTATGTTTTTCAGACAGTAACAGACGCAGACTTCATTTTATTGACAGTAACTGAAAAATGACAGTAACGTAAGTGTAATCAACAATTTTTCGTTCTCTTAATCTCCTTGAAGGTGAGCACTTATCACTGAAATGTCAAAAACACACTTGCAAAATGTAACCAGAACTCTAAGGCAATGGGATTAATTCAATGCTTTTCTCATTTGTAATACATCAGATAAACGCTTGTTAAATACTTTTGGGTCAAAGCATTCAAAAAACTGACAACATTCCTTGTTGTTATTATTGTTCTAATTCTTTTTAAAGAGAGCTGGCTCAGTAAAAGATAGTGTAAAAAAGCCAGATCCATATGGTTGTGTTTTTTTGAAGGCAATTTATAAAAAATTATATTCAGCCAGTGCAAGCTGCTTTACGTATTTAGAAAGGTTTTAATTTTAAGAAATGTTGTATAACTCAGGGATAGTTCCAAATTTGGCAGATAAGCAAAGAAATTAATGTTTGGATCTGCATATTTTGTGTATTTACTCCAACTTTTGAAATATCAAGTGCCAGTACTAATTTTATTAACCCTTTCAGAGTGCAAAGTGCACAGTCTTTGAAATTTTTGGTTTTGATTCTTCCCTCCTTATTATACTATAAACCAGTCTAAATCTTCAGAAAAATGAATCAAATTAAGTTCTTATAAACATCCCAAATATCAATGAGAAATATTTCTTTTTTTTATGAGATATTCACATTGCCCTTGTTAAAAATTGAATCCAGACTGCACTTATTTGGTTGCAGAACTCACGTTGCCAGAAGGGGTCATAGGATTCTATTTGCAGGTCAGCTTCCACTTGTGAGGCAGAATCCATCTCTCTATTTTTGCCAATTGGATTCAGTCTCTTTAGAAGAACTTTGTAAGAATAATGGGTGTCGGGGGAAGAGTAAACAGCAGTTCTGTGGGAGAGTGACAAACAGGATTATAGAATCATACAGCAGCTCGGGTTGCAAGTTTGCAAGCTCAGGTTGAAATATCTTCTATTCCAACTAAAAGAAATCTAGATGAGATTGTCTAGCACCCTGTCCAGCTGGTTCTTGAAAATACCAAGTAAGGAGGACTGTAACACATTTCCATGATGGCTATTCCAGTAAATGATTGTTCTCACTGTAATATAAATTCTTTCTTATATTAAGATGAGCAAAGGGTATGGGGAATATGTTAGGAAGGGATGACAAATGGTGTTTAAATTAGATCACCTCCAGCACCTAACATGCCAGCAAGGAACCAATAGGGAGAAACATGCCAGCAACTCCTCATATTGGGGTGCTTCTCTAAAGGGCACATGAGGATAAATACAAGCTATTAACTTGTTAACAGAAGTTAAACATGAGTTTAGAGATACACATGTATTTGCAGTGCTACAGTCTTGAGGTCATGGAGATAAGGAGAGATGGTTCTCATGACTTAAATCTTGCAATGAAGGGATAAAGACTCATTAGAAAGGACACAAAAGGAAACTGGGGAGGGGTTGTTGCCTTTTATGTGGCAGACCAGCTGGAGATCATGAAGCTCTGTCTGGGATTGATGAGGAATCAATAAAAACCTATGGATGAATATTAAAGAGAAGACAAAGGCAACATTAATGAGTTTGCTATAGGCCACTTAACCAGGTAGAACAAGTGGATCAGCCCCTCTACAGATAGATAATAACAGCCTCACATTCACAGACTCTCAACCTGGTGGAGGATTTCAACCACCCTGATATCTGACAGAGGGACTACAAAAGTTGAGGGTGTTCCTGGATTCCTTCAATAATTTCCTCCTAAAAGTGACAGAGGATCCAACAACAGCGGTCTGCTTGACCTCATAGACACCAACAAGGAAGGGCTTGTTGGGAAGTGAAAGCCAAAGGCAGCCTTTGCTGCAGAAACTAAGAAATGGGAGAGTTCAAGAAACCCGAAGGCAGGAAGGAGGGTAAAAATCAAGCACAGAAAAGAAGCATACAAATGGTGGGAGCAAGGATAGGTAACCTGTCTAAAATACAGAAAAATTGTCCAAGTATCCAGGGATGAAATTAGGAAAAATAAAGCCCAAATGAAAAAGTGTCTGAGAAAACAAAAAAGAATTCTAAAAAAACATAGACAACAAAAGGAAGAGTAGGTAAAATGTGGGCCCACTGCTCAATGAGACTCAGGATGTTCTTAAACAGAACATGGCTGAAATTCTGAATTCTGATTTTGTCTCCATCTTTATAGCAAAACCAGCCTTTGGGAATGACAGATCCCAGAAAGCAGAGGGACAGGCTGAAGCAAAGAGGCTCTAACCTTAAAGAAGAAAATCAAGTTACGGAATACTTAGGAAAAATGCACATATGTAAACCCACAGGTACTGATAGGATCATAGAATGGTTTGTGTTGGAAGGGACCTTCTAGAGAACATCTAGTTTAACCCACTTCCAGAGGTAGGTATATTTTTCACTATATCAAGTTGCTCAAAGACCAAACAAACCTGATGTTGAATACCTCCAAAGATGTGGCATTCCCAGCTTCTCTGGGCAGCCACATCTCCGCCTTTATTTTAAGTCCATTTTAGGTACTGGAAGGCTGCAGCAAGGTCTCCCCAAAGCCTTTTTTCTGGGCTAAACAGCCCAACATCCTCAGCCTTTTATTCTGGGTGGCCCAGATTGGAAAATTATGGGGACAGCAATCCTAGTACCCTACCATGAGCCCCTAGGCATTCCTTTTGCAGCTGCAGTGTCCCAGAACCTCAATTTCTAGAAGCTAGGAGGAGCTTCATTCCTGGAGTCCTTGCCTTATGGTTCAGAGAGTTAAGAGATACAGAAGAGTAATTGCTAGTAGTAGCTGAGCTAGAAGGACAGTTGAGCCTTTACCACGCTGACTGTCAGTATATCCAGATATTTGGTCCTATTTATGAGGGGGAGCACAGTCTTAAGTGCTGAAGGAGCTGGCTGACACCACTGGAAGGTCACACTTAGTAATCTTTGATTGCTATGGACATTGGCAAAAATGACTAAGGACCACAGGAAAGTGACTGTAACTCCTGCTGTCAGGGAAGGCAGCAAGGAGACCCAAGGAACTACAAGCTGGTCAGCCTTAACTCAGTCTCCAGAAAGGTGACGAACCAGCTAATCCTGGAAAGAATTTCTAGGCTCAGTTAGGACAATAAAATAAACGGAAGTAGCCAGAAAGGATTGAACAAGGTGGAGTCAGGCTTGACCCCCCTAACTGAAATGACTGGCTTGGCAGATGAGGGAAGAGAATTCGGGAAGGCCTTTGACACTGCCTCCTATGAGATCATCACAGATAAATATATGGCTTGCAGGAACAGACACTGAGGTAGATTGAAAACTGACTGAATGGTCAGACCCAGAGAGTGGTGATCAGCAGTGTAAAGTGTAGTTGGAGGCCACTAATTAATGGTGTAGCCCTGGGGTCTCTACTGAGCCTAGTCCTGTTCAAAATCTTTAATCTTCTAGGTAATGGGGAAGTGTGTATTCTCAGCAAGACTTCATAATGCACCAAACTGAGAGGAGTGACTTTTAGGCCAGAGGGTCACGCTGGCAACCAGAGGGATCAATTTTCTATTAATTTGAAGGTAAAATGCTATTTCTTTTCAGTTTGTAGTCATAGAAAAGTCTTTCACTTTTTAGCCTTATCTTAAAAATCCAAGGTTTGCGACTCTACACCAGATTAGAGTAACTGAGTATCCTCAGAATGGAAACCATCAGCTTAATAGACCTGTGCTCACCAGACTTTTTTTCCTAATAAATCTCAGAGCTTCCTTAATGATTATCTGAGTTTCTTCCCAGTTTTAGCTCCTGTCATAGTTAGCAATCTATGAAGTTGTCTGCTGGCACAGGGAAGTTTACAGATTTCAGGATTTTGAAGGAACACCTGTTGTTTCAGGACTAAAAGTCTGTCTTGAAACAATATAATTTTTCTGAATCACATTGCACAGAATTTTCCTCCTTGTTTCTGCTTTTATTTTTCTATATTTTAATTAATATTGGCAATTCAAAAGAGAATTTTTTTTTCAGGATGGGCATTCTTATTTCGATCTTCTGAGCTTATGTGTGAATACAACAGAAAAAAACCCCAAAAAACTGAAAAATAAATTATTTGGAAGACATTCTATGAGAAGAAATCACTAAAATTCAGATTCTATAAAGAACTTTAACATGGTCTTACAATGGAAAGCTTGGAGTTAAATTATTTTAAGGTTAAATCCTTCTGGGAGCAACAGTAAGCCATATCAAGCCAGAAATAATCTATCTTTGTATCCTTTAACAAGTTTTTCAAAAGCAAAAAGTTTATATCATCACACTGCCTGTATCTGTCAATCCTCCTCTACTAGCCCTGAAATCATCAACCAGCTTTCAAGTACATTGAAAATAACAGATGAGGTTTTTCAGAGACATAATTTCTTCAGGTTTCATGAATACCATTAATAATACATTGCCATTTCTTCCATCAGCACGATCCGACAAAGGGAGAAAAGCAGTTATAGCTGCTTGTCTCACCTGCTCCAAGAGCAAGCAGCCACCCGGCCAATCTAAGAGAATGAATCTGCTGTGAATTTTTAAAGCAGCCAGGGCACATGGTCTCTCTGAGCCCAGAAAATAAACGGGATTAGAAGAAGCAGCAGGTGCTTTGGGTATAGGGGGGGACTGAGAATGGGCAGACGGGAGTGAACACAGAAGGGAACAGGACTAGTCCCAGGTTTCTAGAAACAATTCTGTAGACAGCTAGGTGTCATCAATTCTAATTATTTCAGGATCAGCTTGATTGTGTGGGGGGGTTTTGACTGTGTTTGTAATTCTTAATAGTCATTAAACAATAGTACATCATTTCATTGTTTTTCTCTATGCTTATTTTAATACACTTTTGTGATTTAATGACAAGTCAACTAGCTGCAAACATTTTTTGGTAACTATAAATATTATAAATATAAAAGCATAGGGTTTGGTGAGAGTAAAATCAGTGATTCGGAAGTCTGTTTCTCTGCTCTTGTGTAGGAGATGAAAAGGAGGGAAAATAAAAAATAAATGCCTGATGTTTTTAAACTATGCTTAGCAGATGTATCTCTAAATCACTTAATCTTATTAAGTGCCTTGTTATCCTCAATTTTTCCCCAAATTAAAATCAGTGTCATGGCACCCCTGGAGCAAACCAGCTCCAAATCAAAGACTAACCGCTGAGCTGTGAATGCTGGGCTTTCATGAACAAAGCAGGGTTCTGCTTTCTTTCCTTCTAAAGGGAAAAGGGATGAATAACATTCATTTTATCTTCCTTTTATTGTTGGTTACTTCTGAGTTTACACTGTGCATAGCACACACAAGCTGAGGCTTTTAAGAGAAACCTAATAGACCTCAGCTGTGTGGTAGAAAACAGTCTTACTTAATATTGCAACATTTGAGGGGAGAAAACCAAACAAAGTTGGTGTAAATGTGAGGAATCCACATGGGGAAAAAAAGCTGCATTTATTACATAGGAGGAAAATCATGGATGGACATCTTGGCCATACAGGGGATTAACATAGCCTACAAAAACTTCTGTGATTTCCTTCAGCAAGGAGAGAGTTAAACCAATGTTAAATCTACCAATTTTCTATATTTCTCCATTTGGCTTTTAAGATCTCATTCTTAGAACATCTCTGTGCAGTGACTGCACTTCCTATCTATGTCATAACTTTGTGTTGTTGTTTATCAGTGAACTGTATGGTCTTTACTGTAGTAAGAGTGAAGTCCTTAATAGTGACAAGGTCTTGTGGAAGGAAGTGGACCAAATATTGCATTGGCCAGTACAGTTTTATAGCTGTTCTGTGCATCAGTGTGGTTTGTGCCCATGAGGCAAAATGTGTGGGTGCATCCAACATGAGAGGATTACTTTTGAATCTGAATAGAGGAGTGGGTTGGTATTTCAAGATAATAATTTCAGATTAGTGGTAAAGGAAATAATGGGGAAATATGTGTTGGAATCTGTTTGCCATTCTGGACTACAGAATGCTGAAAGACATAAGTGTTCTCCTGCTCCTTTTCTTGAGCTGGAGAACCTAAAGGAGAAACTATGAAGTGGGCAAGTAATCTACCTCCACTTTCATCAAAATCTCAAGGCAAACATATACAACTTCATTTTATTTCAAAATGCTGTTTGTCCAGCAGCAACAAAATGTAGGACTTCATGGGTTACATTGCTGTCAATTTCTCAGTAGTTCTAATGGAGGGAAGAATCAGTAGCACTTTTTTCAACTCTACTTGTGTGGCAGGTATTACTGTTTCTTTCAAAGAGAGACAGCACAATTCCCTCCTCTAAACTTCATACTCTGGCATTTAATAGGGATCAAATTTCAAGGGTTTTCTTCTTTATGATATAAAAAATATCTGAGATTTTGGAACATAATATTGTGATGTGACCCTGCTCAGATTCTTTCTTAGTTGTATTTCCAGTAAATATGAAGGTACAATAACCTGACTCCTTCAGCTTATCACCTGTATTTAATATTTTAAGTAAATGTCTTGTCCATAAATACAGTAAGAGTAAAAAAATTCAGTGCTTCTGTCAGGTTTTTTCAAATAACTGTTAACACATGTCCATACACACTTATGGAGATTGTGTCCTTATATCTCTTACAAGTGTAATGTTCTGCCAAACATTTTAAATTCTTTTCATTGGTGATAACAGATTGCATCCCAGTTGTTAAACATGTAGCAAATAATAATAATAACAACAACAGCAATAGCTGGTTGTTATTTAATATTACTATTGCTATTATTAAAATATCCCAAATTTTAAGGGTGTTTGCTTTTGGACTGTACTTATGACCTACTGCAGCAACTTTGTCACTTCATTCACTAGTATTATATCAACACAACTAGAAGGAAAAATAAGATTCAGTAGTACATACAGAGTATGGCACATATCAGAAATTTATAGGATCAATGTGCAGGCTGGATCAACTGCTAAGTATCCCAGGTTATTAATATCTTAACACCTTTAGAGGCCTTTGATCTTAGCTGTTAGATCCTTGTGAACTTGTATGCATGAGTGGTTTCAGTCCTCTGGGTCCTACGCATGCATTTGAAAACCTTGGCTTCAAAGACCTTACTAAGAATCCATTGTGAGAAGAGGTGCCATGACTGGAGATGTGCCATAGGCAGTAGCACTTCTTGCTGCTGGCTTTGGTGTTCCTATGGGTGCACTACTACTGCAGGCACAATCAGATCTCACTGTTACTTGTGGTTTGCTTGAAATTCAAGGATCTTAGGGTTTGGTTTGATTTAGAGCAAACTTTCCAAGGAACAAAAACATATCTACATTGCTAAATGTGTCTATGGCACCCAGTGGTCTTTGGTCCTCCATGAGGGCAAGCAGTGGCACGCACAAATGCCCCTTAGAGCCAGATGCCTTGGTGGCAGATGAACCACAGCCATATAACACTTGGCCCCAGATCAGTGTCACGTGCAGTGACCCCACAGTTTTGTTTTTAGCCTGAATGTGACTTTGATTAAATGAGAAATCTGTGCTTAGTCCCAGGGGGAGAGGCCTTTACAGCATGAAAATCAGGATGTCTATTGCCTGCACCAAGGCAAGGAGCATGAAGTTGTGCTAATTGTGAAGGATCAGTACTCACCAGGTAATGTTGGAGAATGTCACAAAGTAGAAAAAAATCTAATCGGCTGCAGCCTTCATCCACTCTTAATTGAAAACAACCTCTATAGAAAACTCACTCCTTAAGAACAGATGGATTTTGCGTCATGGGGAACTGATTGATAGTACTCCAAAAGAGAGCTCAGTAACAAATTAACATTTTTGCAGTGTTGAAGACCAGGGCATCAGGGCTTGGGTTTTAACTCAGAAACTAGATTACTTGGCAAGACTGACAGATCTCAATTTTCCCACAAGCTAGAATACTGATTTTCAGCCAGATTTATTTGTCAGATCAATATGTGCTCCTGCCTGGATTTCTGATATTCACTCCAAAATATACTAAATTCATACAAAGGGAGATTAAAATATTCTATTTTCTCATGAAACAGGTCTAGGAGAATTTTTAAGCTTGCTATGTTTTTTTTCTTTTACCAATTTTCTTTCTTTATAAATATCTCTCATATCTGTGGATAAGAAGCATTGCATAGGGGTTAGATATTATAATAACTCCTTACATGAAAGATGTCTGTAGAATTTTCCTCTTCAGAAAAATATGATTTTTTTTTGTTTATTGCTTTTGTGGTTTTGTTTCTTTGTTTTGTTTTTTATTTTTTTACTTTAATGAAGACATGAAATTACTTAGGGTGGAATAGTGGAGGGATGTGAGGGCAAGCCAATGTGTATATAGTTACCAGACAAATATCTTTCAGCAAATCTTTAACTAGCTTTACAATGTTATCAATTAGTGAAAAACACTGATTAGGTACATCAATACAATTCTTGTTTAAATTTTCTCTGGTTACACCTACATGCTACTGCTTTTAACAGGCTACTGATATGTGGTTTTCTTACAGAATTTACATTTTCTAAATTAAATAGAGACTATGTGTTAGCATTTCTAGCAATATCCATTCATATTTTTTGTTTCTGACTTGTTCAGGTATAGATAAATGCTAGTCTAATTTTTTCTCTAAACCACATTTTGCATAATTTGCTTAATTATACAGATTAATATATTTAATATATTTATTAGATGCTTGAATAAGGTTTTCAGGTTTTGAGAGTGTATGTTTTATTTCTATTCTGTTGGAGTTTAACGACACAAATACAAACAATTTTTACATCAATACAATGGCTGGTGTTCATCTATACATATGTAGAAATTATTAGAAAACCACTAAATAAATAATGTTATTATCAGCTTTGTGTTGTACAAGATATCAGTTTTTTCCCATATAAACTACAAACTTTTTTTAAAAAATTACCCTAGGCTTTCTGCCAGCTTTATGACTTTTCTGCTGGTTCTTCTCTTTTTCTATTCCTTCCCCCCCACCCCCACCAAATAGAATATTTTATTTTTGGCATTTTTTTTCCATTCACACACTAACGAGAAAATACATTTTCAAACCAAAGCTACTTTTATGTTCAGATGTCTGTTTTTATTGTTTGCAACAGGGATTTTTAATGTACTTTCTCTCCTCAGCATTATTTGAAGCTTAAATATCTGATGGGACTTTCATCAATGTACCATTTTATTGCACACCCTAGACTGTCAAAGACAGTAAGTTATGTCTTTCACTTCAGAAAGCTTAATGTAAATTTATTAATGAAAATGTTAAAACAGGCCTCATCCAAAAAGGACCACTCCTCATCAAAACTTGAAGCATTGTTTTTCATCATTAGAGTGTTTTACAGCCCTGAAGTTAGATCCTGTCAATATGAAAGAGTAATTTTCCATTTGATTTTAATTAATGTTGAGAGTAAGATCATTTTCTAACTTTGTAATAACATCAAAAAGCAATCAGCCTTGTCTGGCAAGATTTAGTGTCTAAAAACCTATAGAGAAGGACCTCGAATATCCTCAGTCCTCCAGGTGACAGGGACAGCCACATTCCCCTTATTCACAGTCAACAACAGGACCTGGCATGTTAAGTGCCTTTTCTGAAGGAGTGAGGGCTTTCTGTGCTGAGCTCAGGAGGAAAGTGTTGAACACAAACCTTCAAAGGGCTTTCAGCAAGTAGCAGGGCCTTTCTTTGTCCCTCAAAAGCGGGGCAAAGGAAATGGTAATGAAGCATGTTAAACCTAAACCACACACTGCATCTTCACACAGAATCACATCTCCCTGCCATGAGGTAGACTGGAAATCTCAGAGAGCATTCAAAAATTGCTAGCAAGATTAAAAAAAAAGTGAGTAATACAGATTTTCATTGTTTTAAGCATGAAGCAGATATTTTTAACATGTGTTTTGGAAAAATTGGAAACAACACATTTCTATAAGAAACTTCATTGGTTTAGTTAAGGTGTTGCAAGTGCTCACAGATTAATTTTTATTTCCTACATTCAAGCAGAATATTCTAACCAACAAGATATAGACACAAGGCTTTTTTTCAATGGTGCATCCAAAGCAACTAGTTCCCATTATTTCAGTCAGAGCTAAAAATCCAAAAGCCTTTGAGGATCAGTTCTACAATACATTAAAAAGATCTATCTCCTACGTGAAACACAGTCATGAACAAAACCCAGTGGGAAGGAAGAAAACCAAACCAACTAAGCTGATGAAAATTATGAATGATTGGTAAATATTTAAAAATTACTTATTAGGTTGGTTCTTTAAATTATCAACTTTTTAATCACTTAAAGGACTTATTTTAAAAAATCTGGTCAAGAGAACCAGTGAAAGTAGCAATTCTTCTCTCACACTTGCAATGGAAATGAATTACTTATTTTAAATAAATATTTTTTAAAAGGTTAGAAAACACAGGCAATATAAAAGTATTGAAAATGTATCCATGAAAAAACTCTAGTTAACAGGGAACAGGAAAATTGAACACAGCTATATGACAATAAGAAGGATAATTTTAAAAAATTACATGTTCTATAAAATTATAAACTTTTTTTTCATCATGCAGATAAGAAAAGCAGTATCTTTTTTATCAGAAGACTTAAATAAATGTGCTCCCAGAGATACCAATATACTATTAAAAGAACTAGAAATACTGCACTTTTTTATGCATAGACATACTTGCTGATGATCAAAACTGGAAGGAGTGGATGGTATAGTGATGGTGATGATGCCATTCAGAGAGAGCTCAGAAGGCTGGAGAAATGGGCTGACAGGAGCCTCATGGAGTTCAACAATTGAAAAATGCAAAGACCTTCACTTGGGAGAAATAATCCTCTGAATTAATCTGGAGACCACTCAGCTGGAAAGCATCCTGGCAGAAAATGACCTGGGGGTTGGGGTGGACACAAAGTTGAACATGACCCAACAACTTGTCTTTGCCACAGAATGAAGGCATGAAGGATGAAGAGGCCTCTCTCACCTGAGAGCACTACCTCAGCTTGATACCTAGAGTGCAAAAAACCAGCAATGTTTAGCTAGGAGTTAGGCAGGAAAGACAGCTTTAACAATGGGCAGAAACAGGATGGAAAGAAGGCAAACAGCTCTAGGCAAAAATCTTCACAAAGTCATTAGGTGAAAGAAAAGGAATTCCTAAAGTGCTACTTATGTTGTCAGCTGCTGGTGTTAATGAATAGCACAGTCATAAACACAAAAGACTGTTGGCCAAGAGGAGGTTGTCTGCTATAGACATGATCAATATAACTCAAGTCAAATACAAGATGTATGTTCAGGAGACATACATCTGAGTCAAATAAAATACAACCTGTGAACTCTGAAGATTCCAACATCATTTTCAGCTGGAGAACTGGCACCAACATCCTGGAAATTCACATAGATACCTTGGAAGAATATGGCCTTATATGAATAGAATCCACATTTGTAAGACAGACTGTTTGAAGGAAAGACTTTATCTCCTTTACGAATGAATGTAATGTTTTATGCCTTGTGATAAGTGCAAAATCACATCCACTGGATACTGGCCACTTATTTAAATCAAAGATATTAAAGTTGGCGCTGCATCATTTAATGAAAAGTGTTAAACAAAAAGGTTAACTAATCCTGAGTAGGTCACAGAGTTAATAACCTAAGAATACTCATTGAATTAGCTTTCCAAATTTATCATGTCATCCCCTGAGTAAAATTTCAAAGTAAAGATAATGAGGCTGTGGGGAAGAATAACAGATGTGCAGTTTTATAAGCTAGTAAATTGCATTTCATGCAGTCAAAGAGTTAAAGTATAAAGGGAATATACCATCATACTTACTGACTTCCACATAGCTCCTTATTACAGCAACAGCTTGAGCTAGACTAACAAATTTGAAATGTTTTTTTTAAAAATATCTTGTTTTCTACCTTACAGGATGCATGTGCCATTGAAGTAACTTAGATTATAAACAAGCTTACAAAGTGGTCAACATCAAGTAGAGACCTAATTTTCATTTTTCTCTCCTCAGAAATTGAGTCTTTCTCATAAAAAGTAGGTTAAAAATTCTGTGGGAACATATGCAGAAGAAATACATGGTTTGGCGGATATAGGTATTAGTTCAGAAACTCAAAACTTTGCATATAGGCCCACAGATACTCATGGCAGAAAAGCATCTGGTACTCAAAGCTTGCAATCAAGGGAGCCTCTTCTACAGTTTTGGGAACTGGCAAAGCTTTCATGACAATAAATGAAACTAGAGATGTAAATGAATGTAGAAGAGAATAAAAAATGTTAGCATTTATCATACTGTGATTGTAAGATTATTCCAGATTGTAAAGATTTAAAACTGTGGGAAAGACCTGGAAGAAGGAAATGTTTGATTAATGTGAAATATCAGGAGTACGACCCCAAACATGAGCTATATTTTGTGTGTCATTGTGGGTTGCCATATTATTCTGAACTCAGCATTAGAGATCTGGTCACAATTGCTGAGCTCATTTTACTCTTTTAATTTTAATGCCACAAAAATGCGGGCAAAATATTCATCCATTTTGATCCCAGTGGTAACCTTTGGAATGGAAGTCAAATATGCTTTCCCATTAAGTGTTAACAGAATTTTAAGAGCCATCAGTGAAAACATGGGAACTCACTGCATCCATTTTTACCCTGCAGGAGATGCAATGTCACTCACCACAGATCAACAGTTTCTGCTGTGAGCATAGCTGAGTGAAGTACCTGACATTTGCAAAAGGTAGGAGCATACAAAAGGAGAAGCATGGCAGCTCATCAGCCAAACAGTAAATTGGCTGATTTATAATAACTTGCCTGTCTTCTTTAAATTAGTGTATGCTTAGAATACAGACAGATACTTTAGGACACTGAATTGTGAGATGGGAAGGTGTGGAGACTAGACTAAGAGAAGCACAAATATCTAAGGGCACAAAGAAATTTAGCAAAGATATGCAGGTTCAAAAAGGCACAGACAAATACTGCAGTTTAGATTTGGTATGATAAACAGAGAGGCGTCAGGGACAGAAAAAGAGCAGCAAGTGAAAACATGTCACCTGTGAGAAAGGGGATAGATGGTTATAATTTGATTGATATTAAAAAAAAAAAGTTTTGTTTATATATTTTGTTAACTTTGTATCATATAAGTGGTTTTGTATCTCTGTTTTCTTCAATTTTTGGCAGGTTTGTTTGTTAGTTTGTTTTTTTCTGAAAAGGAAGACATCTGAAACAAACTCTTCAGCAGCAGAAACATATTCCCTGAACTGCCATATCAAAGGTGTGATTTCTCTGCGAGAACATTTCAGGAATATAACTGCAGCGTGAAAAATAAACAAATAGGTCATTTATCTCATTTACAGATTTATTTGCTGTTAGTAAATATCTAGCAGTGCTTGCATTATGCTCATTTTTCTCATGTATCTATTTGTCAAGGAAATTAATTTTTTACATAGATTTTTCTAAAACCTAAGATTATTTGAATACACTTCAAGTCTTATTTAACATGAGTAAAACATTTCTTGTAACCTTAAAATCTTTAATTGGAATTCCTAACTGCTGCTGTCTGCATTCTGTCTCTACTCTGCTGTTTCAACATGTATCTGATTTCTGCTTTTTTTACTACATACTAAAACCTGAGCTCTCTGTACAGCCTGTTTCATTCAAAATGTTAAGAGGTGATTATCTCAGGTAGAATTATGTTTAGCAGTAAAAAAAGTAGAATCTCAGGTAAAATTGTGAACTGTATTCTTTAGAATTTTTTTCTTGTTCTGATTGGATGATGGACATAAATTTCTATCTGTTTATTCCAAATTTTGAGCTACTAGGCTAAAAAATGTTGATGCTGGCGATATTAAGAGAAGCCTGTCATAACTTCTAATTTACTCTAAAAATGTCTGAGCTAGGTTTTGCTCTAGCTTTTCAGTAATTTTGTAGTTTCTAAGACTACCCTTAACACTCAGATTCTCAAAAATTAGAAGTGGTGATAACCCGTGAGCAGCAAATGAAATGGAAACAGTCATAAGCATAGGAATTAAAGTCAAATCAGTCTTCAAGAGAGTGTCTCTGCCCCTAATATCTGGGCCATTCCCCTAAAATATTTTTCAAACCTGATTTGAAGTCTTAAATTCTACAGGTTACAATCACTTTTCTGATTTTCCCCTGTTATAAAATGATTAGATTTTTTTCTGTGGGGTCCACTATTAATTTCTTTTAATATATTATTTCACATTGTGCTCACACCAAAAAGAATAGAATGAAAAACACTTCCTTTCATGTTTTCTGTGGATTTGAAGACTGCAAATATATATTTCTTCACTATTTTTTGCCTAGATTAAATGCCCTTTATCTTTCAACCTTATTATATCTTCTAAACCTCTTAATATTCTTACAAAACCCTGGATTTTCTCTAACTTGCCCATATCTGTCTTGGCATCCTAAAGAAATAACTCATTTTATGGGGAATTTGCATGGTATTTGGCCAACATCTGGGAAAATAGAACTTTGCTATTCTTTCATTGAAACTGTTGTAGTAGAAGTTACCATGCATTTTAGGAGAAAGATCAAATACTATGTAGTCAAACAGGACTTGCAGACTGGAATGCATGCTATCAATAAGGTAATAGTTATTGAAAAACTATAAAGCACACCAGAAAATTGACACAGACAACCAAAATTTGTATCACAACACAAAGTACTGCATCAGTGGCACAAAGTCCAGATGAAGACTGGTCACTAGTAGTGTACCCAGGAGGTTAATGCTGCAGCCAATACTCATTAACATCTTCCTCGAAGACCTGTACAATGGAGAGAGGGCACTGTAGGCAAGATCATGGATGGTGCAAAACCAAGAGTCCTTATTTATTGACTAGATAAGTGGAGCTGGAAAAGTGAGCAGAGAGTTATCTCATGAAGTTTAGTGAGGGGAAATGCCATTTCTGTCCTGTGGGAAGGAAAAATGTCATAGACTGGTTTGGAAGGGATCTTTAAACATCATTTAGAGCAATCTCCATGCAACTGAACAGTCTGGGCTTTACCAGCTGGAAAAGAGGCTGGCAGGGAGGGACGAGGTGGACAACAAACTGAGCAGCTGTCAGCAGTGTGTTTTGTGGCAAAGAATGCCAGCAGCTCTTAGGCTGCTTAGGCAGAATTGACATCAGTTCAAATGAGGGGACTCTCCCTCTCTGTTAAGTACTGGTGAAACACCTCTGGACATCTGAGTCCAGTGATGGACTGTCCAGTATAAGCCAGACATGGACTTACTGGAGCAAGTGCAGCACATGATTACTAAGGGCTTGGAACACTATCGTGTGATGGCAGATAAGAGACATAAAAGAGTTGTGAATGTTCAGCTTTGAGAAGAGACGGCTCAAGGATCTCATCCATGAGTTGAAGAGTCTGATGGGGGTGGTGTAGAGAGCAGACTTAGCAGCATCCACTCACAGGACAATGGCTGTGGAAGCCTCTTAAAAAAGCAAGAAATCTCACCTGAACACTTGTTTTTTCATATGAGGGTGGTTGAACAAGGGGTCCCTTGTAACATAATCATTCACTGATTCTGTTAAATAGCATTCAAAAGAATGAACATATTCTTCTCAGAAAAGTCTGATAAAGGGAAAGAAGTCTGGGGAAGGAAACAAGGGAAACATTAAAGAAAAAGTAGCAATGGAGAGGGGGGGAAAGGGTAAATGAGCCCAAGAGCAAAACTGTTGCCATCAGAAGCTCCTTGGAGATTTAGATTTGGCTTGATACAGTTTATTTTTAGATCATCTACTCCTACAATCTGAAATGCCCCAAAGTAGCAACTATCACTAATGACAATATTGCAAATAACAGTAACATGGGAGATAAATATAAACTTGATAATGTTCTGCTGCTTGCAGCACTTTGTCCTTTTCACCTCCCCGATTATATCAGTAAGATAAGATTAAATGCCTTTAAATATCTTTTTTCAGGTCTTATCAATATTTTAAACCAGAATTATTTCTTTTTATTCAAGACTCAAAGTGAGGCTGGTAAGACACACATATATTCATATTTTTTAAAGGAAATAAGAAAAAAAATAGCGCAAGTTAAACACATAATAAAAGGCACAGTAAGAGTAAGAAGGCACAATTCCAGAAATAAACTGTATCATGCCCCATGTTGCCATGTCCTCACTTTATTCTCTACATCAAATGGAGTGTGAATGGAGAAGAACAAATCTTTGGACAGCTACAACTGCAACAAAAACTGATGAGTTTCTATGAAGTAAATGTTCCACGGCAGATTAGAAATGGATAATATGCACCTCAAATCTATATGGTGAAAGAAAAAAAAAAAAAAAAAGGGAGAGAGAAGAAAGGAAAAAATGCTGGAGAGACCATTCACACTCATGAAATCTCTTTGAAACTGAACAAAAGGTTTAAGTGAACTGTCTGCATTTCTGATGAAAAAATGCAGGCATACTAACCTTTTCTGACAGTGATGAAAACTACTGCTGATGTGGCCTAAAATAAAATGAACCCTATTTTCACTTTGCTTTGTTCACTCCCCATATTGTTCATTTTCTTGCCTTTAAGTAAAACCCCTCACTACCTTCTTTGAAATGGTGAAGTTGAAGAATGCTCCTCTGTCAGACACAGATTTACCTAAAAATAAAAATTAAGGAATTAGTATTGGTGGTTGGATTTATTCTTCATAAACCAGTATAACTCCCCCCATTCCCAGTTTCTAAATTAAACTCCTTAGATTGCCATTTTTATTATGTACATTGTTTGGCCTCTAGGAACCTAGACAGTCAAAACAATGAAATCCA
>JAHLSL010000080.1:1566883-1679133 GCA_025920805.1 Petroica traversi | reverse complement strand
TTTTTTTTAGTTAGTAAGGATATTTGCATTATTTATTCAGGATCGTTAATAATTATTTATGTTTAAGAAATAACCAGATCAATTGAAACTCTAAAAGAGGGGAAGTACACTACAATTCACATTGTGAACACCAGAAGACATTGGAAAGGGTATTTCCTAGAGCCTACAGGACAATACAGACACAGATGAAAAGAAGTGCAAAGAATACAGGCAGGAACCTGAATGTCATGGAGGGAGACCTGGAGATGACCTGAAAACGAGACAGCAAGAGCCAGACCACCAGGGGAGCAGACAGTGCTTCCTGAGGACCAGAGCTAACTGAGATGTTTCTGATACCTGGTAATCTGGGTCAATTGCAAGAAAAGGCCACAAGCAAGAATTTCCCTTCAGTGATATAGTGAGCAAAGGCAAATTTCCAGTTACTTATTTTCAAGTATTTTTGGTTTATACTCAAATAAAATCTGATTCAGTATTTTTTTGAAGTGGATGTATTTAAAACAGTTTCTGGTTTTTGGTGAATAAAGAGAAGGTCTAGAAACTTCTGTCTCAAAGCTATCTTGCTGACTCAGAAAACAAATGAGGGTTTTTTCCTCTATTCATAGCAATCTGGAAGATATTAATGATGGCATATGGTCCCTTGTTCAGCACTACGACAGATTTTTTCCAGATTATGACTTCACATCAAAGCATGACTTACATGCTGAGTATAGTACTTGTTATTAATTCAATAATTTGTATGGGTCTGAAAGTATCTGATGCTTTTCATAGTTGTTCAGAAAATCCAGAAATATAATGACCTTGCTGAAAACCATTTATTTCTCTTTATTCGGATTTCCAGATGCACAAAGCAACAATTTCAATGTCTGACTCAAAAGAACAAAATCAATTTTGAGAAAAATGTCAGGCTTATATGCTTCCTTTTTTCTTCTTTTCCTCCCTGATTAGGTCTTACATGAAAGATGTCACATGACTCACCCCAGATTAATTCTGTTAAACATCAGAATTAATTGTCATTTCTGCAGCACTCATCAACTCGTGAGGAGAGACTAGAACTTGTGTCTCCTTCACTTCTATTTTTTCCCCAAAATTTCTCATTCCATCAATTTTTGAATTTTTGGAAAAAAAAAACCCCAAAAACCAGCAAGATTGACAGGTTGGGAGGTTTGAAGAAATATCATTAAAAATACATTTCCAAACAATGAGAGAAGCTTAACAGAATTTTATGTAAATGTTTCTGCAATTGTGAAAACAATCATGAAGAGTAATACATTTTTACTTACAGAGGATACCAAAAAGAATTCTAAGATAGACAAAATATGATTTTTTCATTTTCCTAATTAAAAAAATTGTTTTTCTCTGCTTTTTTTTTGTCTAATATCAGAGAATTTCCCTCCAGAAAGCCACTGATTGTCACACAGTTTTTTATGTCAGCTTTTCTTCTAGAAGACAGATATCCTAATTCCATCTGCTCTGCTGAAAAGTTGGAGACCAAATAGAAAAGCCACCAAACTTCAATATACAACTGTAAACAATGATTTTTTTTATAGCTACAATTTTGACAAGTATTTTTATTTTCATTTAGGCATTCCACAAAGATTGAAATTAATGATGTGAACACTAAAGTCTTTGAAACAAATGTGTCTGTAAATAGATGTATTACTGATGAACACAAATAAAACTATTTTTCAATGAATTTCCCATCTGGAGAAGACAATTATTGCATGTTCTATATTATATCAACATCTACATAGGCAGAATTTGCAACATGATAGAGACGCTATTAATGCTCAACATTTCTTTGACTTTGAGTACATTGAGATTTAAGAACCTGTTATGTTCCAATCTGGAAAATCGCTGCACTTATATTACATCTGCAGAGAGTTACACTGAAATCTATGAACACCATAAAAATCACTCTCAAAACCGAGTCTTTAATTTCTGTCTCTGGACTTCTGAAATTTAAATAACAATTCAGAATATAAAGAAGCTGCATTTTGTAAACAACTTAATAGTTTATCTTATTCATGTCACTGAGCCATGACAGACTAAGTAAAAACATTCTACTCTAACAGGCAGAGCAGACCAAACTGAGGCACTGCAGAGGATTGAACAGAGAAGGCTTACTGTTCCTTTAGTTTCATGACCACTGGAAAGCAGACTAGTTTATAGAGTACTGTATTCCCAGCATTGTTAAATTCCTCTTCATTATAAAATAACCTTTGGTTTGGTTTGAATTTTTTATTGATTTTTTACTTTAAATTTCCTTCAAAAGCACAGAAGATCCGCTTCTTATTATCTGAACTTACTTCTTGTGAAGATATTGTCACATTCATGTCAAATTATTGGAGGTGGACCATTATACATTTCTTAATTATTTTTTCTTACTCAAGTCAATGGACTGGGTACTCAGGTGATTTTAATTAATGTAGTTTTACTAAAGCTAATGGTCCAATTGCCTATTTGAAATAAGAATATTTCCTGAATTTTGCATCCTCCTTCCCTTGAAACCCACCCATAAGCTTCCCCTCAGCCTGAGGATTTGGATCCATATGTTTCCAAGATCTAAGGGACAGCTCTGATATAACCCCATTGCTTGGTCTCAGTTGCTGAGACAAAGTCATTTGATAAAGTCTGTAGAAAGATATACAATGTAAAATTACCAAGAGACAAAGACATGCTGAGACAAGTATTATTAGTAGCTCTGGTTTCAAGATGGGAAACATCAACATGAAAAGGTTTAAAATCCTAAGTGAGAAAAAAAAAACAAAAACAAAAACAAAAACAAACAAAAAAAAGAGGCTAAAGATTTGTAAGACCATGAGGTTGAGTTGAGGTTTCAGTGTTGATGGGGTATGAGAAAATGGCTGAGAAATCAGTGTAGAAAGTTATGGAAGTGAACTGTTCTTTCCAGAAGGTGCTTGCTGGTCAGCCAAGGTCTTCAGGGTGGTGACCACACGGAGCCTGACAGCTCATTAAATCCCATCTACAATCTCTTTGTGTTAGACAATATGTAACTGCTAGATGCATTTAAATGGATGTTCTCCTTCCACACAGCTAGAAATTTATAAATAGATTCTCTTAAAAGAATAATAGCAAAAGATTTTAACATCTTGGGAAATTATTTAATGCTGGGTAATTCTGAAATCAAGCTTTTTCCTTTCCTCTCACCCTCCCTCCATGCCTTCTTTCTTTAATATTTCCTTCCCTCTCCTTCCTTCTCTTTCTTCATTTCCTTTCTTCCTCTTTTTTGTGAAACACCACATTATCAATATGGTGTCAATATTTTATTATAAAAGACTTGTTTTGTGATTTTCCCACATTTTATACATCCTTGGTATCTTTTAATTTTTCCTCCCAAGCAAAGGCTCTGCATCATTTACTTCCTTGTTTGGTGTTTGGGTTAATATTGTCTGATGTTTCAGTCAATAGAAAATAATTTTCTAGTCCCTCACCAAATAAGTGCTTTGTATATGAAGGACTTCACACCTTCAAATTCAGTATGCGGTCTGAAGCCAAGGTCACTCTGACTATTATAAAGCACATTGCTGCATTAATGGATTAACTCTCTTCTTTTGCTGTTGACAATACTCTACAACTGAGATAGAATAAATCTTTATTTCTAGGGGAAATAAAGAACTAACCAGAAAACTCCAAAGTCTGATAAGAAATAGAAGTGCTATCTTAGGAAATGCCTTCTGGCCAATGCTACAACAATGGGCATATTGAAATGGTACCCTGAAGGATACAGGGTGTCCCTGAAAGAATGGTGGGCTTACTTATTCCTCTTAATATTTTCCAGTATTTAGTTTAATTTTGCATTTAATGAACCTGAAGAGCCACCATAAACATTCCAATGAGAGATGAGGGACTATAGAATTAGAAAACCTATCCTAAATTTTATTCACAGATTGGAAAGTGCAGATTTTAAAAAATTACATTTCCTTTTAAAATATAAAGAAGTAATAGAACCCATTATCTGTTCCACAGACAGCAAAAAGCTACTCAATTAAACGAGGTGAAAAGATCATGTGAGGAGGAACATGATAGCTATCAAATGAGGCTAATAAACTAAATCTACTGAAACTGACTCTTTCTGCATGCTAGCAATTTTACCTTTTTAAATTAAAATTTATTTTATTTTATTTTATGTTGTTTTCTTTCATTATTTCATTTCATTTTATTAAGTCATAACATTTTCTCTCATGAAAGGGATGAAAAATATAAACCATTTCATATGGCTTTGGTTTCCTTTGTAGGTTGTAACCTCCTAGGTTAGAGGTCTGACTTAAGACTTAAATCAGAGAAGACACATTAGACAATTTTACATATAGCTTCAGGACAGCTTCTATCCCAACTACTTCTCCTTGAGATCTGTTCAAAAGTGCTTACTTTGTGGACACTGGTTAAAGTGTGCTTTGATAATGATCTAACCAGTAAACTTGGAAACAAGGAGCATTTGTGTGTGTGATGGTCTCACACTTTATTCAGATATGTCCCTTTAAGTTTCTCCAAAGTTTGTTCCTCTTCTGTGCCATTCCTCTGCCCTCTTCTCTGCGGCAAGTAATTCCCTATTGATAAAGCATACAAGCCTCCAGTTTTCTCCGTCAAGTTGGAATCTTCACTATCATTTTCCAGGACTTATCTACTTTCCCAGTTTTTTTCAACCACTCCCAAAATTTTCATTCCATCTCCTTTCTCTCCCACTGTAGATACTTCAGTGATGTATTACTATTCCTGCGCTCTAAATCTTTTCTGCCCCTTAGCTTAATCAAATAAAATCCTTCCTTCTTTCATGCTGCACAAGTTTGTGCCCAAGGTTTTCCTTAAACCATGTTTTGAGCATCAAATGGAGAAATCAGATTTACTCACCCACTGTTTGTGATTACACATACCTGGTACTTATATCAGATGATCATGTTTATCCTTAAAGGGCAAAGTGTGTATGGGAGAAAGTCAATTTGAAAAATTGCCTCTATTCACTTCCACTCTGCCTCCTGCTACACCCCTGTTCTATATTGATTCTCTGCTCACAGGTCAATTTCTTCACATCCTTTTTGCACTCTAGCAGTTTTATGCCACATCGCACTACCCAGAGGTCTCACTGCCTCACAGTCATTCTTTCAAATATTAAGACCTTTAAAAAAATGCAGAGACAAAACAATAAACAAGGCACAACAAGATCTGGTAGAACAGGCTGTCATAAGCAGGTTGTGGACTTTTAAATGCCTTTCTGGCTGATGGATAAATTTCTTTATTTTAGCTTACATACTGAATAGTCCCATTATTGATACTCCCATCAAAGTATAGATAAGAAGAGCAAACACTTCTGACATGAAATTGATAGAATGGATATTCTTCTGGATGGAAGCAATGTTATCAGCTTTTGAAAGAGATCCAAGCATGCAGATAGCCAAAACAGTGCAGTTTTTTTGGAAGCTTTAAAAAAACATTAGCTGAGGCCTTCACCAGAGGCTCCTAAAAAAACTATGAATAACTGAAGGAAGGTATTTTGTAGGTCAGTGAGTGGCTAAAAATATCAGAAATAAAGAATAGAAGTTTATGTCCAATTTTCACAGCAGGCGAAGGCTTTTGGTAGGATACCCAATGCTTTGGAACATGGAGCATTTAACAGATATTATAGAATCCTCAATAAATGATCTGGTAAAGGAGGAAAATAATGATGTGATACATTATACAGATAATCTAAATTTAGGTATTTCTTCTACTAACCATAGAGGAATTTTTCAGAAGCACATTTTGCACTGTCATAAGTTGTTTTAATTTGGGAAAACTGCCAAGAGGTTTACTGAAAAGATGAACCCGACAAGAGCAGTAAATTCTTTGATAAACACAAACAAACCTTTACTTCTAAATATGAGAGTTTGAAAAACTAATTGTGCTTGACACTGGTACAGTAAACTCCAAGATTAAGGATTAATACATTCTTCCCAAAATCCTTGCAAAAAAAGAGCACTTGAAAATGTACTGGAATTGAGTTTAGAAAAGTGTAAAAAATGGTGAAATATCATTAAATGCTCCCTCTTTCCCATCCACCTTTGGTTTCAACTTTTTTTAAGACTCTCCCCTTATTTTTTCTTAAAATAAATTAAATTACTATGATTTCTTGCTATTCATACATGCTAAGAAGTATAACAAAAATCATAGTAAGGTTTACTTTGTTAATAAATGTCAAAGGCAGCTTTCTGCAGAGCTGTACCTCACCTAAGCAGCTCTGCTTAGAGTTTCAATTGTTATTCTCTGAATGCCTGCACGTAAACATTGTTACTGTGATTTAAGGAGCCACAGAGCAGTGTTGCCATGTCTCACATAGCTGCCTATCTCAGCCAGCTCAAAGGCAAATCAAGAATTTCTTGCATGTCACAACATTGTGCTGAATAAAAATGTTTACACAGTAATGCAGTCAAACTGAGGAATTAAATTGAAAAAATGACAGGGTACAACTGAAAACTAAATAATTAAGATACTTGAGATTAGGTGGCAGTTAAAGCTTTTTTTCTGCATCATTCTCTGGGTTTGGTGGTTTTTTGGTTCAGTTAGGTGGTATTCATGGAAATGAGGGCTTCAATGGTGTAAGGACTTCATGCTATCTCTCTGCCTTGGAGTGACTTGAATGCAGAAAATGCCAACAGGAGTAGCCCCCACCCTCTCCACTGGAGAGAAACCTTGGTTAGGCTGACATTGGACACAGGACCAGATGGCAGGTTGGGAGCAGAAGATTACAGGTCCCTAGAACTGAGTGACAGGTTTTATTCCCAGTGCTACTGCAGTTATAGACAGTTTTCAAAGTTCAATAAGCAGAAGTCACATAACTTGTGACCTAATCTTGCCAATTAGGAAAGAAAACCTTTAAGGGTAGTAAGTTTGGCCAGAAAAATACAGACTCCCAGGGCTAATGAGGATCATACTGTATAAATTGACAGCAGTGCCTTCTTTTACTTTAAAAAGAATAAACATATGGTGTGTTTTGTTCACATTTTTTGTTATGAGACACTTCAGCAATATAACATGCAAGCTTATGATAACAGATGAAGGAAAAAGCAAAGCTCTTCATTGCGCAGATAGCCTTCCTGGTGTCTGCCAATGCTCTATAGGTGCAAAGTCACCCACAAAACCAATATCTGTATCACATAAAACATTCTTTACATAATCAGTAAAAAAAAAAAACACAAAACAAATATATCCACCCAAACCCCCACACCAAAACAAAATAAAAATATCAACAAAAACCACCAAACCAAACAAAAAAGCCAAACCAGAAGTAGCTACATTACTTATATGAAAGACAAGGAAAATCAGGTGTATGCTGTTTTACTGACAGATCAGCAGCATGTTAAAGGACTGGAAGGGTGTCTTCATTTAGAGAAATATATATACTTAGTGATTAAAGACATAATCAGAGTAAAATTTAAAGTTATTACAATTTTATCTGTTTGCTTTGTAGATTTATTATGTGTATTTAAAAGAAGATATTTGTTAAATATAAATGAATTTTTTAAAAAACCCCGAATTTCATGTACGATTATATGAGAAATAATGTATTGCCTTCAGAATTTTTTCTGAGCCATTAACTGAAAAGAAAAGATCTGTAGAATAAGCTAAGATGTAATATAAGTAACCTGAAGCCCTGACTATTGCTCATAAATAAGTTTTTATCTTCTTCCCAAATCTATGTAATTTTCAGAGTTTTCCTGGTAGCCTTTTTGGCATTTCAGTGTTTATCTTAATTGAAAGTATACTTATCAGTGCTGAATAATATCATCATCAGTCTTCTGTCTTCACTTTTAGTGATCAATAACACTTCAAATTCATTGATTTATAAATAAATCTATAATCCAAATTGCAAGAAAAGGTGTTGAAATTAAAGTTAAGAAGATAAAGATCCATGTATGAAAAGTTTATTAAATCTATTCAATAAATGTACAGTTACATAATTTCAATCTATAAACTCTATATTTGAAGGCAACAAAAACACTCTGACAACATCTAGGAAAAAAAAGGAAAATCATACGCAGGTAAGATGAGTTCTCAATAAGAACTATAGGCATTAGGAGGAACACTGTGACAACTGGTTATATTGTTTCCTGAAATTATTATGGAGTAATTATAGGAATAAATTTATTATACTGAAGGTAGGAGACAAAAAATAAAAAGAGGGAAAGGGAAGGAAAGGCAGGGCAGCAAAATGGTTCAGAGGCTAAGATTTTTCATACTTCACTTTAATGCAATGAAAAATTACTAAAACAAATTACTTGAATAGTTCAGGCTGTCACAAGATAGAAAAACTTGGCAGCAGCACAGATGCAGAAAACTGAGCACCAAATTGACACTGCAGAGGAATCATTAAAATGCCAACAAAGCCTCCCTTGGAATTTTACAGAAGAAAATGAGAACTGGCAAAGTAGTATGATTGATTCATCTTAACACCACTAGAGAAGTGCAATGTACAGCCCAAATTCCATACAGCAGAGCCTGGAAAACAGGAAGTATGCAAAATTTGCAAGTCCCTACTTTTATCTAAAATTGGTGAATACAAGAATGATGGTTCTATTACAGAACAAATAATTGTTAATGACACAAGCAAAGCAACAATACCTAGAGCAGATGATTCACCTTTGATGAAGCCTTCAGAAAACTCCTAAGATTCCTTGAATATCTGAATATGTGAATTCTTGGCTCATACTAAATAGGTGAAAAAAATAAAGCAATTTATCCTGTGCAACATCTGCCTCACGAAGTGCTGCAATTATTACTGCCATGCATGTTTAAACCCTTAGCTACTCTCACAGTTTTATTCCACCTGTTCTGTCAAGATTATTCTTTCTCTTGTTAAATCTCACACTGAGAATTTTTATAGTTTCCTTATTATCCTTCTCTGGTTTTACTTCTTTTTCCTTCAAAAGACAAATAATTAGTCTACCTTTTTCACTGTAATCTTATAGTCTACCTATTGACGTTGTGGACAAATCACAGTGTTTATTTTATTTAGATGCTTACAGACTTCTCGCAATTCTTTATTAGGTTTTCCTTTTCTTTTTTTGGCCCTATATTCTGTCACAGTATTTTATTTTCAGAAGTATTTATCTATCTATCTTACTTTTCAGTAATAAGATCCCAGAGCTCACATCTAAATGAAAAATATCAGATATAATGACCTGAAACGTAGACTTAAAACACATCCTTCTCACTGAGGAATTCCTGCAAAAGAAAAGCCAGTATTTCTAAGTACTCTCAGCTTGGCTTTGTATTAGACAGAAGTAAATGTTATAACTTTTTAATAATAATTTCCTGAAAAATTTGAATAAGAAAGTTTGTCTTTCTCTCTCTTTTTTTTTTTTTTTGCCCTTGTCTCAATGGCAAATTTGCACTAGATGCAATTGTTCACCATTATGAATTTGTTTCTTTAAACATGACAAGTTGCTGTCTAAGAGCTGTCTAAGATATGTCCACTGCCAATACCCTTCATGTCAGCTTGTTCTCTCTCCACCCAAGTCTCTAGTTCCTTCTTGAAGCTGGGGCGAAATTGTTCCCTGGTATTCAAACTAAATACATTCAAATGTAGAAATACATTCAAATCTGTTGATGACCAAATCTATTTTTCATATTTCTTGGTTTATCATTATGAGATTTCAGCACAATCTTTCCTATTACTAACTCCATTTCTCTGACCATCTTTATAACTCTGTCCTGTTCTTTCAGTAATAAGTCAAATCAAGGTATTTCTCCCTCAGTTATATCACTAGGTCCTGTAGATGACTGATTTTTTTACTTTAATCATATATTGACATCACAAACAACTGAAGTTTTACTCTGTGTTCATATTAGGCTGTGAATACAAATACAATGCTGCATCAACACAAAGACTCAGAGAGGTACTCATAGCATAGAGATATTATGCTATGTTCATAAAAATGAACATTCTTACATCCTGTATCCTGTAGTACATGCAAGCTATTGCCTAAAATCTGTAAAAATTTAAAGGTATGAATGAAGCTTATTCCACAATCAGTGTATTACTGAGCTTTCTGAATTAAAGAAGGTGATTTTCTCTCATTATATTCTCTTAATAAATGAAAATATTTATGTATTAAATATTATAAGTTGTAATAAGTTAGGTCATACCACACTCTTCATTATGTTTTATTTTCCAAATATGATATATGATTTTTGCATTTTGTTGTGTTGCTTTAATTCTCCATATGAAGCAATTTTCTACAGTGTCTAATTTAATTGTGCATTCTTTACTAACCCACCACTACAATATTTCATGCTTTATTGCGTTGAGTTTGCTTCCTGAATCTTTTCAAAATTTACATCCCCAGACATTTTTTGTAGCTGAAAATTACACACTTGGATTCTGGTACTTCCTGTCCATTTAATATCATACAATTAGGGAAAGGAAGGGGGTGTGACTGTGTGGAAAATCAAAGTCTCTAGAGAAGAGCAGCACATATTGAATTAAAGGCTATCTGATGACTGGGAGAAAGAGACAGGAATATGGTGGTGAAGAAGAAGGGGAAACACAAAAACCAGCTCAGCTTTCACAGCTCCAGGAACTGGCGATGCAAGGATAGAGAGCAGAATGGGAGACCAGGATTTCTGCACTGGTTTCACAAACCCACTTCAATTTTGGCAAATAGTTTAATCAAACCAGCCTTGAGTTCTTGCTTATCCAGCTCAGTGTTACCGTGGAGTTTTTTAAATTATTATTTTTGGTTTTTTAGTCATTATTACATTGTTTGTTATCCTGTCATAATACTCACAGAATAGCAATAACACTGCCTGGGTACATTTTTTTCTGACAAGTTAAACAGAAAAATTTCATTAACAATATTTTACCAAAGGCTAGGCTATACTTTTGGCTTTATCCTACTTCTCACCACAGAATGATAAAAGGTTCTTATTCTTAGTTATTAAATGTTCAAATCATTCTATATTTCTGGTCACTTTACCAAAAAGTGACTATTTAATGATATAGCCATTCCTACTTTTTTACAGAATTTATTTGCTAGTTTTAAAAATAATGTTATTTTTCTATTTTTGTTACAGAATCATCAGCTGTAAGATGACACTTGGTCACTGCACTTCAAATTCTGTAAACCCTGAGCTCCAGCAGTCTGTTAGCTTAACTTCCAAAGTCATTAGAGCTCAGGGTTCATCTCGTATGCTGAAATCATTACTCTCACAAAGTATCCCTACTGCATTGATAATAATAATGAGTAAGAAAATGAAAAGTGAAGTCATTGCTTGCTAACTCATTGAACTTTTTGACTGAATAAAATGGTTGATTGCAGTTGAAATGCGTTAAAATCTTCTACAGTTCTTGGTGCCAATTCTCCTCATGCACTGTGGAAAAACAAAAAACAACAAACCACCAGACCAAAATTACTACTCACTAACAAATTGTCACATAAAGAGAAATTACCTGACATAATAAGAGAGGAATTGTATTTGATGCCAAAATTTTAACTTGGCCCACTCTATGGGAAAAGATAAATAAAGTACCTCCCCACATCTGGCATGCCAGCAGGTAGGAATAGTTTAAAAACGCTAGTAGGGAATAAAGCTGAAGCAGAAAAATCAGTGGCTGAGCATACTAACAATCTGCAGGTTTCAGTGTCAGTCTGGTGTATGGATGCAGGTGCAGCATTGTCAGTGCTGTGGGAGATGATGAACACAACTCATTTCTCTGCTAAAACAGAGCCAGGAGACAAAGAGACCCTACGAGTCTATGACTGATGCAGGATCAGACAGGGTGTGCTGGCAGGCCACCCAAAATTTTCAGGCTGACTCTTAGAATCTAAAGCTATTCATACCATGCTCAGATCTATGTGTTCTAAATAATAAAAAAGCCTTATGAAACTTTTGTTCATTTCTGCTGCTGCATTGCCAGTGTGTGAAAAGCCTTGGAGACAGATGGAAATTACCTTAGCTGTTTCAACATGCTATCTTCATCAGCTGTCACCTTCAAATAGTTGTTTAGGAATGAAGAAAGGTTCATACAAAATTGTGGGAAAGAGAAGACTTATCCCTTATAAGAGAAGACTTGTCTTCCTCAGAAAGGATAACAAGAAATAACTTCAGTCGTGGTAATTGTTGCTGTTAGAAAAAATATGCCCATACAGAAAATAAGCATTTGCTTGCATTTATAAAGTTTTATCTGCATGCCTGAATTCACAGAGCTGCTTTGGAGGACAGGGACTTTAGAAATATTCTGTATACAGTTCTAATATGCCTTCACTGAATTTGCACTGCTACTGTTTTGATGTGTATACCAAGAAAGGGATGGAGATAAACATACTTGACTTATTGTCTAAACATAGCATAAAAATGGCAACTGCACAAAGAAAAGATCTTCAACCCAATGGTAGCATAGAGCAAAAGACCCTCAGTCAACTCAGTTATGTTCACTTTTCAAAGCAAGGACCACAAAGGACCTGAGAACAAACTAAGTAAAAGAAATTTTCAGCTGTTCATATTAATCATATTGTCAGTACTTCCAGACAATAGAGAAGCCATACATGCATTTCAAGAATACAGCAGTAGCAACTGAATGTTAAAAGAACCAAAAATAATATCAAGAAAATTTTAAAAACCCCAAAACTTTGTAAATAATCATTTTAGGTACTTTATTTTGGCCAGAAAGCCAGAGCTGCATGAATGCCATGTTTTAACCCTGGTGGGCAGCTCAAGCCCCACACAGCTGCTTACTCATTTCCCCACATCTGGGTGGTGGGGAGAATCAGAAGAATAAAAGTAAAAAGACTCATGGGCTGAGATGAGGAAAGTTTAATAGGTGAAATAAAATTTGTGCACACAAGCAAAGCAAAACAAGGAATTCACTCACCACTTCCCAAGGCAGGCACGTATTCTGCTATCTACTGGAAAACAGAGCTTTATTAATGGTGAAAATAAAGGTTATAACTTCAAATGTCCCAATTTACTCCTTCTTCCCCCTACTTTTATTGTTGAGCATTATTCCATACTGTATGGGACATTCTCGGAATCATTTGGGCTCAGATGTTCTGTTTGTGA
This sequence comes from Petroica traversi, assembly GCA_025920805.1. Classification (NCBI taxonomy): domain Eukaryota; kingdom Metazoa; phylum Chordata; class Aves; order Passeriformes; family Petroicidae; genus Petroica; species Petroica traversi. The sequence goes on along the minus strand of JAHLSL010000080.1, from coordinate 1,666,080 downwards.
CCCCTCCCAGCTCCTTGTACACCCCCAGCCTGAGGAGATGAGAGGCAGAAAAGGCCTTGACTCTGTGCAAGCCCTGCTTTGCAGTAACTAAAATATCCCTTTGTTATAAATGCTGTTTCCAGCACAAACCCAAAATGCCAGTTACTATGAAGACAATTAATTCTATCCCAGAAAAAAAACCCCAATCAACCAACCAACCAAACAAACAAAAAAAACCCAAACCAAAACAAAACAAACAAAAAAAACAGGTCAATGCATCAGGACAAAAATGAAAAGTCTGGTAAGCCAATGTCATATGAAAGATGAAATGCAGACTACACAGCAAAAGATAATGAAGATACTCAGCATCATTTACAGAGGTTGAAACAAAGATTTTTTTTTAGAAAGTGCAGCTTATAGACTGTATTTATGAACTACAGTTCATATATATTCATATCAATACAATCGCAACAGAAAGCAAGTACTGTGTTCCATCAAATATGCTGGGATAATTACATCACTGATTCTTACTTTGTTTCTTTAAGGGTCTCTATGTGTTTCATCCTGGAGGCAGGAGAGCAATTTCATCATTCTCATCATATTACATCCTTCATAGCGTCATCTGGATAATAACAACCTTATTTAAGCTAGAACCCCTAACATCATAATGGAACTTGCACTGTTTCTCTTTCTTCATTAAATATTTATATTCAGAGCACATGAAATGAGCCAAAAGAAATTAGTTCAAAAGTGCAATTGCCATGTTTTTTTTTAGAAAATATAATGAGAGCACAAAAATGTTGTGATATGCTTTGATCGGGTGATAAAACAACCTGATAAAAGCAATTACACACTTCAAATAAATCAAAGTTTTTGACACAATGCTATATAATACCATATTCTGAGAAGGCATGTGATGTATATAATCAGTTGTTCATATGCTTTAGTTGGTCTTCAGAGGTAGTAAATGCAGCTTAAGAGTGAGAGAATCAGTGCTAGATTCTGCAATATTTGGAAGCACTGAGATTTCTTTAGGATCTGACACTACTCAATATTTTCATCAGTAATGGTATTGTGTGTCTCTGGATGATCAAGTAAGATCTTTGCTAGTTTGTTGTACAGTTCAATGGAAGCATTAAACAACGACAAGAGGGTGCTTTTACACAGTGTCCCAGATCCCAAGAATAAGATCACAATGGAGCAAAATGTATTTCTGTGCAATACTGAGACTATAATATGTAACTGAAGCATGGCAGGGTTCAGAAGCAGAATGAGAGATTATTTCCTGGAAAGCAACAACTTGCAAAAAAAAACCCCAAAAAACGTTAACAGAGAGAACAGGGTCAGTGTGGAAGCTCAGTATAAAGTTCAGTGAATGTTGTCACTGAATTTCTAAAAGAATATCAGGAAAGGAGCCAGATAACATCTGCATGCAGCAGTTGTATCAATCTGAAGATTTCTTCATCCAGTTTGAAGTCTGCATTTCATGGAAGATCTGAATTTAAAGAAGAGAATACAGGAGACTCAAAAAATGGCTCAGTTGTACCTAAACTAATCCCTGAAGTGGGATGCTTATGGAATCCAATCTACTAGTTTATTGAAGAGAAAATGAAGTTACTTGATCATATTATACTTAATCATAGATTTAACTGTAGAAATTATACTTTATAGGTAAAGGTGTCTTAATCTTGCAGAAGAAGGCATAAGAAGATGCCCTGCATGGGAACTAAAGTTAGACTTATTCAGCCTTGAAATAAGATGCAGTAAAATGCATTGGTGAAGCTAATTAACTATTTGAACAACTTGCCAGAAGCAGCCCATGGACTTACTGTTTTTTAGAGTCTTTAGAAACTGATTAGATAGTTCTCTGAGAAACATATTTTAATCCAGTTTCTGGAAAAAATTCTGCAGTTTATAGAGTCAGAGCACAGGGCCAGATGGTCCCTTCAAAAGGGAATGCTGGTCCCTTCTGTTCTGAGTGTCCTTGAGCGAGAAAAATGTATCTTTTATTGCTGTCTTTTTAGAGAAGCACTCCGACTAAGCATTTCTAGGATTAGTGAGCTGGAGGATACTCCCATGGCAGAGCTGCATTTCCAGTCTCATGCAGTGTGTAAACAGCAGGCAATAAAAATGTCTGGTAGCTCCCAGAAGACCATGTTTTGCCTACAGAACCTACATTTTCGGGGATGATGAAAAAAAAAGAAAAAGAAAGATATGATTTTGTTGCTAAGTCAAGACCTATTTTGGGAGAAAAACAAGCAACTTCTACTTAAAAAAAATAAACCATAACTGTTTAGGCTGGCAGATATTTTATTCAGAACACATCAAGTCTTTGCATTGTAAAAGTTTAACAAAACCATTTTTCCAAGTATAAAAATATTTGGATGGCTTGTATCTATGTGTTTCAATTTTCAAATAGTTGTATTTACAATTTATAGTATACCAAAGAAGGCTAAGCAAATATAGAGGTGTCAAAATTCAACCATGCAATGCTCCTTGCATTGACTCCAGTCTATTGACTATTCTTTCAATTATTAATTAATATAATTTGAGATATTTGATTTTCTGCTAAATTCGACATTTTAATTCCTTTTTTCTTTATTTTTTTTTATTGAGTTGCCATGAGCTAAAAGGAACTCCTGCAGTGCTTCTTCCAGGATTGTGTGTGCTTTTTATCAGACTTTGTTCATCAGCACTGGCAGCATGTTAATTAACTCAGCTGTGAATGACCCCCTGCTATTTTTCTGGGCTTTCTATTGTAAAATAAAAGAAGGACCAGAAGAACAGAGAAAACACTGCTTTTGTAGCCAACAGGGAATAGGAAAGTTCTTCTCTCATGATATTCTTTTCAGTGGTGGCCTCTCTGTGGATAGTCCCCATACAATCACTTTTTAATGTCAAGCAGTGGCATTGGTTGGAAGAGGAGGATAATATAAAGAAAGCAACATCACATCATACAGGCATAAAACATCCTAAATATTGGAAAGCAACCCATTGGTCTGTGATTATTTCCTTCTCTGTACTCCTCAAGTGAAAACTCCCTTCTGAGGAAGCATGAGGAACAACTGTTAATGGAAGTGTAGCAGGAAATCTGTTGCTACACACTCTCACCTTTCAATTATCATCATACTGCTGAATTTGCCCACTGTCATTTGCAACACCGACCCATTGTGCCAAATGGCATCAAAACTTTGTCAGCGTGGGCTAAGGATACACACAGAAAGACCACCACCCTGGTAATGTGGGGGAAAAAAAATCCAGGGAAGTTTCTTAGAAGATTTTAGAAAGCACTTTCCACTCTGCAATGCATATCATCCCATGTAGTGAATTCTTTCACACGTAACTGAAATCAAAGCAGTACCATCATAATGTGTTACATTTTTCTAATTATTCTACTGAAAATCACCCTAAGCTCTTCGAAGAGATTTTGTATGGTTTTGTTTTATTTCGTTTTGTCTGTACATGTTTAGAAACATGCACCATTATTTGAGATGCTCTTGGAACTCCCAATAGAATACCTTGTGAATTCATATGTTTTTCATGCTATGACAAAGTAAAATATCTGTGATTCAAAGATACCAATATAAGTTGATATAGACAAGAACTAGAAAAACTTTGTATCAAGAGAAGCTACATTTCTGTTTCTTAATTTTAGTATGAATTTATACTCTTGAAAGACCTTACAGTCCACCGGAAAAATTCCAGTACCATAGAGTTAACAGCCACTCACCCCTCCTGGCTTGAATTGCTAAGGGAAGAATTTCACCTGTAAATGCAATTAATCTTTCATTTACTCTACCTTTAAACTGATACAGAAATGTTCTTGGCAATGCTACTACTTCATCCTAGAAGGACGTGAAGTAATTTCTTTTGAGTCTGTTTTTTTCTTTCCCTCACAGTCTTGGGGAGTACAAAAGCAGTTCTGCTCACTTGTTTTTGTATTCACAAGTCTCTCGCACAGCAAAAAACAGCAAAAAGAAGCTGAATGTGAAAAGTAGCAGCTAATTCTCACATTGCTATTCTGAAAACCTTCTAATTGCCTCACAAAGCTCAGTTGTCTCACTTTAGTTTTCAGTGAAGACTTGACAAAAGATAATAGGATTCAGTAAAATAATTGTATTATATTATTTGGGATACCAGGACTAATTAAACTCAGCTTTTGCATTGTTTTCAACAGTAAAAGACAAAGAAATTCAGTATCATAGATTATACATGGTGAGCAGACACAATGGACTATGTTCTTAATGTAATTATTTAGAGTACCCTGTACAACTGGAAGCTGTAAAGACTTAAAGAGCACAGATGTCTCTAAACACTATCAAAGAAGGAAATTCCCATAAGATTAACCACCACAACAGGAAATTGACATAAGCAAAGATGGCAAACAGGAAGGTGTCAATTCCCGACCTAATGGAGTTTTGGAATTAGCACACTGGACAAAAATTTCACTGTGTCAACTATGGGAAAGGAAACAACTGCTTACACCCATGCCAGCACAAGTTGTAGGAACATCTGGGACCACCCCTGTGGAAATCCAAAACTCAGACTCTATAAAGGTGGTACCTGCAGAAGAATGATTCCAGATCCCTCACCACTGAGAAGACCGGGGTGAAGAAGGGCAGGCAGGATGCCACAGAATCCACTGGGTGGTGATATCTTTCTACTTAATCTGTCTGTCTGTCTATCTTTTTCATGCTTGCTCTCTTTCTGCCCCCCCTCTTTCCTGTTTCTTTCTATCTCTTTACCTCACATTTACTGTTAAATAAAATCCATATTATTGACTTTGGAATATGTTTTCTTTGTATTGTAATTTGTGCGGAAGCATCTCTTAATAATCAGATTATAACAGAAGTTTAAGGAGAATGTAATCCTCTCAAGCACAAGTATGGCAGTGAATGGTCACATCATTTGTAGCTTCAGTGTCTTGAAGGTAGTACTGTATGATGTCTAACATGAGGAGTGGTCTTCTAACCCTAACAATGTGACTTGGAGCTTGTCTACACAGTAATAGGAGAGTGCAACTGGTCAAAAAATAATTGGAAATAAGGCATATCTCTTAACTGATCAAGTATAACTTAGTTTGTCACAATCATTGTGGCCATTAGGCAATGCGATTTAAGATTTTCATCATTTTCAACAACTTATATCAAAAAATTCAAATATTATTTCTCCATGTCCCCCAACAGGTGGTTGTTGAACTTGTGGGAAATTCTTTAATGAAATTAAGACTGAAATTAATTTTTCCAGAATTCTGTATTTTCAACAGAAAAAGCCGCCTAATTCCTTGAAATAAGACCTTCTGCCCTGCTGCCCCCTGCTTTGCCCCAAGGTTTTGATTTAGATAACATTTTGATTTGGTGCTAAGAGTAGGACATGCTTGATGAAGTTCTTTTCTTTTCTGTAATCTCACTTGCTGAGCCTGATGCAGTCAGTGTGCATTCAGGCTACCTCAGCCTATACAGAACAAGAATGGTATATGATCAGTTCATTCACAAAGTATGGAGGGAGAAAAGACTCAGTCATCATCTCCCTGAGACTGTTTGAATTTCTTTCTAACACAGGCTCATTTCTCATTTGTCTGAGACTATTTGAACTTCTTTCTAGTGAACAAACTTAAATTGCTGCTCTATACAGCATTCTGGCAGGGACTGATGAGATACCTCTTGATCCCTCCTGAAGCAGCCGATCAATTTCACACAAAAAGTTTTGGAATACTTACTTCTGAGACACTTGGAAAAGCCATCACTTAAGGCCTTCAGTTTCAAGGAATCAGAGAATAAATGTGCCTTCCATCACCAGCTCAGAATATAACACTGTCAAATGCAAAAAATAATTTCTTTCATGTTGAAGAGAGGCTGAAGACTATCATGAGCTGTGACTGTCATGATAGTTAGGTTTCTGGTGTTCCAGTGTACACAAGTAAAAGAGAAGTTTTAAAAAAATTTTATCAGCCATTGAATAAAATAATTTTTTTGACTACTACGCATTTTTAAAGATTTTTTTTCTTTAATCTCACAGAAGAAATGTTGTTTTTTCTTAACATGAGAATACTGAAGTTTATCTTTTGCCATTTATCTTACTGAGAAGCTGAAGCCTAGGTCTACCCCCTTAAGAAACTCTTTTACAATTATCTCAGTGGAACTGAATTTCCTGTGAACCTGAACTCCTAACTTGCAACTGTGAGAAATCACTTTCCTTTTTCAAATTAAACTTTTGGCTTGTTCTGAACATGAATACTGAACAGAGATATGACTTTTAGAGTAAGTGGCTGTTGTGTATATATGAAACAATAACACTTCTGCTGATGGTTTCTTAAAAATGTGGAAAAACCAGGAGTTTTAGGGCAGCTGACATTAATTTTGCTAATTTTGCTTTAAGTTAAAGATATTCCTGATAAAGTCTAAGCATGTCTTACTGAGAGGAGTCTTGTGTGAGCTGACAGCCAAAGGACAAATTCCACATACCGTGAAAAGAATTCCTGAGCTGAATCACATCCATGTCTTAATGAACCATAACATTTTCAGAAGAACATGTTTGGAAAAGGAGCCTGATGTGCAAAATATCAGTGAGATTATAAGAAGTATGTACATAGAGGAACAGGCAGGAATTACAGAGGAATCACACACAGACACATACAAACATACATACATATATATATATATATATATATATACACACCCACACATATGGGGGGTGTGGGTGTGTGTGCATGTCTTTATTTCCATTTTATTCCTCTTTGGCATGAAATAAGTAATTTTTAAAAATATTGGTTGGTTTTTTGCCACAGGATAAAGGAAAGATCAAAGGATAGGCAATCTATGATTCCCACTACTTTACAGTATTGAGAAACAGGATATGCTGAGAATATTACATGTATCTAACAGCACTGTTGGTATTTCCAGTTGGTATTTCTTTCAGAATGCATGGATGTATTTCATCCAACCCATATGCATCACCGTCCTTGTGATTATTTGCTCATTTGCATTACACAGATGTGTTGCACAAACCTGGAGTAGAACAGCTATAAAAGTAATGAGAATGAAGCAGAAGAAGCACTACTTTTAGACCTGCAATAATTTTACTGTGAAACTGTGTGTCATACACCAAACTGGGTGCAGTTAATAACTGAAATTTATGTGGTACAGGGCTGCTACTAATTAGGTTAGTTGTCATGAAATACAATGCATTTTCAAAATGTTTTTTTTATATGTGCTTGCTTAGTATCTATAAATTTTAGGATGGCTCCTTTGTTACTATGAAAGTTTTGTTTCTATTTTAGTCTTTAAAACAGGGATATTTTCTGCTATGAATCATGCTATTGGGAATCAATGACAGATAAACTGTAGCAAAGTCCGGAAGAGAGTACCTACTTGTAACAAAACACGTATCCAACATGTCATGAACAGATTCAAACCTGACTTTTCTGTTACTTGTTTCTTTCTTCTGTTTTGTTACAGAGAAACACAGATATGCACACCCGAGTAGGTAGGGCAAAGACATAATATTTTGAGAAACAGATGTCTAGGGAATGCAGGTGGCACAGGGAAGGTTCTGAAGTATCACTTGGTAAATACCTGAGCATGATATTCCAAGTGGATATTTTGAACAGCCAGGTTAATATACCATTGGAACGTGCAAAGAGGTAAACATTAAGTATCTTTAAATATTACAAATTTTTTCTTTATTTGGTCTTATTATGATGCTCCAGAAATCCATAGGCTGTTCTTACATACATTTTGAAAGTTTACTGAAAGATTGAGGAAGGCTCAGAGGAGAACCAAAATACACAAAGGATTATAAAATACATTCCAATTAAACACTCAGGTAGTTCAGTCTATTATATTACCAGAGAAATGGTTATGACTGTTATGGTCTATGAGTGCTTAAACTTGTTAATAGAGAAAAAATAGGCACTTGCTAATAAAAAGCCCTTAAATTTAGAACCCAATACATTACAGTCATAGGGTGAGAAATTGAAGCTGACTTCAAAATTAAATAAGTTGCCCATTTCTTTTAAAAGTTAACATATTTGACTACTTAAATACCTTATCAAGAGCTGCAGTGACAGTCTCTTTTCAAATCAGGAAAATATTTTTTTTAAGGTAAATTAACCTTAGATTTTGAAATTCTGACAAGATTTAATTCAGGGAATGCAGTATATTGGAAAACAGACCAGCACCAAAGTCCGTCCTTCATTACATTTTCCCAGCTGGAAAGTTTTAGTAATTTCCCAGCTTTAGTAATCAATGTATAGTTCTTCAGTTTTCTCATTCTAGATACAATTTAAGCTTCATGATCTCCAGATGTCATGCAATAAATAGTCAGTACATTGCCATAGCTAATTCGCAGAAATGTGGATTCCTGATAGACTAAAACATTATAAGTTTGCTGAAGCCTGATATTCTACCTCGATTTTTGAGTGTTTCACTTGTAAATAAACTACATCACAAAACAAGGATTAGTCATTTGTATCTATTATGTATTATATTGTAGAATAAATATAAATAATTTTTAAAAACCATACAACCAGCAAAGAGTATTATTTCCCATAAGATTTCAGTCTTAACCAGGATAATTCAGCATGTGATGTCAGAGCTAAATAAAACTCTGAACCTCAGGGGATAAAACCCATCAGTCTTCCTACTGGACACAATTGTGTGTCCAAAGTTTACACTGTAAAGACATTCTCGGTTGAAACTTTGTTCTTTTTAACATGCACTGAATTTCAAAAGCAGGATTTTATAAGTGAATATTTTCAGTGCATCAGACAATATGTTTTCATCATGTTATACACAGGTTTTTACAGTGTACCCACTTTCATCATATTCAAAGATTTTTCTTTTGGTACTTATTCACATGGTATTGGAGCATTTTTTGATTTTGCATTTTTAGCTTCCTAAATACAAGCAATAAACTGTGATTAGAGGTTTCTTTGAAGCTATGAGTGAAGGTATTTTTATATAACACTTAACTCAAGCATGCAGTCAAACTTTGTAAGGACTGAAAAGATGTTTACCTAAAGTGTTCCAAAAATATTCATTCAACACAAAATCACATTCCAATTTATCTGATTGCCTGTGATTTGGTTTCATTTTGTACCTATACAATGAATCACACTGGTTTTATACAAACTCATTCACCCATCTCAAAATTTCCCTTAGAGATATGTAAATAAGAAAAAGAAAATTAATATTTCAAGATAGCTGAAAAAAGCATCCTTGATGTCTTTTAATATTTTTTATTTCCCATATTCTTTTCCTTTTCCACATTTTCAATGTATCTCTCTTGTCTTGTTTTAATATCTAAAAAAATCCCCAAAAAACTAGACAATTCAATTCAGGAACATCTATTATAGGTAGCTTTTTTTTTTTTTTTAAATATAGCACCACCCTTTGCCCATTTTTTAACTTTTTTCTAATTTTTCTTCTGTGAAATTCAAACATATTCAGTCATACTAAGTATCTGCATTCTTTCACCATCCATCTGTTAATCCATCACCAGATACCAAAAACTCCATCTCACTTGTTTTTTAAATTTCACATCTTTTCATACTGATTTGACTTTTTCAGAGAGCTGACAATCTTGAAAATAGCTTTGTATACTGGTGAAATTATCAGTGTAAGTTGTGATTCTTAAAATATTTCAAGTTTGTCAAAATTTTATAAGGACATAAAAAGTATTTTTGCTTCTACTTCAAAGAATTAGAATTAAGAAGTTCTACAAGGCTATATTCGCAGAAACATAATAAAAGGTCATCTTGTCCAATCACCATGGAAAAGAATATATTTCATTTCCACAGTTGCTCAGTCCTGTCCAGCTTCACCTTGAACACTTTCAGTGATGGGACATCCACAAGTTGTCTGGGAAATCTGTTCCAGTGTCATCATTAAAAAAAATTCTTACCTATATATCCAACCTAAATCTGCTTACTTTCAGGTTTAAACCATTGCCCTTTGTCCCATCATTACAGGTCCTTATAAAAATGTTTCCTTCATATTTCTTATAAGTCCCCATTAAGTATCTGTCCTGGTTTAGGGCAAATATTTAGGAGGAAACCTCTGGGGGGTCTCCTCTAGGAAGAGCCGATTCCAATCACCCCTCCCCCTACAGGTCCGGGAAGAATTTCCTTAGAGAAAAGTGGAAAAAACTATTTATTTAACAAATAGAATATTCACAAGCATAGGAAATATTTAGATAATATGAAAACAATGAAACCTCTCCTTCCTCTGAAGAGATGGTAGATTCAGAGTCCGTCTGAGTCCGGTTCAGTTCTCCAGTGGGGGGGGCCGATTGCCGGGCCCGGTTGTAGAAGTCGGTGAGGGGAGGGGGGCCCCCCAGGGGTTCCCTGGTGTCCTGGGCCCACGCGATGCCAGCCAGTCCCAGGAAGAGGAAAAAAAAGGAAAAAATACCCAGCAAAAGAAACAAAGTCTCTCCCTGCAAAAAGCCAGGAAAAATCCGAGGAAACCCTCCGCTGTGAGCTCTTCCAGCACCCACACCAGAGAGAGTAAAAAGCAGACAAAAAAGAAAAAGGAAAGAGATAACGCTGTCCGCTGGAATGTAGCCTCTTCGTTCTCTCTCGGCCTTGGTTCGTAGGAGTAAAAGTATCCTGCAGACAGACGGCGAGTGGTTTTTTTTCCTCCACCTTTACTTTCTCTGTCTTTCTGGGACCAACTTAAAACTGCAGAACTTAATGTCCAGCATAAGCAAGAGGACGATTGGGGATACAAACAGGTCATATGGCCAACCCAGGACAGTATCAAATGGTTACAATCAGGTCTCTTCAGAGCCTTCTCTAATCCAGGCTGAATAGAGCCAGATCTCTCTCAGCCTGACTTCACAGGAGAAGAGTTCTGTCCTTTGATCATTCCTGTGGCCCTCCTCTGGACCCATTCCAATAAGTCCATTTCTTTCTTGGTTTGGAAGCTCAAAACTGGATGCAGCACTTCAGAGTCTCCAAGAGTGGCACTAGGGGTCTCCAAGAGTGGACTAGGGGGGGGGAGCATCACTCTCCTCCTCATGCTGACCACACTTCTCTCATGCAAGCCAGGATATGGGTACAAGTGCACATTGCCAGCTCATGAGCAGCCTCTCATCCACCAGTACCCTTAAGGCTCTTTACAGGGCTGCTCCAATCTTTTCATCCCCCATTCTGTACCAATATTGGAAACTCCCCTGACCCATGTGCAGGACCTTGCACTTGGCTTTGTTGAACTTAATGAGGTTCATATGAGTTCACTCCTCAAACCTTTCAAGGTTCATCTGAATGACCCCCCCCACCCACCTAGCGACACCTGGAAACTTGCTCAGGGCGCACTTGATCCCACCATCTGTGCCACTAAGAAGATACTAAATAGTGTTGGTTCTTGTACAGACCCTCGGGGGACAGCACTTGTTACTGATTTCCACCTACGTATGAGGCTGATGACTGTAATACTTTGGGTGTAGCCATACAGACAATTCCTAGCCCAGCTAACTGTTCCTGCATGTTGTGCTTTGCCAGAACAGACAACTAAGCCCCATGCAGCCACTTGCTATCTCCTCCACCACTAAGATGGGGAAGACAGCTGGAAGGGTAAAAGTAAGAAAACTTGTAGGCTTAGGTAAACACAGTTCAGTAGGTAAAGCAAAAGCCATACACCCAATGAATGCAAAGCAAGGAATTCATTCACCGATTCCCATGGGCAGGCAGCTGTTCAGTCATCTCCAGTACCGCAGAGCTCCATCACACACAGTGCTGACTTAGGAAAAAAGCAGCCCACTCTGAACATCATCCCCTTCCTTCTTCTTGACCCCAGCTTTATATACTGAGCATGATGTCACATGGTTTGAAATATCCCTGTGGTCATTTGGGACCACCTGTCCCAGTTATCTCCCCTCCCAACATCCTAAGCACCCCAGCCGCCTTGCTGGGACAAGAAGTAGTAAAGTCCGTAATGATGTGCAAGTGTTGCTCAGCACTAAAAAAATTATTTCAATATTATCAACACTGTTTTCAGCCCAAATCCATTGATCCATACTAGCTACAATGAAGAATAATCAACCAGAACATTCCATCAAAACCATAAGTTTCCAATTAAAAATAGGTATGTTGTGATGGACTGCATCAAAGCTCCTACAGAAATCTAGGTAGATGACATCCATGGCTGTTCCCCTCTCAGGGGAAGCAGTCACTCCCCTGTAGGCCACTAGATTACCCAAGTACAATTTGCCATTAGTGAAGGCATTATGGCAGTCTCTAATCACTCCCTGTCTTTCTTGTGTTTTGACTTATCTCAGGGAGGATCTGTTCCATGATCTTCCCAGGCAGAGAGGTAAGGTTGACTGGTCACTAATTTTCTGAGTATCCCTGTTTACCCTTTTTAGGAATGGGAGCAATCTTCTGTCTTCTCCAGTTGCTGGGGACTTTACTTGAATGCCACAGCTTTTGAAATACGATGGAAAATACTTCACAACTACACCATCCCATTCCCTCAGGATCCTGGGATGTATCTTGTCTAGTTCCGTGAACTTACGTATGTTCAGATCCCTTAGGTGATCTCAAAGCTGACCTTCATTCATGATGGGAAGACCATTTCTAATGGCACATTAGACCATATTAGGCTGGGCATATAAAAATATTTTACTAATATAATTGACTACTTTATTGTTCTCAGCAGAAAAGCATATTACTAATTATTTAAAATAATTTTAATAGTTTTTAATAATTTAATTTAAAAAAAAAATTTCACAATTCCCCCAATTGTTTAAGATGATTGCATAAACAGAAAGCATAAAAGTAGCCATTTCTGATAAACTCAACATTTAATACTGACATAATCTAAAAACTATAAATATTTTAAAACATATGATTGAGTTTTGACGCAGTTTCATATTGCTTTAAGAAAAAGAAAAGAAAGGCTACTTAATACCAGAGAACATGACCAAGTTATTCTAAGTAAGAGCACACATTGAGTAATCTGCAATAAATATCCATAATACATAAAAATAAATAAATATTTGTACTCCTAGATCATGACAAATACAAGATAATTGAATTCAGAGTATTCCTTTTCTATTAGCAGCTATGTTAGCTTGAATTACATTGTATTTGCTTTGGGCAGAGCTGCACCTACCTAATAAGTTACCACAGATCAGCAGATCTGTCAGCTTTCTTCTCACCAACATGTGATTAATATTCAATGCCCTTCATGTGTTACTTGCTCTAGCAATTGAACAGCTTTTAATTGAAATTACAATTGTCACTGAAAATCAGTATCTTCAACATATTCAAGCTTTTAGTACCTATTGCTGCGCTTTGTGAGGAAAAAGTCAATATTTAATATTACCTTTTTTCTTCTTTTCCTTTCTACTACATACTGATTTATGTTTCAAAATTCCATCATGCTAATTTGCTAATTATTTTCTGGGTGGTCCTCCACTACATCAATTGCCTGCTATGCTAATCAGACTTCAGGGAATATCTTTCTTTCTAGTCATTGCCAATGTCAAAGTATTCTAGAGGGGAGATGATTAGTGATGTAGCTTCACTGGGTTTGAAATGTACTGAGGCCTGATCTCCCATTCAGGCACTAAACCTTTGAAATTTTGCTTCATGTCAGAACAGTGCACCTGCTCCTGCTCAGGGGCATGGATTGAATGAAGGATTTACAAACCCCTGGAGAAGTTCATCTACTTTATCAAGCAATCCTGTCAGTTTTTCTACAGAGTCCAACTTCTAGTTATACAATTCCTATGTTTCATCCCTCTGGTTCACCACTGGGTAAACTAATTTCCTACCTAATGGAAGGATTTGTGACAGCTTAAATGTGATATCAGGCTAATGAATTGAACTAGGCTGATTTCAAAACTCATTCCAACAAGAAAGACTTTATGACCTATGAGTTGTTTTCACAGCTACAATTCATTTTTAAAAGCGTATTTAGCTTAGCTCAGAAAATGTCTTTGAAGTGCTATATCCAAGTCTGAAGTGACTATTTTTATTTTTTTATTCTCTCCCCATCCCTTCATCCTCACTCCCACTGATATCTGGACTGCCTTTCGCTGGTTTCCTTTCACACTTTGCAAATATTGTCTTCTGCTGTACTCCAGCTGGCAGGAATTCAGCAGCTCTCAGTGTTCACATTTGGAATCCGTCCTGAGACGATGAGGGATTGAAGGCAAAGAAAAGAGAATTGGACTATTTTCCCTACATGCTTCGGCAGCTGATCCCACACTTCTCAAACTAATTCAGTTACTGATTTCCCAGAGTGTCATCACTAGTGTTATGAGTACAGACATGCAAAGACAGACCATGTGAGCATGTTTCACAATTCCAAGAGATGTCGTGGTGGAAATGTTTGCATGGAAAAAATAGCTACTAGGAAGAACTTCATACTTGCTCTTACCAAGGTGGAACTTACTTTGCTGAGCTTAAGGGTAGTGCAATAAAAATTAACTGTGAAATCATAATTAGCTAATAAAAATAAAGAACTGTATGAAATATTTCTTGCCAGCTGCTCAGCTAAAGTAATGTTATTGCATGATTTTTCTGTAAAATAACTTTCTGTTGAGAACAGACTAAAATAAAATATAATCATTGCTCCTGATAGAAGTCAAACTAAGGATAGGATGAGAAATTGTCTAGACGCATGCAGCCAGATAGTTGTAGGCTCTATGTTGCAATTGAGGCCAGTGATCAGTGGTGTCCCTCGGGGCTCTGTCTTGAAATCAGTGCTCTTCAATATCATTTGATATATCCTTGATTAATATCAATGTCACAGACAGTTGGATCAAGTACAAGTGATATTGAGTGCAGCCTCAGCAAGTTTTCAGATGACACCAAGCTGAGCAGTGGAGCTGACACAGCAGAAGGATGGGGTGTCATCCTGAGGAACCTGGACAAACTTGAAAAGTGGGCCCTTGGGAAGCTCATGAAGTTCAACAGGGCCAAGTGTAAGGTCCTGCACCTAGGGTGGGAAAATCTCAGAGATGAGTACAGACTGGGTGATGAACTACTGAGAGCAGCCCTGAGAAAAAGGACTTGAGGTTTCCAGTGGATGAAAGGCTGGACATGAGCTGACAGTGTGTGCTCATAGCCCAGATAGCCAGCCCTATCCTGGGCTGCATCAAAATAGAAGAGGCCAACAAGGTGAAAGAGGTGATTCTCCTCTATTCCACCCTTCTGAGAGTCCACTTGGAGTACTGTATCCATGTCTGGCGTCCTCGGCAAAAGAAAGACAAAGATCTGTTGGGGTAGGTCCAGAGGAGGACCAAAAAGATGATCAGAGGGCTGGAGAACTTTTTACACAGGCAGTTAGTGATAGGACAAGCAAGAATGGATTTAAAATAAAGAGATTTAGATTGGATATTAGGAAGAAATTCTTTACTGTACTGGTGGTGGTGGTGAGGTACTGGAAAAAATTGTGCAGGGAAGCTGTTGGATGCTCCATCCCTGTAAGTATTCAGTGCTAAATTGGATGGGGCTCTGAGCAACCTGATCTAGAGGGTGACATCCTTGCCCATGGCAGGAGGGTTGGAGCTACATGATTTTTAAGGTCCCTCCCAACCCAAACCATTCTATGACTATAGCAAGAAGTCTCAAACTGTAGTGGGTTGATCCAGTCAGCAGACAAAAGCCCACACAGACTCTTGTTTGGTTCTCTCTTCTGAAGGACAGAGTAAGTGGAACAATGTCAAGAAAACTCATGGACTGAGATAAAGACAATTTAACAGGTGAAGAAAAGTTGTATTCACATCAAAGAAAAATAAAAAGTTATAAATTTACTACTTCACATCAACCAACACAACTACAGGCTTTTCCTGGCAAGTGGGACCTTGGCATATGGGACAATGTCTGGGAAGGCAAACAGTGCAACTGCAAATGTCCCCCATACCTCCTCCCAAATCACTTATTGCTGAGCTCAGTGTCACACCATATGGGATATTCCTTAGGTCAGCTTAGGTCAGCTGTTTTGGCCATGCCTCCTTGCAATCTTTTGCTCACTCCCAGCTGACCCATAAGGGAGAAGTGAGAGGAAAGGTGGAGAGAGGAATAAAAAAAGCCTTGATGCCGTTCAAGCACAGTAGCCAAAACACTGTTGAGTTCTTTATGCTGTTTTAGTCACAAAGAGAAAGCACAGCACCATTGAGGCTGCTATGCAGAAAGTTAACTTCATCTCAGTCAGACCCAGTACTCAAAAGACATTTGTTAAGTACCAGATTAAAAAAAAATGCACTCTCCTGCTGTACTTAAATTCCCCTTGTGATATTAGCAAACTAATCCATTTATTACATACATTTCTGACAGGTGTAACTATATAAAACACTGTCACACATTACAAGCTCAGTTCTACCCTTTTGGCTGCAATCTGAAAAAAGCACATACTTTACAGAAGATTAGCACATTCCCTCTGAGGTAAAATTCTGGCACAGCTCCCACTCAGTATAGTATCTATGTCTGTATTGTTTTTGTGTCAGGACTTGAGTACTGTTTACTGAGCCCATGAGGGCATCTTGGACAACATCTACACTATTAAAACAGAAGGCTGCCTCAGATCATGTTCACTCATATTGTGTCCACTTTGACAAGGAAGACACTCCATTCCTCACACTATGAATGTACAACACCACAGGGATGAGATCCAAGCCTAGGTTCAGAAGTGTAAAGTTACATAGATTTGTGTGCCATGTGTCTTAATTCCCAGTGTAGGCAGTAGAGATCCAGGGACTAATAAATTTGCCTAGTGTCATATGAGAGAACTGCATTTACCAAAGGCCCTAATGGGACCCAGAACTTATAAGACCTGCATCCTTTATGGCAGGTAGGTGGAGGTCAGTATAAAGTATCCAGAATGCTACTAGATGTCATATTTAAGCCGCTGAATCAAGTCCCTTCCATCAATGGAGACAGGACAGCTATTCAGTGGTCTTGGAACTGAGTCCTTTTCTAAACTTTTGTGACTAGTATGCCATTTTTGATACTCTGGGGTATCTGAAATAGCTGAAGTAGGCTGATGGTTTTGACCTACATATTTAAAGACTGACAGATGGAGCAGGTGACATCAAATCCAGGAGAAACACAGGTGCTTTTTCAAGTAGCAAAGACCAGATGAAACACACAATCTCAGGACATGGCAGACGGATGTGCCAGAAGAACAATTAAATATCTAAATCCTGCTATTTGTTCATTACATTCAAAATCTTGTCATGGGAGAAAAGAAACACACATGATGGTTTATTCAGGACACTGTCAGGGAATACCTGCACTGTATCAAGTGCAAGGGATTACAGGTGCCCAGGTTGATAGTCAAGGGCTCAGTGGCTCAGGTGTTTTTTAACTCAGTTGGGCTTGAGTGTAAAGGGCTTGAGAAAGAGTAGATGGATTGTGATGGTCAACATTAGTAGTGCAACAGGCATCAAACCCAAAGATTTAGCTCTTGCTGTCACAGGACCTTCTTTGAAGACTGAGGGTTGTTGGGTAGCAATAAGATCCTCTTAAGATCAGGAGGGACAAAAGCTTCTTTGCAGGGAGGGAGGTCAAACTGGTAAAAAGAACTTCAAAATAAGAACAGTAGAGGAGGGTGATTACGACCTACAGTCAAGTGAGGAAATGGTGACCCAAGTTGGAAAGAACAGGATATGGGGTAATATGGACAGGAGAAGAATTGAAAACAATGAAACAAGCACATGCAAAAATATAGAATGTCAAAAAGCATGGTGGTGCTGGCTCTCATGCTTTTTGTTCCTGGAAATGTACATGACTGATTATCACTCTGAAGTGTGTGTCTGCTAATGCACAGAGAGTGAGTGTGATCAGGAGGAATTAGATGTTTGTGTGCATGGAATGCATGGAGCTCTGCTACAGATGAATGCAGAGCCAAAACAGATTTTATGGGTTAAGATTAGCTTAATGTGGCAACCCTAAGGTTGGTTTCCACTATATCTCACATGATCAGGAAGAAGAATCAAATGACATTTTCTTCAGACAAATGAAATTAAACTTATGTTCACAGCATCTGGGTTAAATGTTCTCCAGAGGCCCTTTCTAAAGTCTACATTTCTGTGATTCTGTGATTCTATGAAGACAATAATTTATTCTTAATAATCAAAAAGTCTTTACAACTAATCAAAGTGTAAAAATTACTTACCATTATTCTAAATACTACAAATCATACTAGAAGTCATACTAACAGTCCTATTAAAGACTATTTAATTTAGGGATCAGAATAGGGACTGGTGTTAAGAAAAGTCACCAGCATCCCCAGCCTTTTGCTAAAAGACCTAGAATATACATGGTAGAGTGTCTTTTCTTCTCAGTTTATTTGGGGATATACCTGTCATGCAAAGAAGAATTATTTGGGAACCTCAACCAATCCTAGAATTCCTGCAATGTTATACATGTAGGGAGTCTAAGACTAGCACCTGTACTGCTGAGAAAAAAAAATTAAAATAAAGCACTTTTAAGCGTATATGAGTGGAAATACATCTGTTTTGATGACTGCTTAGAAGTTTTAATCACATTACCAAAATAATGGGTATGTCCTTACTAAACAAGATATAACGATAGCTAAAAAAAAATCTCTTTCCCTGTCCTACCTAGTAGCACAGATATAAAAATTTAATATCTCACACTGTAGAAACAGTTGTCTTACTTTGAATGGTTTATCTCACTGAGAGACAGTTGTATCTTCACTATGTGTCTCTCTGCTCCAAACCTTGAACTCCCTGAGGAATCCTGGACAATGTAGGGAGCTGTACTTTGCCCATATTTCTGTATTTAGCCAGATTAGTCTCATTTTTTCCTTAGACTGAGCCAGCACTAAGAAACTGTCATCTCATGGTGGAAGATTCAGTAAAAGTAGCATAAACGTTTAGGTATTTCTGCTTGTCTTGATATAGACAGAATTTCCATTGATTGAAGAAGAAGGAGGGAAACACATCTCTAAGCACCTTTTCATTTACCACAGAAAATTGTAGGAATAAAAAGACTATGTAGCCATTTTTAAACTTGAGTGGAGCATAAGAAATACAGAAGTTTACCAGAACACCAGGCACAGGTCTACCATTGAAGCCATTTCCTTGCTTCAGAGCTTCAGGCATTTAGTAGGGTTTTTTAATCTACATGAAAGAATCACAATTTTCCCAAGATATAAAAAACATTCCCAATCATTTTTATTTTAGAATATTTCACCTCCCACATACAGCTACCCCTATCTCATTAGTTAAAAGTTTGCAATATGTTCTTCTCCTCACTGTATAGCAAAACACTTCTACACCTAAATGTGCAAGCACTTTAGCTTCCTTCAGCATTAACTTGTAAATTTTACTGTGAGTTACCTTACAAAGAAGCAATCATCAAGCAGTATTTAATGCTTGCCTTAGTTCTATCCCCCCAAAATCCTGTGTTTCTATAAATGTCATAAAATCTTAGGGTATAATTTCTGACAACAATTTTGTTGAAAGCTATCAGTCCTTTATTTCCTTCACAAATCATGTAACTATATCTCAAGTTAGTCAAATACCTCATAGGTCTTCTCCTGGTTTTTAAGATTGTGGGGGTTTGTGATTTTTCTTGGTTTGGTTTGGTTCTTACTAATTAGATTCTGATTTGCACCTGTTCTGATACAAGTAACAAGTATAAGGGCTGTGATAACTGAATTTTATACAAAGACCATTTCTTACTCTATCAATATTTCAATGCCTTTGGCTTTTCTGTTTTGCAGAGATGACATGTTTTTCTTCAGAGGGAAAGTTAGGCCTTTGGACTCCTGATGAAAATCCAGGTAATTGTCAAGACATGTCACAGTGCAGATTAAACTTTCTGTTTGATAAAAATCAGTCTAAAGGTCTTGCCTGCTCAGTTCACTTTGCTCATGATGTTTTCCTTAATTTTATAGGGCCAGGAGGGATGCATTATTCTTCCTCAACTAAGGTCTTGATCAAGGGGCCAATTCATAAAATTCATACAGTTTATATAATCTTATAATTTATATCTTATAAATTCTTTGATATCCTTTTTATTTATCTGATCTCCTTTAAGAGTGAAAGTCTTCAAATAAAAATGTGAGCGAGGAAGGAAAAATCTGAGTATATTTTGAAATCTTCATTCCTACATCAATTCTCAGAAAAGCCAGTTGGACTAACGAAGATGGAAACATAGATACATGAGATTTCTTTAAATAAACCAAATCCAACTATAGCCCTTTTGTCTTTGACTTTTCCAGTCAAGTTTCTGAAATATTTCCTTATTTTATAAAATGAAAAACATGATAATTTTTCTTTTATAAACTTTCGTTACTGTTGGTTGAACAAAACATAGCAGTAATACAGATTTGAAGAACCATAGAAAGAATATGTGGAACAATGGAACAAACAAGCACTGGATGAACAAACACCAGTTTGTATGGGAGTTTAATTCTCTCCAAGATTTACAAGAATATGCCTAGGTACCATGAAAGTCAGTAATTTTATAAAATAACTGCAACTAATGAATAGCCATCATAACTACAGAGTAATCATTCACAATAATTATTCTGCTGTAACCAAACTAATGGCAATGTGGAAAGAATTTTCAGAAGCCTTTAGGAAAATGAAATCCACAGAAGCAAATGGAAGATCAAGCACCACTGAAATAGAAAGAGAAATTCTTTTAAATGTCTTGTTAAATTTCTTCGTCAAACACCAATAAGCTAGTAAGTGATCCTTAGAAAAAAATTGATTACTATCCAAACCAGTATAGTGTGGGATATAGTGAGGCCAGAGAGACACCTGAAGAATCTATCTTGCCATCTCTTTATGTCCTGTTCCATAAAAATCACCAGAAGTCAGTCCACTGCAAAAATCTGTCCATCTCTTGAGATTGCCTGGGCAAAACAGATTGCGTTGCTTTGAAGACAGCATTTCCAATGTTGTCATCCTTTTATTATAACATAAGTATAAAATTTTGCTAATACTCAGGAAGCTTAAAACTTCTTGTCAAGAGATTTCTCCAATCTCCCCTTTTGAGCTCATTTCTTATTCAGTTACTGCAGCTAATTACCATGAGTTCCTTTGGTATTCATTATAATAGCACTAACTATAATAGAATTGTTTGGAATTCATTTTAATAGCACTGATTGTAAGGAATTCATTTGATGTTTATAAGGACGTCACATGTGTTCTCTCAGCATACAATCATAATTTAGCATCTGTAAAGTTAAACTTCAGCTACACTTTGGAAGAATTACATATGTACCTACTACAACTGAAGAGATGGAGGATTCAATCCAGATGTTTGTGATGGAATTTTTTTTCAGAATCAGCCATATTAGGAAAGTGAAATCAATTTTGATGGGTATCTTGGTATTTGGCATAAGCTTTTAGTACCAAACTCAAACAGATTTTCATTATTCCTTGGTGATCAACACTCTGTACTGCACATAGAGCTGTATCTTAAGATGTGTATGTTTCATGTATGAATTTTAATGAAGCTTTATGCTATTTACTGAGAATTCACATTCAGGCATGAAATAAGCCCTTCTAAATCTTTCCAGCTGAAAACTAATTGTGACTACAAAGATCATATGATCACAGCTTTTATTTAACTAATATATATTAGTTTCAGTGTAGATCTAATGCTTCTATCAGGCTGAAAATCTCAGCACTGAAACTACCAGAATAACATCTCATTGCTTTTCAGTAGTGGTTAATTGGTGTACATCAGCTTAATTATATTAATTTCTATGGTAAAATAGCAATGCAAGGAAAATATGTAGCCACCAATATTATAATAAATATAATATAATTCATTAACAGTGGAAATTTTAATTAAGTATAAGCAAGCCTTCTTGACTGTGAGAGTAGTTAAACACTGGAAGATGTTTTCCAGAAATATGGTAACATTTTCATCCTTAGTGTTACTCAAAATCTCACTGGACTTGGCCCTGAGCAGACAGCTTCACCTGAAAAAATTTTGGACTGGCAGGTTGAACTGGGTTTCCTAGAAATTCCAATTATTTTCTCTTTTTGAATACATAGACTATTGGTGCCTTCTCTTTCACAAAATCAGTTTATTTTTACATTAAACTCAGAAGAAAAAGGCCATCTTCCAAACCAATTAGCTAAATGAGTTACCTGGAACATATCATAAGTTAAGTAGTCAGTCCCTATTTTCCCTTTCATGAAAGTTCCTGTTTCAAATTTAGAATCAAGCTGCTCAACCCCCCCCAGTTTATTTACAGAAAGCAATATTTTGAAGAGTATACTTATAAACAGTTTGTAAGGCCTGTTTTGGAGTGCTTAATTGATCTTGGAGTATTTCAGAGGTACTCTACTAAGACTGAAGAGGGAAAGAGAATAACATATTAGCAAGGTGCTCACATGAACACCCTCTAATCATTTCTTTATTGCATATCATAACCAAATGTAATGCCAGTAATCAGTAGCTCTTAAGAGACCTCAATGCAATATTTTTTACATGTGTAAACAAGGAAATGACTCAATACTGATTATGTTTATGATGCTGGTAATACAGAAAACTCATACTACAATAACATTTTATAGAAAAACTGATTAGAAGATATTGACCTACTGGATGAACTGAATGTTAATCTAAGTTTATTTTGAAAATGAGAGGACATTAATGAGCACAATCACATGTCTGTTAAAAAAAAAAAGGAAAAAAAGAAAAGGAAAGGAATCACTTTGTCTGTGTTATTGATCTGATGATCTTCTAACTCCAACAAGAAAGGGTGGAATCTATCTTGTATTCCTATTAATGTCCCAAGAGACCTGTTATACTAAATATCAAATGAGACTTCAAAATAAGTTCTTCGCCTTTTCTGTATGCCTCTTTACCTTCCCCTAGGGTATAGAAGCATCTGGATTTTCAAAACCACCTGGATCAAACCTGAATCATTAAAAGCACTCAACTAGTTGATAATGGTAGTGATGGGAGTGTTATTAAATAGCTGTTCTCTCTTAATAGTCAGCATATGATTACACACAGTGCCATATCCATGCTTTTCCATAAAACTATAAACAAGGATTTTCAGTTCTGTCTTTTCAACAATCAGCTGGCCTGCTGCTGACATAGGTGAATCATCAGGCTAAGCACAACTCCTGTTTATGAATTTGGAATGTCATAAACTCAGCATAATCCATTAACTCCAGGAAAATGTCATTGTCAAACATATATTTGAATATTAGCTATAATGATTCTCTTTGCATGCACAAAGATCCCTGTGTTTCTAGAACACATGAAATATATTATGTACATAAAGATAAGGTTTGAATATATAGAGGTTTTGAGAAAGCACTAGGTCATTATTACATTTTTAGAAATATTTTCAGGTGTTTCTCAATATTAACTATAATATTACTGGTGCATATGATGGGGCTTATAGTTTCAGTAGTTCAACTATTACAATGATCACAAGACCTTAAGGGAGTCACAGTATGTACAAATTACAGTTATTTTTAACTGACTGAGTTTTCTGAAACTTACTCGCTTCTTTTCATACTTGTGTGTTGACTTGGCTGGGCACTGGCATCCACCAAGCCACTCTATCACTCCTTTTCTCAGCAGGACAGGGAAGGGAGAAAATAAGATGAAAAACAAATCCTCATGGGGCAAGATAAAGGCAGTTTAATAAAGCAAAGAAAAAGTCACAGGCAAAAGCAAAGGAAAACAAAATATTTTATTTTCTACTTCCAAACAGCAGGCAATGTTTGGCCACTTCCCAGGAAGCAGAGCTTTAGGGCATGTAGAAATTGCCCCAAAAGAAAAACAATGTAATAACAAATAGCCCTGCATTCTCCTCCTTTCTCATAGCTTTTATGGCTATGAGACATCATATGGTATGGGACATCTCTTTGGTCAGTTTGGGTCAGCTGGCTTGTCTATGTCTCTGCCCAACACCTTTCCTACCCCCAGCCCCAGCCTACTGGTGAGGGAATGTTGGAGAAACAGCCTGATGCTTTGCCAGCACTGCTCAGCAGGAGCCAAAACAGTGGGGTGTTATCAGCTCCTTTCAGGTACCAATGCAAAGCACAGCACTGTGGGGGCTGTTGTGGAGAAAATGAACTCCATCTCAGCCAGACCCAATACAGTGCTCTCTGTTATTGATTTCCCCTAGTGTTGGTGAGAAAGTGAAATAATCAAAATATAGGAAAGCATTGTAGTTAGCTATATAATGCTAAAAACAGCACAGGGAAAACAGAGTGTAATTAAAACACAGAATTCCCCTTGCAGTGGCAAGTGATTAAGAACTGTGTTGTGGAAAGAACAAAGATAAAGGTATTCCTAAGAAAAAGAGCAAAAGATGGTTCATTTTATTACACTAGAGAATTTTTTATCCATAAGGATTATCCTGCTAGTAATGCCATGCTGACGGGGTTGCCTGGATTTTTCTAAGCAGTCCCTAGAAATGGATTTTAGATGTGTGAAAATATAAAAATATTGATCCACCTGTCCAAGATTTTGTACTAAAATTTCAAGGTGGTATTTCATTTTGGAAGGCTTCTGGATGGTTAGTCAGAAATCAGCACCCTTCATTGAAAAGACGTAGCTTTTCGTTTGGGGTGCAATCGTTATTTGCCCTTAGAGCCTGAAATTCAAATTTGACATTTCAATGAGGAAATCTAAATTTAGATATCCAAATACACTCAGATATTCTGATCGAATAAATGGTGAGCTGATATAGAGTTCCTTCCGGATTTTGTTAAGGTAAAATTCTAACTTCAAGTCACAGAGTCTGACTGAAAGTACGGCTAAGGTGATTGAGGCTTCTAACTACACCTGTCCACTCTGCTTTGAAATAGAATGTTATCTACCTTCTATGTTTATGGTCTTTACTAAATAATAACTTAAAATTTACACAGTTAGTGAAATTAGTCTATTTTTTGCTACTACCCCAACCGAAATTCTCCCATGGTGTAGATCATGAAGAAATATCTTCACAGGAAAATTCAGGGATAGATAGTCTTAACATATGAGCTAATTCCTTTGTTAAAGTACAAAGATAAAAACAAACAAACACTTATATTAGGTCATGGAGTATATAACACTAAAATCAGCACCCGAATTTGCAGGAGAAATCAAAATGGAAGCCACCATGTAACATGATCATGGGTGAAATCTACACTTCATTCTTAAATTCCACTAAGCCAGCACAAAGATAGCTACTGTGCATTGATTGAATAATATGATGTGTTAATTGATGTTACCTATATTTCAGGAGCACACTCTGAAATTTCCAAAGGAGAGGATTGCTTTCATAAAATCCACACTTTATAGAAAGGTCACTTGGATTAAGTCACTTCGTTTCATTTGATGGTAGTTTTAAGGATCTCAGCTCATATTTCATAGCTTTTTTTCATTCCTTTTAGGAGGTCTGGCATACTGTCTAAAGCAGCAAGCTTCCTAACCATGAGGTTGCAAAATAAAAATAAATAAAAATTATTTTAAAATAGGATAATAGCAAAGGAACAAAATATTTAGGGAGGGCAATATTTCTATTCAAAATATTATAAGCCTGTTATCTCTGAAAGAGTAACTACCATTTTTCCTCACTGCCATTTCCTCTATCCAAAGCTTTTTCTCCAGTTGCAGTTTGATTGCCGTCAGTTTTACTCCAAGAAAATGAAAACACTTCATCACAAATCAGGTGCACCTACATGATGCAATTTTAGGGTTTTCCAAAGACCTGCAGTGACTAAAAGCCGGTAATATCATCCTTCCAAGACCTTGTTTTAAACTGGATCCACTCATGGAAGCACTTGACAAAAGCCTAAGACCTTTGGCCTGAATGCTCCTAGTAGGCAATCAGAAAACCATACATTAATGCCACCAGGTCACTTCTCAGAATAAGAACAAGGTTAATTGCATACGGTTTTATGTGTTTAAACCAAAAAAAACCCCAAAGTATAAAAACCTCTGTAATTTCCGTTTGGATTAATCTTGTAAAACCTGTCTCTTCAATTATCCTCCATTAAAAGGAAAAGGCTTCCAGTATGGATTATTTTCACTTTTCTGGGTCCTCTAACACTAAAACTGGATGAGAAAACAGACGTTATGCTTGTATCTGTCATATTGTTAAATTTTTTAAAAAAACAAAGATATCTAATTATTAACCTTTCCTTCAACTTATTCTTAGGAGCCTTAGTTGTTTTAGGATGTCAATAGTTTAAACAAATCACATTTGCTTTTTCACAGTTTGTGTTGTGCCTTTGTCAGGATTGCCATTTTTACACAATATCACGGGATAGCCTGAACAGATACACTCATGTCTTGAGATTCCAAAAGTCTGCTCTTCCTTTATAATCCTCATTTGGGACTAGAGATAAACTAGTCATCATTTTCAAGTTTTGGAAAAAAATATATTTCTTGGCCTGTTCATTGTCTACAGATATAACGTGGAGAAAATATAATATCCAGTCTCCTTTGTTATGTTGAATAAAATTTCTTTTTGACTCAGTTGCCTAAACCTGAGCACCTTAGTGCTCTTCCCATGTATTAGGACTTCATCTTCTTTACTTTCTGTGACCAGTTCAAAAGGCTGTAGGTGTCCAGAAGATCACGTGTCATATCTTCTATGCCTTTGCAAAATATTTCTGCAAAAATCAAATATTTCAAATGGCAGTGCATGTTTAAATTTAAGTAACTGAGCATTACCCCAAGAGTCAACTCCTGAGAGTTTACAGCTCTAATGCAAGTTCTGTAACCTATTTATGTTCTGGGAACCTTCTAAATAAATGTGAAGTATAGGAAAATATTTTTTTTTCAATGTAAGAGGACATATGAAAGTTTAAAAATACTGACTGTAAACTTCAGTGGTTAAAAAAATGTGAACACCTAGGAAGGATTCTTTTGATGTCATAGACCAGATAAAAAAATAACTACATCATTATCTTCACTAAAATTTACATCAGGCAGGGTTTTGCCCTCAGATGAGTGTCTTCACAAATGGAACTGAAAATGCAAATGTATTTAGAATATAGCAAAGGTAAAACAGAGTGAATTGTGTTTCATTTAATACTTCAAGAAAATAAGACTCTTTATTTGCATTTGGAATTTTCTGCAATAGTTAATGTGTAAGATATCATGGTCAGGTATTGTATTTTTGAGTTTTCATGTCACTGCTTAACATCAGTGGAATTAAGAGACAAATTAAGCTCATTCATTCCTGAAAGAGGGAACAGATAATTAATAGCACTTGCTAATATTAAAATTAGTGGGAAGGGCATTGAGGGAAAGAAAGTAGTTGATAATCATATTTACTATTGAAGGAAAAAGTGCAATCTGTGTGGCAAGGAACTAAGAGGAGCATTCTCAAGGAATAATGGCATAGTTCCAGGTTCAGTGATATCTTCAGCTTCTCTCTGTGTCTCTTTGAGTATACTTCCAAGTAACATGTCTGGCACCTGCATGTCTTGGAATGATTTATGTTCCATTCCATTTGTAGAAAGAGCTTTATATTTGTAAAATGTCTCTAAAAATTAGTTTCTTCAGCTGTTTGTGTTTGAAGGCCCTGAAAACTGCAAAGAGCATGTTGATTTTTTTTTTTCCCTCTAAACTGCATTTATTTCCCTACTAGAAACAAATACAGAAATCAAATAATGTCAACAAATTTGGTATGAATCATGCAGGTATATTATTTGAGCAATATATTTTAGATTTTCTTAAAATAAATAAATAAGGTATGCAATTTCTGGATGTGATCTGTTTTATTTCAGTATCTATAGTTAGATGAGCAGAATCTCACATGCTCAAAACTTTGCTCTGCCATAAGGTCCTCGATGACTGCTACAGATGGCTGGGAAAACAGCTACACTCCACTTCTTTGCAGTTATTAGCTTATATTACCTTTGTGAATCTTCTGTTTTGTTCTCCTGATCATATCAGGAGATATGATCATATCAGGAGATCATACTGGCTTTTCAGAAAAGAAAAGCAAACAAACAAATAAAGAACAACAAAGAAAACCCCCACAAAAAACACACAGACATAGAAAAATCACCCAGAAGATAAAGCCCTAAAATCAGCTACCTCTTTGATTCAAAGTACTGAATAGATTTGTATGTGCCAAATGAAGAGATGTGCACAGTGAAGATAATTATATCAGGACTACATAGCCATTAAAAACAAAGCTTTAAAGTTTTTTATAATTGACCTCACAAATATTCTTAATGAAGCCAGTGTCTTACCGGGAGCAGGATTAATAAAATGAATGCTCAAGAATGAACATTGAAGTTCATATAGTTATGCCGATTTTTTTAAAAAAGATCCAATTCTTCATGTGGAGTTTGAAGCAAATTATTTAATTCTTCTGAATGTTAAATATTTCTGATAACAAGGTTGTTTATTTAGGATGTTATTTAGAAATTACCTTTTGTACTTATTCCATTTTTAAAGAATTCCTTAAGAATTCATACTTGCTATCATTGTCATAGTAGTTATAAATGACTGCTTTTTTCAACTCTGAGGCCAATGCATCCTCATGGGCAGCAAGAGTATCATCAAAATCTCTGATGTCCTCCATTTCTCTGTTCACATAATGGTACAAGTGTGTGAAAATCCAATTTTTTTTTTTTGTTTTCTGCTCATATTGTTGTTAAGACTTCCTTAAGGAGGTTAGAATTCACAAATACATTTTTCATCTATATGTACACAAATTTGGTTTTTGGGTTTTTTTGTTTTTTTTTTTTTGGTTTGTTTTTTTTTTTTTTTTTGAGGGAGGCAGTATTTTAAAAGGTTTTCCATTAAAATGAAGAATGTCACAATATTATTTATATTTTAAAAGCCAGACTGAGACAGCTGCAGAGCAACCCCATAAGGTAAGACACTTAGTTTTTGGACTTCCTGTTGTATATTTAATGTTCTTTCTGAAAGGAAGAGTCACAGTAATCCAATCCCAGGCTCCTTGTCCTCAAAACTGCAAACTTTCAGGTTTGCACTGTCATAAATGCTCCTGAATAAAGCTTCACAGAAATCAGAAAAAATTTAAGTATTTCTTACAGCCCTTTCCTCAGAGTTGTTGTTGTCCTACTGCAATTTCATATAGATTGAAACTAGTGCATCCACAGAAAATATAGAAAATATTTAGCAAATATCTGTTTTCCAACTCAGCATATTCTGTAATTCAGCAATTCTGTGATCCAGACTTTGTGCTCAACATTTTATGGTGTCACAGGTAATGGCTCTGACCTTTTAATGAAATCATGAAAACCTTCCTAAGGAAAAAACAATGTAAATTTTTAAAATCTTAATCAGAATCTTTAAAATATTTCCAAGGCATCTTCTTGTGTTCTGAGGTTTTCTTAAACATATTTAAACAGAAAAAATATTGTCACTTAAGATTCAAACTAAGATTCAGTTGCCATGAATACTAACATCAGGGGATGTCTCCAACAATATACTGAACTTAGAAAAAACATAGAATTCAAATGCTTTGGGCCCCATTATAGAGTATTTTTTTCTTACGCCTGAAGAAACCCAAAAATTATGTTTTATGATTTGAAGTCACATTACACTATCTACACAAACAATGTTTATGCAGTATAAAGAAAGGGTGGAAAAGCAAAACTTCTAGGAGTTGTTTCTCCTAGTTTTCATGTGTACATAGCACAAACCAGATTGTGGATTATCTTTCAATTTAACAAGTCAGGACAAGACATTAAATTTGACCTGACTATGCCAAATTTATACAAATGAAGAATTTACTGTGTGGAAGCATTGTCTCTTGCTCTCTGCAATGTAGAAACTAAGGGTCATTTCAAAACTGTCAACAAAGTATAATCTTGAATTCCCTTCTTCTATTGCACAAATCCATTATACACTATAGAAGAAAATTAACTAGACTTCAATGGAGACAAACAAAAATGCCAGGTTTTTCTACAAATATCATCCATGTTTGAATCATTCACTCTTGCAGATTATTCAGTAGGATATTTTGAAGAATGGTGAACTTGAATTCAGGAAGAATATTTAATGTACCCTTTCAACACTGGTTTTTAGCTTTGGATACTGTGTGCGTAGCCTCACCTTTCCCACAAATTTATCTTGCTATCCATTTTCAAATGGCAATAAAATATACTATGAAAATTTGCATAGCAAAACAAAAGAACTCTTTTTCTTTTTTCTTTTTAATTAATGAACAGAGTCAATTTTTAGATCAATTTTGTTTCCAAACCTGGTCTCTTTCTCTTCTCTTCTATTTCTTTCATTTTTTTAACTTTGGAGTTACTGTTTTTGAACAAAGAGCCCTGCAAACTTTTATAGAATAAGTGTTGCCTGGTTCTGAATTTCTTCAATGGAGATAACTGAAACATTTACACCAAATATTTTTGGAGCACTTCTGGGATAAATGAGCAGTATTACACAAAAGTAGCTAGAGTGTGAAATTTTCCTGACTTCTCCTATTAATAAGGGCACTTTGCTGTGACATTTTTATAAAAAAACTCCCCATATTTCTTAGTAAATTTAATTCCAGCTTTTTTTCTGTTTCTTGTAAACCAAGGTGTAAAATTCATCACAGGACTGCGTATTCAAAGCTCTGAGTGAAAGACTCTGGCTATGTGTGAGTGGATGTGTTTGAAGTTTCAGAAGGCATTATAATTTCTCTTTTATGGATAGAAGCACCATTCAATGAAATGGAAGTGCAGTCCAAAAAAGACAGAAAAATGTTTGGGTTCTTTATGATCAGAAGTGTCTGGGGAAAAAATGATATATGCAGACTTCCTTAAAAAGATGCAATTTATTTAAAAATAAACTATGATTTTAAAAAAAATATATCTCCCAAGTAATGGAATTTACTTTAAAATAAACTGTACAGAGTTGCTCTAAACTATGCAAATTTAACTTTAATAAAAAGAAGATTTGGACAACTAATTTAAGTTGTCTGCCTTGAAGATGAGATTTCAATATTTTTAATGATTAATTTTACAGCTTTTTTCATTTTGGGACTGGAAAAATATCTTCCAACCTTAACTCTAGTCTATAAAACCGGTAAATTTGACTAAAACAATATGCTGTAAATTTAAATACAACATATTGTGGATATAGTTAACATGATTAAATGTTCCTATCAATCATTAAAAAGTAACCATATCTTTTTTCATGGTCTTGTCAACATCAAAGGAATGTTCTGAATAATTAGGTCTTTAAAAGAATAATTCAAGCAACAGAAAAATTGGTTAAAGGATTCTAACATGATAGGTACATACTGAATAAATTTTGTATTCTTTAAATAATTTTACACCTGAATATGATTCATAGGGTTTTTCGGTTTGGCTTTGGGATTTTTTTCTGTTTTAAATAAACCACAGTAATCATCTTCATGTCCATGGTCGAGTGCAAGAAGCATATCTCATTCTTGGATCTAAAATTTCATCTAGACAGCCTCCAGCAACAATCAGAGGATTTATTCCCTGAATCCTTTTCCATTCAAGCTTGGTTATGTCTTAAATATCTGGGAATGTGTAGGCTATGCATGAAACAAAGCTGCAAAGTTCAGATGTAGATCAAGTTCTAAATCAATGTCTACTCATATTTATAGGGTTTTTTCTGAAATCATTTGATGGAGAAAGCAATGTGATTTTAGTGGAAATGTAGAATTCTACACAAGATAGAAAGGTGTGCCTCACCCCTTTCCATAAGATGAAAATAGAAAGATGTAATATAATGTAAGGAATTGGCATGTCTTTTTCCTCTCTGAAACAAAAAGAGGTACAGAAAATATTTGTGACTTCCCCAGTATGGAGCCTGCTAGTTTAACTCTAGCAAATGCACCTTTAAAGCAAGAATGTAAACAAAGGTCACCTCAGACACAAAGATACATATGAATGTTGGAGCCAAGGTGCTAACAGCTCTGACAATTTGGATAGAGGTGGCTAAAAGCCCATCAGCCAGGCAGCCCTGCTATTAATGCTACAAACGGTATCTCTTTGGCATGTATCCTACTCTGGGTCTAGCACTGGCCTTGAATTTCCTAAAGCAATCAGTAGATAGGGCTTTATTTTATAGGGCTATTCTTCCTGTGAACAGTTACAGCACAGCATGAGCCCATGGAGTCAGAATCTATCACTGCTTAGTCCAACACGGCTCCTGAACAGCTCCTCCTGTCCTGCAAATTGAATTTTGGAGATACTTCTCAAAAGGTACTATACAGAAACATTACAAAAACCAGCTTGTAATAAAATATTTATCCACTTCAAATCTTTTCTTAAACTATGCTGATTACTCTCAATTTATGAACATATGGTGCTAATATCTTTTTGTTGCCATTTAAGCTAATTTCCTTGTCCACACATTTTTTTAAAATTTTTTTCTTTTTTTAATTAATAATCTGTTCATTTTCAGGGATAAGATCTTGTCTCTTGTGAGGCTGCAGCCTAAGCAGCTGCAGTTCGATCAAGACTGGAACTCATTTGTGTCTTGAGAGGCTGATAGATACACAGAACCTCAGTAGTGCTTGGTACCATGTAAGCTGGAGTTTCCTGTGTATGGTCACAATTGCCCTGTACTTCGTGAGGATATTTGCAGTTCCTTTCTGAAGACAGCTGACATACAAAATCCTTTCAGTTGGCATCTAATAGAGCTGTTTGTAAGTGCTACAGGTCATATATTCTTAGAAGAAGTGGCAGTATTTAACCTTCCTCTGATTGTCGATGGATCCTGATAATCACAGTGTTTGTATGTCTGCCCTAGGAAATTATTTTTATACAAAAATATAGACTCCTAACTATTATGCTTTAATGAATCACTTTTTCCTAAATCTTTTTCAGTTTCTACTTTAGCACAATTTGTGCTTGAATAAGAAAAACTAAAATAAGATAAATTAATCCCCCAAAGAAACAATAAAAAAAACCAAAACAAAACCAAGAAACAAACAACCAAAACCCACAAACCCCCAAAAGACCAATAACAAAATAACCCACAACAACCACTAAATGATAACTAGGGGAAATAGTGCATTAAGGAAGAACTTTTGGTAGATTTCTGTTCTTTGTCTATCTGCCGTGAAATATATCAAGAAGAATATTGCTTTCCTAAAGTTATTTGCTTTCTAGCTTCCATTTCCTATAAAGGCCATTAAAGAAAGATAAATAATTTGTCTAAATAAAGAGTCCCAGTTCTATACTCTACAGGAATAGGAAGCCATAAGCCATTTCAGGAATTACAAGAAAAGGTCAGAGCATTTTCTTGGAACTCAATCATAAAGAAGTAGTCTTAATAAGAGTCACACATAAATTACTGCAGAATTATGCCAATGTTAAAATGTATTTGTAGAAGTGCATGCAATAAGTACTGCATATCTAATGAAATAAATGGTTTTGCATGCAAGCTCTCTGCTTATGACAATATATTTATTACTCTGCTGAAGAAAGCTAAGTGTTCTGGGCATTGATCACTGCAGAACTTCATTGTCTTGAACAGCTTTCCTTTAAAAACAATTCTGTTTCCTTAAAAGTAAGCATTAATGGCAAATGCTAAATGCATATATAGTCAATAACTGACTAAGAAAGCATTGCAGACTTGAGAGCAAAATGTTAGTGCAGCTTCTGACTTACCATTGCAAAATTTTAAGATATATCCTTTCAAGACTATTGCTAAAGAGTCTTGTGAATAAAAAAATCTATGGCAAAGCCAAGCTCACCTGGGGAAAACATAGTCTGACCTCTGGAAAAAATTAGCATTGAACATAATAATTTAACACAATTCTGTCAGACTGTGTATCTTTATAAAGGATGATTTGGGTTGGAAAGGACTTTAAAGAGCCTCGAGTTCCATATCACAGGAACTGCTATTGGTCTTCAACATTAGTGTAAAATGATTACAACTTGGCAAAACTTCTATTAGGAATTATATTTCTATTACTTGTAATAAGAAAAGCCATTTAATGATCAGTTTCGTGCATATATTGTTAAATCATAATTCTCATAAATATTTTTTCTGTTTAACTTTTTTCTATTAAAATCGATGTTGTTTTGTGTGTATATCAATGAATCTGAACAGTTCTTAGAACATGAGGCATGACTAATTTTCAGATGAAGAGATAGGTCTATGGCTAAAAGGATTTAGTAAATATAATCACTGGTGCCTTCTTGGCTATTCAGCTAACTATGTACTAGGGGCAAAATTTAATTTCTCGTGAATAAGTTGAGTAGTGCCACGGTATCTTGGAACATCTGCTCATGAACAGTAAATGCAATGCAGGAATTATACTTTATATGTTAGACACCTATGGTTAGGTAACTAAATTTTTTCCTGGAAAAAGTCTTGATTCAGCTGACTAAAAACAGCATTTAGAGACGTTTTAATTTCTTTGGAGCATCCTATCTGGTCTTCAGCTTGTGGTCTGGAATTGCACAGAACCTTTCAAATTTCTTGTGAGGTATTTAAAATTAAAAAAACCTTTCCAAATTCTCCATACAAGCACCGGACATATATGTTAACAAATGGATATATTCCTAATAATGTGCTTTATCCTGAGTCAAATCATGCCATATCTTCATTCCAGCTCAAGCTCAGAATTAGCTTCATCTTCACTGCCTACACTCTAGGAACTTACACTCCTATTTAAATATGTTGACACTGATCTACATATGTTTCGTAGTCTAGAAGAAAGTTCCACATGAACAATAAAATATAAATTAAGCCTGATTTCCTGTTTTCCCCTTACAATATCTATTCTATTATAATTTATATTATGATAGGTATGCTAAGTTCTTTATGAAGAATACTGAAAATTCAATGAACTCCTATAACAGTCCATAAATAAGACTGGCATAAATTTTCAACTTTTTATATTTTGATTTTTGTCTGCCTATTTACATACAAGTATTTTTAATGGTCTACATAAAATACACAGGACCATGAAGAAGTTGCTCCTGTCTTGAGGAATAACTATGTTTGGAACCTCAGTGTGGCAACACATGATCATAAATGGTAAAATGATGGCCCAAAATCACTCCCTCTCCTTTTGTTACCAGCTTATTTCACACTCAGGGTCAGTGGAGCTCCCCCAGTTCAAGTAAAGTCCTTCCCATTAAAGAAAGTTTATGAACTTCAGTAATTTGTGCAGCATAAATAGTTCTCCTTTAAGTCCAAAATGAGTAACACCTAATTACACTCTTTCGGCAATATGTTATGCTAGGTTGAAAATACTCCTCACAAAGTTTTTTGGAAGAAGTATGACTAATCATACAAGATTTAATGTCACTTGAGATGAAGAATGATCTTAAACAGTTTTGGTTTTTGTTTTCACATTATAATAAGAATATAAAATTTGCTCAAAGTGCTGCTCTTGCGTATAATCAACTGTTTTTTCACAACTGTGTAAGCAATCTCTTTATTCAGAATCTATCACAAAGTTCCATGCTTAGAAGCAGACACAAACATCTTGTTTTACATATGTGTTGGAATTCCTGAGTTCAGGGAATGTTAAGGGTGTGTAACACCTCTATGAATCAGGCCACAAAACACGTACTTAAGCACCTAATGGAAGGTGACGTTACTCTCATACGCAGCTGAGCACCCATACTGAAACTAATAAAGCAGCAGTACTTATTACATCTGAACATAAGATTAAATTTAGCTGCATAACTTTAAACTCGAAAGCAAGACAATTCTGATTAACATGGGGAGAATCTTCATCTTCTTGCTCTGTCATTACTATCCTAATGTCACCTGTCTGCTTTTTCTTTTCCTCAATGTTGATCACAAGGGAGGGTGTGTGTGTGTCTGTATGTACGCGTGGATTTTGCTTGATTGGGGTTTTTTTGTCTTTTAAACTTTTCTAGTCTTCACAATTTTGTGATAGTTTGACTTTAAATAATATTTTTTGTTGATTAATTTAGAAAGACAAGTATATTCCTTCCGTCAAATGACCTGGCAGTAAAGTGAAAGTCAGGAAAAGATGGTACATATACACTCTGGTGAGTGTCTAATCAAACACTCTGTTCAAAAAAAATAATCTAGAGTAGGTTACTTGAAGCCCAGGTTTTGATTGCCTGCAAGGATGGAGGATCCACAACCATTCTGGTCAAACTCTCCCATTGTTCAATCCCCGTCAAAGTTGTTGGGGTTTTTTTTCCTGCTTAAGTTTGAATGGAATTTCTTGTATTTCAGTTTGCGCCAACTACCTCTTACTGTGTCACTAGATATTTAATGTAAGTGTGCTTAAAGATCTGTAAATCAAGGGCTCCAAGGAGCATGTTACACAATGGATCAAGGAATACAAGCAGGTAAAGAAACTCCTGCAAATATTTCTTAAACAATGCTTCCAGACAACCCATAGAAAGAAAAGAAGCTAGATTTATTTTCGGCTGCTGCTGTGCCTGAATACGTGAAGTCTCACACTGTGTGTCAGTGTACATGTTTAAAAAAATTCTTTGATCCTTACCTATTTATGTATATTCCTTTTGCCTTTGATCCTTTTCTATGTGATGATCTTAAGAAATTATATTTAAAACTCCACAGTTGTCAAAAAGCAGCATCTTACCTAAATTTGTAGCTAGATCTTCTCCTCAATGTTCTTTGGATGGAACTTTCCATAAACATCTAACAGACTTCTGCAGAATTTTGCTGTTCTGTTATATCCACAGTTTGTATTTTAGTGTACTGGGACACTGTCAAGCACCTAGTGTGTTGGAATCTAAAGACTCTTTTCACACGAGATAGAAGATAGTTCTGAGTTCATGCTGATATTCAATCTTAAGAAAATCCATTTTGGGAGAAAAACATTTTTCTTTCCCTGTACCTGTGAAGTTCCCATTTGAAGTTGAAAAAAAGTACAAAGATTTCATATTTATTGTTCCATGTTCCCCTTCAATTTCTACTTCACCTTTTATAATTAAGAGTGTACTAAAAATCATGGCTTACTAGAAAATGATGCAGGAAATCTCAGTCTATTTATACAGAGATAATGAAACAATGTTACAACGGATGTAATTATTTAAATGGAAATATATTATGAAATGATGGCATACAGTGCAGCATTGTACATAATGAATATAACTACATAATGACTATAGAGAAGATAAATTATTTGTATAGTGATCCTGTGCATTTTTGATTTCGGATGGCATCTATCAAAAGAGTTTGGTCTAAGAGCCTCTGTAGAAAATTTCTAGGAATGATTTGTGTAAGAAGACAAAAGCTGATTAAATATGCAAATTACTGACATTAGGATTTGTCCTCCTCTATAATGCAGAAGAAATAAACTTCTGTTTGTTCTGATCTCAAGTCTTGGAGGAAGAGCTCCTAAGGCACTGTTAGAGAGTCAAGAAAAAAACAAACAATAACACAAGCAAAAATAAAAACAAACAAAACCAAAAATAATAAAAAACCCCCCAAAATAAAAGGCAAACCAAAGCAAAAAAAAAACCCAAAACCAAAATAAATAAACCCCAAACAATTCGTCTTCAATTTCTAAACACACTCTACCCCTGCAGCCCTCCCACTACCAAAATCCATGCAACCCAATACATTCAATTTCTCATCTCTGTGAATCATATATTAAAGAATTATCATTGCAATCCACTTTTATTACACAATCATTAAAATTTTCATAAACTTCACTAAAAAAAAGCCAAACAAACAACTCCAAAAACATAATCAATACAGCATTATCATGGCACTGATTGAAAGTGAAAAATTTACGCACCGTCCATTTGTTTCTTCACCAAAAGTGCAACAACCAAAATTCCCCATCATCATTCCACTGTTTACTCTCTAGCTGTGTCCAGTCCATGTTTTACCCATTGGCTGTCCCAATTACTAAGCCTATCTCAAGTTCCTCATGCCCTGTATTGTGCACCAGAAAGAGCTGTGCTGTGCTGACGTTGGCTAGACACCCGGTGCCTGTCACCTCCTCAGCAGAAGACAGAGGCAGAATATAAGGGGTTAAGGTAAAGGCAGCTTAATATGCAAAAGCAAAGGCTCTGCACAGTATGGGTATTGACTGTAAAAGTAAATAAAGCTCTGTGACAATCCTTTTCTACGGAATACTGGAATTATTGTTTCAATTTAAATGTGGATACAACTTCTGACAATGTAAGTGCTTTGTTTCCCTAGGCCAAAGGAACTATACAAGTCAAAGAGTACAAGAGCATCTGAACAAAATACATTTCTTTGGTCTATTTTATACCCAAAGAAAGTACACATCTTTTGACCTTGCACATGCAGACCTGAGAAAGTTCCCTGCAAACATATTTCTCTGAATGTACAATTATCTATTTTCAACTGCAGAGAATAATGAGCTCCATTTTAAATTATGCAAGTCTAAATTGCAAGGGGCATTAAAAGGTCGTATTCTGTCTCTCAAGATAAGATAATTAACAATGTTCTGTACTTGTGGTACAGTCTAAGAAGCATGTCATGCCTCTGTATTGTGATTCCACATCTGAGCATTTGCAAGGCAGTTTCCATATTCACCCATATGGCTTCTTCCAGTGTTGAATACATTGAAAACAAATATGATTTATATGATATCACAGCAGTTCAAGTTCTCAGAGCATATCTGGTTCAAGAACTGTTGTTTTTTTTCTGGTGCAATCTTCTGGCATCCCTCACAAGCAACAGTATTTTCACCCTTTGCTGTTTTTATCATCCCTGATGACTGCACTAGATCAGGTTTCCCAGAGATGTTGTGGAGTCTACATATTCAAAAGCTATCTGTAAACAGTCCTGGGCAGCCTATTGTAGGTTACATTGTTCAGTCAGTGGGGGTGGACTAAAGGACGTCTACAGGTCCATCCCAACATCAAACATAAACTGATATGGTGGTTCTCCACTACTGCTGCATTCCACTTCTATTTGCTCATTCGAGGCTATTGAGAATATGGAGAGCATGTCCACCTGCTCAGTTTCGGGGTCCTCCATGGATTTATGTGAATATTTGCTCAGACATGGTCTTCCACGGTCTGAAAGACAACCTCATCGCCACAGATTTCACCACAGGCTACAGAAGAATCGCTGCTCTTGCACCTGGAGCACCTCCTCCTTTCCTTCTTCATGGACCTTGAGATCTTCAGAGGTGTTTTCCATATCTTTTATTACTCCTTTCTCAGCTCTTGATCTGAATGTTTTATAATTTATTAAATATGTTGTCACAGAGGTTTCTGGCCTGATTCTGGTTATATTTGAGAATGTATAATGATGTTTTTCCCATCTGATTTCAGCTGCTGCTATCAGGAATTAATGTACAGTCTCTTTGCCTTAGGTCAGATAGATTTTACTCTTTTTGCTATTTAACCTCTAGTTTATCCACCAAGTGAAAACTATTTTCTAGTGTATGGCATTTAACCTTCAATTGTCTCTTTTCTTTGTTGTGGAGCCTGGGGTAGTAGGACGTTCATGCTTCTGTGCAAAACCTCTCTGTTTCTTCAGTTTTACTTTTATTGTGATGCTACCTAATTATTCTCTGCCTTCAAGTCCTGTGTGGTTTTGTTTTGATTTATTTTCCTAAAATTAGGCTCAATGCAGGATTGTTTCTTTTTTGTTGGATTCTGGTAATGTTTTAAGTCTATATCTTGAAAGAATTTTTGCACAATACAAATATTTGGAAAGCATGCAACAGAAAAACACAGATTTTTTTTAGCATAGGAAGGCTTTACCATATTTCAAATGCAGTAGATATAAAGATCTATATACTGTTACTGTTACTGTTACTCTATTATAGAGCAAATAATTTTGGAAATAATTTCCAAACACACTAAGATCAAGAAGGTTGTTCTCTTGAATCTGTAAAAGAGAAATTCGACCAACATGACAGTCATCTATAATAAAATGGGCAGCTCAGTGGAGATCAATCTCTCTAGTTATACTTCCATAACATTTTCACAGTCAAAATTCTGAATTAAAAACAAGAAAAATGGACAGTAAAGACCTGACAGAAGGTCGGGAATCTAAGAGTAGGAAACTGTTGACTCTAAGGGTTTTGATCAAACACAAGGTCCAGCTGGAGGCCAGTTAATAATGTTTTGTCCCAAGGGTTAATATTTTAGCCAGTAGTGTTGAATACCTTCACTGATCACCTGGGTGATGGGGCAGACTGCACCCTCAGCATGTTTGCAGATGGTACAGAAGCATGAGGAGTGTCTGATCTATCAGAGCAGTGTGCTGACATTCACTGGAACCTCCAGAAGTTACACACAGGAATCTCATTAAATTCAACAAAGGGAAATACGTCAGAGGAAGAACAATGCTGAACACCAGGACAGGCTGGGGTCAATCAGCTGAAAAGCAGCTTGGCAGGGGAGGACCTGGAAGTCAGGACTGCCAGCAAACTGACCCTGAGCCAGCAACATGCCTTTGCAGCAAAAAAGGCTGACAGCCTCCAGAGCTGCATCAGGCAGAGTGCTGCCAGCAGGTTGAGGGAGAAGAACTTCCCCTGCCCTGTTGCTTCACT
Organism: Petroica traversi; assembly: GCA_025920805.1. NCBI lineage: Eukaryota > Metazoa > Chordata > Aves > Passeriformes > Petroicidae > Petroica > Petroica traversi. The sequence goes on along the minus strand of JAHLSL010000080.1, from coordinate 1,625,734 downwards.
TAGCCCTGGTGAGAAACATCTGCAGTGAAAAACAAATTCACTGCAGCATTCAGTGCTGGACACAATCTGTGATTCAGTAAGGTACGGAATTCTGTGGTTCTGTTCTAAGTGAAACAAGTCTAGCACAGCACCAAAAAGATGACTAAGGTCTTGAAACACCTAACACAGTAGGAGAGGCTGAGAGAGCTGAGAGTGTTCAGCATGGAGAAGAGAAGGCTCAGGGGGATCTTAACATTGTGTTCAAATACTTGATGGCAGTGGGGAGTAAAGAAGATGGAATCAGACATGTTTCATGATGCACAGTGACAAGACCAGAGGCAATGGCATAAACTGAAATACAGGAAATTGCATTTAAGCATGAGAAAAAGCTTTTTATTTTTTTTCATGAGAGAGTGATTGAGCACTGCAGCAGGTTTCCCAGGGGGCTTGATGTCTCCACCCTTAGAGACAATGAAAATCTGATTGGACATGGCCTCAAGCAACCTACTGTAGGTGACCCTGATTGACCAAGGTGGTTGAACTAGATGGTCTCCAGAGGTACCTGACAATCTCAACCACCCTGTGATTCTAAACACAAATATTTCTACTTGTATCATATTTAGAGTATTGAAAACACTGTGGTTGGGAAGAATTTCCTGTTCAATTTAAAAAGTCATAGTTTCCAATGTCTTTGATACAGTAGTGTCCTGGGTTGGCCATATGACCTGTTTGTATCCCCAATCGTCCCCTTGGTTATGCTGGACATTAAGTTCTGCAGCTTTAAGTTGGTCCAGGGAAGACAGTGAAAGTGAAGGTGGAGGAAAAAAAAAACACTCGCCGTTTGTCTGCAGGATACTACGAACCAAGGTCAAGAGAGCGGAGAGGCTGCATTCCAGCAGACAGCGTTATCTCTTTTTCTTTTTTTTTTTTTACTCACTCTGTTGTGGGGGGTGCTGCCCTAGCTCACAGCGGAGGGTTTTTCCTCGGATTTTTTCCCGGCTTTTTGCAGGGAGAGACTTTGTTTCTTTTGCTGGGAATTTTTTCTTTTTTTCCTCTTCCTGGGACTGGTTGGCATCGCGTGGGCCCAGGACACCAGGGAACCCCCGGGGGGCCCCCCCCCCCACCCTCGCCGACTTCTACAGCCGGGCCCGGCAATCGTCCCCCCACTGGAGAACTGAACCGGACTCAGACGGACTCTGAATCTACCATCTCTTCAGAGGAAGGAGAGGTTTCATTGTTTTCATATTATCCAATTTTTCCCTATACTTGTAAATATTCTATGTGTTAAATAAATAGTTTTTTCCACTTTTCTCTAAGGAAATTCTTCCCGGACCGGTAGGGGGAGGGGCGATTGGAATCGGCTCTTCCTAGAGGAGACCCCCCAGAGGTTTCCTCCTAAATATTTGCCCTAAACCGGGACAAGTAGGACTGTTGTTTTATACTATACTTTATACTATACTTTATACTATTGCAAAACGAGCTTGCCTTACAGACAAGTGATTTACATTGGAGATTCACTTTTTTATCACTATTATAATTTCTTTGATTCTTTTGTTAGCATAAGTGCCCAAAGAGCATTAGCTTTTCACTTAAGTCCCGTGGAAGACTTCATACTCTGGAGGCTGTTGTTGCAATAGAAGAATCGCTAATTAGCAAATAAGATGGAAGACTTAAAGAGAGATAAAAATAATCAGACCCAAGGACAGCCTTAGCTAGGAAAAAAATCATCCTTGAAATCTTCTGTTTTAGGTTATTCTCTTGGGAAGCTCCTCACTCAGCAAACTAAGCAACAGGGCACAACTGATGTCACTGTTTCTTCTACAGGGATCAAATATTTTTATTGCTATTCTTCTCAGCTCCTTGTTATTAATAATTTCACCAACTACTTCAGGCCTAATATCTTCACTCTAATGCTGCAGATGTTGTTGATTCTTAGTCATCTTTCAAGTTTAGCTACTTGTACAATTCATTTGCACAGAAGCAGCAAATTAGTAATGCTCCACTACAGTAGTTTATTGGAGTTTAATGTACTAGTTCCTCTACATTGGCTTAGTGAAACTATTTCAGATAATATTTAGCAATAGCTTTACTTTTGCAAGTATCAGTCACTTTGTATCTGTTGTACTGTTCTGAGTCTCAGTAGATGTGATTTACTGAAGTTCCATAATGTTCTAGTTAAAATCTACTGAAGTGATAGTAATTTTCCTCTTTTTCTTTTTTTTCTTTTTTTTTTTTTTTTAATATGAAAATCAAAGTGTTAAAGCTGGGAGCAGAAGCAGTTGTGTTTTTCCTTACAAACCGATAGAATTTCTGCTGATTAGTCCTGCACTAGGGCTCACAAGGGATGTTGTGATGCCTAAAGGCTAAAGAAGGACTGTGAATCAAAATCAAATATATGGATTAAACTGCTGAATATTCAGGTAGCATTTTGTCTTGTCCTGCTTTTCGTATCCAAATAATTCAAATAATGAGGTATAACTTTATTTTGACTTATGCTGTGATTAATCCATGCCATCTTGATTACAATCACGAACTGATCAGCAATATTTCTTCAAATTCAGGTTTCCATGTCCATTTATTTGAAAACATGACAAGCTTTTGCAATCATGCTTGCTGTCAGTGTTGCTTGTTAGGAAATATATCAAGGGCTGGATTAATCGCATGGAACATTAGAAATCTATCACAGAAACATCTTTATCTATAGTTTTCCCTCTAGGCTCTCTTTATAATCAATGGGAAAAGAGCAGCATTTTTCAGAGCATGACTCATCTGACCTATTTTAGCTGTCTATTTTAGGTCGAGATGAATCATGATCTGGAAGTGCTTATTCTTCATCACTGGCCAAACTAGAAATGGATATATGGATGGGATCAAATAAATCCTTGCGATGTGTTTGACTTAATTTTACCTGAGATTACTTCACTGCATAAAGGCAGGACAGTTCAGATTAAAACACTTTTTAGCTAAATGGGGAAAATTGTTCACTCTGGTCATACAACTCCATGCACAAAGTCTGCATGGAAACCTGAAATTTCAGTTGAATGCTCAGGAAGTACCAACGTTCCACATTTCATAGCTTTATTGTGTTAAACAAATGCATCTTACGTTTCAGGATGGTGGATTGTTATAGATTTAAGGAAAGTTACGATTTTGATTTTCTAACCATAAAGACTAGACTAAGAAGGGGAAATCTTTCTACTAATTCAGGAAGATGTTATAAGCAATGCATATTATCACATTGCCAGATTCAGAGCAAGTCAGCAGGAAGGAGAACATGGAGTTCTATTCAAGAAGAGAAACAGACTGAGAATAACATCAGAGAAATGCTGTGAAGAAATATTACATCTTAAAAAATATCTTCATTAATTAAAAAACTTTCAAGTATTCAATAATTTTTTCACACTTTTTTCTGCTCTATATCTTTGAAAAACATACAGATCGTTTTCATTTGCACACACTCTTACCTCTCATAATGTGTTTTCTCTTGTTAATGATGTGTTTGGGTACAAGAGAACACACACTTGCCCTTCTATAATATACAAAGAATTAAAAAACCACTTTTTATGTATAATCAAACTAGAATTTATTTTGCTTTCTTTTTCTGTACTTCTCTTTTCTGTACTTCTCTTTTAACTGGATGCCTGAAATAGTCTAGCTACCTCCAAACTAGTAACCCAGTTTTACAATTCAAATATCTTTGAGTTCCTGATATTTACAAAAATAGGAGTACTTCTTTACCTGCCATAGGTGTCCACATGCACACACACAAACAGGACTCTAGGAGCAATATTTTACTTTATTTGTTTTTCTGTGGAACCTGAACTCCCCACAAGTAATGCAATAAAAATATTTATAAGTCAAACAAATCTACTTTGAAATAAAGTAGAAAAACGTGAGATATGTTAAGAAATAGAAGAAATTCTTGCTATTGAGGGCACTTTATCAGGGTTAAGAGACATATTCTGTCCCTTTTCAGAAGAAACAGCATTTTTAAGAAGTGTCTTGACTGTTGCAATAGAAATAGAATGACAAAGGTGATCCTTTTCCATTGCTATAGACACTGATCCACCTTAGTAACAAAAAATCTGCTTAAATAATGAAATATTGATGAACATGCTGAAATATTGTCAAAAGGAATATAACTGTATAAAATCTTAAAGGACAGGAAAGCAATTTAGATTAAAAAATATTCTCAATATCTGTGATCAAGAAAGGAGACCATTCTTATAAAGGGGAAAAAGAAGAAAATACTATCCCAACTAATAAAACTAAAGATTATCCCAATTCTAGTGGTTAGAACAGTCATCTGGGAAGTTAAATGTTTGTGATCCATTCTCCTACATATGGATATTTTTCCAATGAATTTAAGAAAACTAGAATGTTTGGATGAGCATGTCAGAAGATGGCTTTTGAAACTCGAATGTGTGCTTTTCCTCCCAAAACTTTCTGTTTCAAGCCTTGATCTTCATTTCAGGGCAGTAACTAGTGTAAGTTCAGCCTTTAATTTAAAATAAAAGTAAAAATTATCACAAGGACTTGGATAAGTTAGATAATTTAAATTTTTTTTCTGAGAGAAATTTCCCTTCTCGGTCTACATTGTACAGTAGAAAATCTTTCTAAACTAAATTAAACATTTTCTCTGTAATTAAATCTCACTCCCAATCCACCTCTTATTAGTAATACATTGTACCTTTTCCTAATTTTTTATGTAAGGTTTTTATCTTGCATTCATTGTTGGGGGTTGTTGGGGTGGTGTAGGATGTTTATCTTTTTACAGATCTGTTTTTCTTACCCTCCTTTGATTTTTCCTGAGGAACAGATTGTTTCAGCTTTACTGTTTTCAAAAATTCATTTGTCTTTTACGTTGAGTTCAATTCTTCAGTCACTTTTAGTTCACTCTACATGGCTTTATCATTCTAAACAAAAAGATTGCATCAAAAGTGTGTGAGATTTGGATTATTTTGTTCTAGTAGTTACTACTTTCAGCACCCTTGATTGTTTTAAATTAGATATTACATGTATAATTAAAACCTTCTTAGCAAAAATTTTAATTCCATTGCCATGTTCTAGATAAGTTTCAAGATGGAGGGAAGCAGAAAAAACTTGCATCTTTTGGAGAGATATTCAAGTAATATTTTCTCAGTGTCAGACAGAGTCATGCACTTCACTCGTAAGAGAGAAGCAACAATGTACTTTATCGTTATAGCAAACCTCAATAGCAAATGCATAATATATGCATGTATAATGAGATTTGATAGCAGGATACACAAGTATTTACTGTACAGAGGAAAAGGTGAGACAAAACAGTGAAAGAGATCCTTGTTTTGAGTCATGAGGTTCAGAAAACCTTCTTGCATCCTAAACTCCTCAGAGTGGAGATGGATTCACACCAAGTCCTACACTTGCAATGTTTTTTTTGTGTAAAGGATGCACAATCTGTCCTTTACATCACTTAGCAAAGATTACAAAATTTCAGCTTGATCATTCCCAATTCACTTACTGAGTATCTGATGCAATAAGGAATCTATCACACTGAGGGAATAATCTTGAGAGGTGTCCCTGCTCCATGGGAGATCCTGGCGTGCAGCCTGCAGCCGTGCTGGAGAGTTAAACAGGCCCTGGGCCCTTACTATTTATGGAGTAAGATGACTGTCTAATATTTACATACAAGCCATATTTTATATGACACATGCTCAAATTAACCCTTGGCTGTTGTATTTTCCATCTCCCTTGAATTCACTTCAAGGAGGATGTGGCCATCATGACCAGTCACATCCTTTAGGGCTGCCATAGATTGTTATCTCCTGAGCAGAGTTTTGGGAAATAAAGGTCTGGCTGGGGGGCAGGGAGCACACCATCACACCCAACAGGTGCATAGTGTGTGGTAAAAAGTCTTTCCAGACTCTGAATCTCTGCATCAAAGGTGAGACCAGGATGTGAAAAGTAAGAATTGTTGAAGTCTATTAAATAGTTACTGTAATCCTTTGATTTACAGAATCTACCGTTGCAGCACGACTGCTGAAGGAAGAAAGCAAAATTCATTTCACAAGGCATTTCAAAGAAAGAAGAAAGCATTATTTTTTTTTACTAAGTTTCTGCACTTCTAAATGAAAAAAATGTTTGAATTACAGGGAGGAAAAAAGTCTCAATTTCTTCAGATCTAAAAGGCAAGTATTAAAATTAAAGCATGGAAAACAATAGTATTTTTTCTACTAAAATAAATCTAAACCATATCTTTAGTTAGATATGAAAACATTTTTTTCTGTAAAGCTTAACCCAGCTAATTTTCTCATGGAGCTGTAATGTTTCATGTAGTGCAGACATATTTTATTATATCTTGTTGTCTTCATAAAATTCTCAACAGGAACAAAAATGCCAACCAACTAACCAACCGAAAAACAAAACAAAATAAACAACCCAAACCCCTAGGCAGAAAGTAACAATTTTCCTAAAAGTTTGCATCTTTCCCATGGAATAAGAGCTGAACAGAAGTGCAGAAATAGGAGAGAGGCTTATTGGTCCCTCCTCTTCTCAGTCTTGAGCCTGGAAGCTCACCATAGCTTGACGATTCTAGTTTTGAACTACTGGGATATTTATTTCGTACTTATCTTGAAATCCTCAGTCAGTTTTGGGAAAAGGGTAATAGAAAGGTTTGTTTTGTCTTGTCCCTTTCTGGAACTAGACAGTCTCCACCCAAAGACTATATAGATTACCCTTTATGTAGATTTAAGAATTCTTAAAAATGAGCTAAAGTGTTTTTTGCTTTTCCATTCTTATTTCTGGTATTTTTCCCTTCAAACTCCTCAAAATCACCCACAAAAGTTCAAAAGAGACCCAGAGAGAAATAGATTTGTCTAAAATATAATTTTTCATGGCCTATAAGTATCAGTTTTGGAACCAACACCGACCAATAAATAATCTTTATTTTAACATGTTGCTAGATTCTAACTGGAAATTATTTTCACATGCTTCTTGAAATGAAGCTTTTCAATGTTCACACTGACGGGAATTTAAAAACAGCAAGCCTATTTCTTTTCAGAACTCTGAAACCATGTATCAAGCGACACAGGAATGTAGATGAAAGGCAAATTAAAGACTAATTTCCTGATTTATAAATTTAACTAGGAAACTGCTTCAGCAAGAAAGAACTGGAGCTACATTAATAAAATATGAAGGGGGAAAGCAAGGAGGAAATGTTCAAACTTTTACCCTGATACATGCTTGAAAAATAAGTGATTTTAATGATCTTACAGTTTTACATTGCATTCTGGCTACATATTGCTAGACAAGAATAAACAGAAATATTCAGATGGAAACTCCAATTTTGAGAGTATTGAGTAGCCTCAAATATATGATAAATCTCCGTTCATTGTCATTGCTTCAGGGCTCCATTGGCAAGGCTCACATGGACTGATGACTTCTGCTACTGAAGGTAGATGTCTATTACTTTATGAGAAAATGGGTTTTACACTTCTAGGTATATAGTATCCTCATAAAACTAAAAATATGAAAACCAGCGAGAAAGGAATAAGGTATTTTAGCTGAATCTAACCAACCCATTCCTAATTACTTATGATATTACAATGTGTTGTATTTCTGGACTACTTAACTTACACATAATGTTCCAGAAAGGAAAAAAAAAATTAAAAAAAAAAAAAAGAGAGAGAGCGATTACTATGATATCTATGCATTCACTGGTCTCAGAATAAAATGTGGAAGTTTTATGAAATTCCTAGAAACAATATTCAGCAAAGGCAATTAAGAATAAAGATGTCATTGCTGGTTCAGATAGTCCATAGTGGCATATTACCTGGTATTTGGGGAGGGAAGCTGAAGAAGGGAGCACTTCTGTTTGCTTATTATCCTCATATTTCTCATTGTGTTAGGTGTTTCTGGCAGTTATGGAAAACAGCTGTTGGGCCAAGTGGACCTTTAATCTCACTTGTTACAGCCATTCTTATGTCCCTAAGTCTTCAGAAGCTTAAAGAGGGAGAGGAAACCAGAAATCAGGAGAGTAATAATTAGTATTTATAATTAAAGAACTTGAGAAAAGAGATGTAAAGAAGTAGACAAACCTCAAAATAACCATGGTACAGCTCTGGATGACAATGCAATACCCCGTTGCAAAGAAACAACACTTATTAGAAGGGATGTTCTGTATAAAAAAAATTAGAGCCTTTTCTCACTCTCTTATGCAGCACCAGAAGAAGGGGAAAGAAGAAAAAAGCATCCATTGGAAAATAAGAAGGAAAAAAAAAGTTAATTTTAGGTTAGGACTGGAATACCTACAAAGAGAGTACAAATGACTGTGATTTGGGGTCTAATCTTAATAAGGCATTTAATTGTTTTCTCTCTTTTGTAACTTTGTCCCAGTACTGAATAAGTTTGGGGGTTTTTTGACACTCACTGTATTTTCTGTAAAATAAAGATACATTTAAATATAATGTCACAGTAAAACTAGGTCCTTGAATGATCTAGAGATTCAGGATTTATCTTCTACTGGTGTGACCAGTAAAATCAAACATACTGAGATGCTCTAGTGGGGACATTTCCTGAAAAATTGGATTAATGGTTCTATATCAGAGTTAGGGCCATGAGATCCTTAAAGGGACAAGAAAAGTGAAATGTTTTATTTGTACAAATGATAACTACATAACTTCCACAGAATTAACCAAACAAATTTTGAAGAGCAAGTCAGAGTACAGCATCTAAATGGAGAATGCTTAAGAGGGGGTGAAAAGAGAAAACAAAACAAAGGGATGCTCGTGGCCAAGAATATCACAACAAAGTTCCTTGTTTTTTCTTTTATTCGCTTACTTCACTTCTGCAAGTTAAACTTCAAAATTTAGTTTAAAGGCTTATTTACTTCTTTTTAGCATTGATTATTCTGACTTCATTGTTCCTAATTTTTTCCTTGGTTCATAAATGAAAGTTTATTAAAGTTCTGTGCTTGTTAAGCTCTTGTTGTTGACCATATTGCCATCCAGTTAATTGTAAGGAAATGTGAAGAGACAGGTATACCAGAAGCTTTTATTAAGGTATCAAAAATCAGCAAGCTATCTACACAAGCCAATTAAATGGCACTGCATGTCCCCAAAGTAGAAAGCACACAGTGTTACACATAAGTTGATATTTTATTCAGCAAATAAATCAACCCTTACACAACACACTCCATAAAACTAATGAAGCACAATATACTCTATATGGATTAGCAGTTCCTTCACCCCAGGTATATTAAAAAGCATGTGGAAAGCTGCTTTAGCACTCTATAAGCTAACACTGAAAGATGTTCCTTGGTATTTCTCAATCCAATAAACTGTGTGTGCACTAGTAATCCGTCACTCATTGAAACTAAAATATGTGTAATGTATTCAAGCACTTCCTACTTTCCAGGCCTCCCTTGGCCATGGATTCATGAGATTTCTCAGAACACTTTCCATCTATATAAATTTGTAAAGAAGTCCATGAATGTGTAAGAAACTCTGGTAGATCAAATACTTCAACTTTATAGAGTACTGAAGAACACACACATACCATTTACGTTTTGAGCTGACAAAAAATACAGTATCTATTACATGAGATGTAATTTTTAATTCCGTTTTTGCCCATGAAGTATTATTTTATATCCAGAATCCTGCTTGCGAAAATAAACTAAAGCCAAATGTCTTTAGGGTGCCCAGATGCACAGACTCCAGTGAGTCATCAGGAGTTCAGGCTGAGTCCTGCCCTGTTGTGGGCTTGGGAAAGCTCTTGAAACACGAGGTGCTTTGAACGATATATACTGGATATAAAAAGCTAGCATTTTCTTTATTTGACTGTTGTGTTCAAGTATTCTGTCCTGTCTTATTATAATGAAAGTTATTTTGGATGCAACTCGAACTTCAGCTGTCTAAATAAGCATGCCACCATCATTCTGCAGCTGGAAAGCGGAGAAAACTGTTCTCACTGGGGCTCTTCATACATTTATATTCTATATTAGACAAAGAGGGGAAGTATATTCTGTATAAAGAGGAAAAGCAATGGTTACAGTACAATTTTGAAGAGAAAAAGGACCAAGCAGAACATGTGCACTCTAACTCTCAGAGCATTTTGATGATGTGATGTGTATTGTCAGCATTTTTCTCACTATCATAAACAAACAAACAAACAAACATGGGTCTACTGCTCCTTCAAATGAAGAAAGTTTGATAAATAAACCATTTCCTCAGAGGCAGGATGGTGCAGAGAGGTGATAGTTAACACAATGGCTCTAGCCCAGCTTGGAAATATCACTCCCTGCAGGACAAAACTGTCAGGATTCTGAGAGCACCAAGGACCCTGACTGTCCTACCCTGCTCTCTCACCACCCTGTCCACTTCAGCCCTGTCCCTGCCACAGTGACAGCTTGGAATATGGGTCCTCAGCTCCTCCCAGCCTCTCCTGCCTGGCTGGCCAGGGCCCCACCACAGCCATGGCCATCCCCAGGGTTAACCCCCAGGGAGATGACCAATGCCCAGGGCTGTGGCTGCCACTGGCACCCTCCTGGTTGCTCTGCTCTTTGTTGGGGCAATGGAGCACAACTTGGCTGCCAGGACCCACTATTATGGGAAGATCCTGACACTCCCAGGGGAACCACAGCCCACAAGGAGGCACTGTCTCTCTCCTCTCCTTGTCAAAAGTACTATTCCTGGCACACATCCACAATGACAGGTAAAAAATTCACTGCAGACCATGACAGTCCTCCAGCACTGCTAGGCAGTTGAATTTTCCAATGTCAGAATTATTGTCATTGTGTTTGTGACAATGAGAGGTGGTCAGTTACCACAGAAGGAGTGTAGCTTCTTCATGCAGGTGTGCTGGCATCCCGCTCACATCAGAGGCATGAGGGTCAAGGAAACCCTGCATGGAAATATCAGCTCATGAAGAAGTTCAGGAGAACTGCTTGTCATTACAAATTTGGAAAGTAATAAGATTCCATATTATTTATTCTGTTTCAGAAACCCTGGAGGTTTTGTCATATAAGTCTGTTTGATATGCATCTTTGCTTGCAGTGTCCTTTGATATTGCAATGAACAGAGGGCCTTCTTTTGCAAAAGTCCACAGATGTCTTTCTTCTCCCTTAGCAGCAATGCTGTAGTTCAATCTATCTGACCACTTTCATAAACACAAAAGGTACCCACAGCACTGGCCAGACAAGCCTCCTGCACTGGCAGGAGCGGAATACTGAATCTGAGAGCCTTTGCTGAATGTTCTTTGGTTTGTGTGACATTAAGGAGGCCAATTTACCTCCCTGTATCCTAGCATTAGGGCCTGAATACCAATAAGGTCAGTTCAGGCACAGGTCAGCAACACTTGGAAGGTCTAACAGGCAATTTTCCTGCTGTGATTTGACGGGCTGGACTCCAGAGCATAAAGCTCCCTAATGGTACAGAAAATTACTGCCCTCGTCAACATTTCTCCAGCCAGACTGCTGCCTTTTACAGAACATCCTGCTGCAATGCCAAGGACTTGCCAAACGCCCCAGCAGTGGCAACAAACAGCTTCAGGATACCACTCCAGGTAATGCCTTTGTATTTTTCCAAGACTTAGCTCTTCCATGGTTTTTGCACAAAAACTGTCTGAAAGACTACAGAATCTTCCCAGAGCCAGAAGCAGGTAAAATCAATGTAACAGTCAATAAAAGACTTATGCACTTGCATTTTTTTATTGGCTCCCCCTATGGTTTACTTTCACCTATTTTTCTTAGTGATACACTTGTAGCCTCACCTGACTGCAGGTGATCCATTAATGGTTGTATTCATTTATTTAAATGCAATGCCAGAGGATGTAGAACACACAAGGCAGCAGAAGATCACTAGGCTGGCTGCTTTTGCAAATCATTCTGTCTAGAGTAATAAACGGGCTTTGTTTCTTCCAGCTTTTAAAGATTGCAGCTTTTGACTTCACACAGAAAAAAAAGCTGGTCCTTCAGTTTGTGAGTAACTACCATCCTTCCACAGAGAGCAGCCAGAACCTACTGGAACACGGAGTTTTACAGCAGGATTTACTTGTGCACTGTGGCAATTGCACGAACACTAGAAAAGAGCTGCTGGGATTAAAGCTATGAATACAGAAGTAGCAGATGTGAAGAAAATAGCATGTAAATGTATGATAGGTCAAGATGTAAGAACATGCTGCCAGCAATGAAAAGATGCTGTAGGAGAAGAGAAATAGTTTACCCTCTGCATATATTACACACACTGTGGTGAATTAATCATTCTGTGAGAGAAATGATGCTTAAGGAAACTTGCTTGGCTCCGAAATTTGGATCACATTTTGGCACAGAAGTTTGATATGAATATTTGCAAGGTAATTTATATGGACAAGATTGAGTCACTTTCACTTGGAAAAAAAAAAAAAACCACAAAAGGAAAAAAAACCAGCACTGGCTACATACAGGTTTTACTGTCTGATAACATGAACAGGAATCTAAAGAATACAAAACTGCATGTTTTTCAGGTTGAAGCTAGTTTGGGTACCTCATATGTAACTTGAGAAACAAGTAATGGTCATGCTACTTTAGTTTCTGAAGGATAATTAACTTTGCTGAAGTGCGTATGCTTCTGGGTTAATGATGTATTCAACAACATAGCTAAAGAAGACAGCTCTTGCCCAGCTGCTTGGTGTTCAAAACACTTGAACGGCTGAATATGCTCAGTGTAATCTATTTCTAGTAGTTTGCAGTCTGAGCTGAGCACTACAAATGCTGAGCTTCCTTAAACTCCTCAACCTCCTGGATGAAAAATTGCTGTCCTCTTTACTCTGTGCCATCTCTTCCTGATCTTTAAAAAAGGGACAGCTGTCCTGTAGCTAGAGATAAAAGGCTCTGTTGTATTTTATTATTAACACAAATTTGGAGTACCCCTCAAGATGAGAAGTGAAATGCCTCTTGAAACTACAGAGTCTATATTTTATTTTTCTATGGCTGGTCAGTATGCTCTTTTTTATACTGCTATATAAATGCTGCTTTAAAAGTTGCAAATTTAAGCTTTGCTTTAGCTTACCCAGTCCAACACCCTTTTCAGGGTGAAACAACAATGCCATTAAAGAATGGTGTGCATTGAGTTCAGTGCTAATGCTTAACACGACATCTTTCTAGTTTTTATTAACTCTCTGAAGACTGTATGAAAAACAGAGTTTGTTTTAACAGCAAAAATAATAAAAAAAGAAGCATAGGTATTCCTCTTAGCTGCATATTTATACATTTTTATCTTCTCAACTTAGAGGTCTGCAAATGCATATTTTTTTCCTAGATCACAATATAAAATAATACAAAAATGTAGAGGAATTAGATAATTCCTAGCATATAACTTATTTCTACTTGAATTATTGAATACAAATACCAGCCAAATGGCAACACAGAGCAAAGAAAGATTCCAAAAGTTATGCCTTTGTAGAAATGAAAATTTAGAGGTGGAAACAGGAACGTGATTGCAATTAGAAAGTGAACAAATAGCAGCCACTTATTCCACTGATCTATCGCTTCTATTTTCCCCCTGACATGGAGGTTTCACTGAGAAAACCTAAATACACTGAGAAAACTGTCCTAACCTGAACTTAATGTCTGACATTTGCACTACAGCAAAGATTTGAAAGTCAGTTACCAATGTAATTTCTAATGTTTGGTCTTGATGAACAAGGCATGTTAGCCTCTAAACAGCACCTCTTGCAAAGTGATATCTGCTTGGAGAAAAACTGAAGTTGTTAAATGCCTCTTTTACTGCAGACCTTGATCTCAAGTACTGCATTATTTCTGCTGGCATCAACATTTTTGCTACAATATCACCATCAATTTAATTTGAGATTTCCAAATCTGCAACAGAGTGAGTGCGCAATAGGGTGAAATTCAATTAGAAGTGAGCTGGAAATTCATCACTAAATTAATGATATTTATTGAAAAATCATTAATTACCCTTGAGTTGAACTGATGTGCTACAAAGACCCTTTTTTTTAATCACTTACAAATCTGCAGCTTTTATTAAATTGCCACCTGCACAGTTATGAAACATCAAGGAGGGACTTCTATAGTACCGATAGATTGAATGGATTGCAGCATAATTTCACATGTCCATCAGTCATGACAAGAATACAAGAAAAGGGCTTGTAGTAACCAGACCAATAATCCAGGGGAAACTGTTGAGGAAACAGATAAAATATCAATGTAGGATGGATCACACTGAGAAAACCTGCTGTTTTCAAGAAAACAAGGCAAAATAAGGTTTTTTGGGGGGTAAAAAAAACAAAACAACAAACCAAACAAATAAAAAAAAAAACCAACAAAGAAAATCCACTGCCATTATTTCTTAAAATTACACAGACACATGGATAGCTTAATTATGGGAGAGAGAGCAAGATCAAAGGTTTGTTGAAAATATACTGGATGAGATGAGTTGTCATACAGCAAAAGATCAAGCTTGGAATTTGAAGGCAAAAGACTACTAAGAAAAGGAAAAGCACTTACACATTTTTTTAATTATCTTTTAGTAGCTGCACTATGTTAAACAATCATCAGAAGTCCATGTTTTTGAGCTAGTTCTTAAAGGGGAGTTAAGCAGAAAGTCTTACTAAGCTATCTGCCCAGAAGTTTCACATCTGACTTCCTTATTGCAGAATATCATAGTAATTGACCAGCTTTTGGAGTTACACTGAAAATACTGTAGCTTACAGAGATCAATGTTTAAGAAGTTTATGAGTGTAATAGTCCAGGTAAAGTGAAACGGTCTTGTACATAGTTGTTTATAGTAAACTTATATGTATAATATGTTGCATTTAGAGTTTTTACTGGCATAGCTATTTTGGCAACAATAAGCTAATTTTATATTACTGTTATATTAATCACTTTTCTATTATATTTACACTATAAAATCAATAAATTTATATTTATTATAAATCTATTTCTTTCAGGTAATATATAAAATATATATATCTATATATAATTCATGTTAATATATATTTATTATATACCTATTTATTTTACATTTATATTTATGGAATCACGAATGTGTTTTCCAGTCTAGGCTAATATATTTTCAACTCATACAACACACAAATCCATAGCCCTATATGTTAACACTAGCAGTTACTCTATACTACTGAGTTCATACTTTCTCAACAGACTTGCTGTTTATTAAAGTTCCTTATTTATAGAAGAGCATTTATTGATTTTTTTTTTTCATTGTCAAACATAGTTCTAGTTGAAATATCGAACCTAAAAGAAAGGAGGAACAATTAATACAACTTCTACAACCCCTGCTCTTTTCAAGTAGTGTTAAATAAATTATGATATATTCCAAGATTTAAAGCCCAGCAAGAATCCAAAACCTTCTACAGTCCTTGTAATGTTGCAGTTTAAAGGCAAACAGTTCTGTCTCCATAGGCAGCACTTTTGAAGCTTCTCATCTCAAAGAGAATTTAGCCTTTTAATTGAAAAGGCAAGTTTTATTAAAATATTTTTGATCAAACTGAATTAAAAGCAGAGCCTTACAAATTGGTCTCTTAGAAGTGGACACATGTCTATGTGTGCGATTATGCTTGGGTAACTGGAAATAAAAAAAGAAACAGTTTTACAAAATGTAACAATTATATTTGAAGCATAAAAACAAAAATCCTATGACATATGTTGTGAAGCTGTCCTGCAGGTTTTCTCAAACTGGGTAAATCTCTGGTTCCTGCATGCACCATTTGAGTGCATCCACCCATAAGTACTCAAAAATTGTGTGGATGTTGGCACTTGGAGACATGGCCTAGTGGTAACAAGGCAATGCTGGGATAATAGTTGGACTTGATCTTGAAAGTCCTTAATGAATGTATGATTCTCACTCTGTAGCTGTCATTTTAAAGGAAGTTTTCTCTGTTGCAGTTTGGAATGTATAGTTATAATTAAAATTCAGAACTGCCACTGGTTTCAGAGAACAAGCTTATCAGGCAACAAAGATCTAAATATATCTTAGGTATTTTAAATTAATCATATTCAGAAAGCAAATTAAACAAATAACTTTTGCATCAAGGAATAGTGCCTTAGCCACAGACTTTTCTTGGCTGGGGTCAATATTAGAGATGATTAGGTTTTCCAGAGGAAACTTTGAACTTTTGGGGAAAAGAAGTAAACAGTAACTGATCTGATGGCAATCTGTCAGCCTTAATCAGTTTGCTACACAGTCGTAGAATGGCTGAGCTTAGCCACTGGAGATCAAGCAGTCTAACCATCTTGTCCAAGCAGAGTCACCCACAGAAGTTCAGGGTTGTATCTGATCAGGCATTAAATTTCTCCACGTTTGGAGACTCTACAACCTCTCTGAGTAACTTATTATAAAACTAAAAAATGCTTTTCTTATATTTAAATGGAATTCCTTATTTCTCATTTTGTGCCCAATACATCTTGTTTCATCATCAGGCACCACTGAGAAGAGTCTGGCTCCACATCTTTTCCTTCTCTCATAAGGAATTTTAAGAACATATAGAAAATAATTTAAGGGAAGAATCATAGATGATTGAAAGTCTAATAATGTAAAAGGAGATTAAACATTGAAAAGACCATGAAAAGGGAGTAATATGAATAGAAGCAAAATCAGAGTTCAGTACATCATCTTTACTACATACCTAAGTGAATTTCAGATTTTTATCTCAATTTTATATGTAAGACAGAACATAGGGAATTACTGGAAAAATCACCCACTTCCAGAGCAGCTGCAGATTCCTTCTTGCATTATTTATTAATCCCCCAAAATGTGTTTTTATGTTTTTTTTATTTCGGTGATTCTGTTCTCCTCATGCTTCAGAAACCAGTAAAATAAATTCAATCTTTTCTTCTCCATAGGAGTGACATCACAAGCTGCGTAAGGTTTCCTGAGACTAGAAAAATTGTAAAGAAGGTCTGTCTCAATAATATCTATTTAACTCATAGGTAGAACAGAGTTGAAATGGTTCCAAGAGAGCTATAAGCATTTTTATTATCATGCAAAATGGAGAACTGGAATTGTCAGTGGGGAAAATGAGAGCAATATTATGCACAGGAGTCAGTTTTTAAGGAGAGACAATTACTTGCGAAGTCACTAATTCGATCTATGAGTCTTCTTTCAATCCCAATTTAGGCAACCCTTTGACTCTAATGTATATTGGATGAAAATGCCCTTTCTGCAAACCAATGACTCTGAGAACAATTATTTTGCGAATACTCTTCCTTATAATTTCCAATATGTCTTTTTTTTTCATGTCACTTGTACAAGGATTCCCAGAAAAGGAGGTTATAGGAGAAGTATTTCTCACTTGTCTGGATATTTTCCTCTGCTGAAGACCCTGTACCTGAGGAATTCAAGACTAATTCTTCTTTCTTAGAGAAGAATATAGAGTCAGAGGGACAGATCTTTTGTGTTGGTGACCATCGTAAAACATTATATGGGTTACGCGTGCTAACAAAGGGATGGAATTTATAATTTCCAAGTGTTCACCCAAGTTTTCCATCCTTACATGACCACTACACGATCACTGGCATCACAGTACCTAATTCAATACTTCACAAGTCAATCTTTTAACGACAAATAATCACAAGTCAATCTTTGAACTTCCAGAATTTCTGTAGTTGTAGTGTCTCAAGGCACAATTAGTCTTATTTTGGCATAGCTTAAAAAAAGCAGCATTCCAATCTTTTTTAATGGTATACACTGTAGGATTCAACTCTGTGGGATTTGGTTATGAGGGTAAAATAGAAGTGAGAGATCTCTAAAGATGGGTTTAGAGTATGGGAATTTATTGTGAAAGAGCAGGGTGTGAGAGACCTGCTGAGCTGCAAGACTCAGGTCAAAGCAGGCCAGAGAAAGAGAGAGAAAGAGGCAAAAAGAGAGAGTAAAAAGAGAGTGATTTACCATTTACAATACAATAAATCATCTTCTCTGTTGAATATTCTAATTCTCTTTAACCAATCAGAAGCAAGCTACAAACTCTACAATATTTGCATGCAACCTATAAGAATCATTACATTACCATATGGGGTTATATTTTAAACCTTAAAAAACTGCTTTTTGGAATCTTCTACCAGGCAGGCATGGTTTGGTCTGACCTTTGGACCTGTCTAGGCAGAGGGTATTATTCTATCAAAAAGGAGGATTACCTTCAGCCAGCTATACTATTGTTTCTTAGTTACTCTTCAACTCAAACCTTGTCTTCATCTCAATTTCGATTATACTTTCCATATTTTCAACATCTTTTACAGGGTAATCATATCTATAAGACTTTCCTATTTCATCTTCCCCAACAATACACCTACCTCAGTTTTAGTCCCTGATTCAATTCATGTGACAACACTTACCATGAAATGCTGCAAAGATAACTCACTAACTCTCCAAATATTCTAAGCATGTAAAAACCCAAATAAACAACATTTTGTATGTATCTGTCTCCCTAGCAAGTACCATTCAGCTCATCAACATTCTGTTTTGGCCACTTGCCTCTGGTGCTTTGTAACTTAATCCGCTGCATTCTTACTGACACTTTGAGCAATATCATTCCTTAACATCCTCTTTTACTCCAAACCTGAGTTTTCAGAGCAATGAATTATGCCACAGAAGAGGGAGCTGGACATCTCCTATGTTGATGGTATTTGACAGTTGGTCACATTCCCTTTTAAAAGGTTCACCCTGATTCAATTTTGAAAATCAAGCACTTTAGCATGAAGCAACCTTGAAGTGTTTATAAAGGAAAAAAATTGGACAAGGGGAAGCAGAGAATAGTCAGCTTCAGAAATTATGATAATATTTCAGCTTGGGGTATTAATGCTATGAAGACTTAGCACAGCTTTTTCTAAGAATGTGTCAGGTTTATGATATGTGAAATTCACTGTTTAACAACTAAACTGATGGATACTAACTTACTGATACTGATTACCTAATAGATATTAGAATGATTTATTTTCTAACTGTAGTACAGTGGTTTTTAATGTGTATCTCTACAGGTCCTAGTACAGTGAATAACAACTGTGATTGAAACCATGGTTTTAATACTACTAATAAAGATGCAGATACATTTAATGGACTGTCAAATGGGGATGGGCCTCTTATTCTTGTGGGATGTTATTATCACATTATTGCCTACACCTGAAAAGTTTTAATGGTAAGTTAATCCTGAAGATCTGTTTCACTATTAAACACAGATCTAAAAATCCTAACTACATTTCTAAATAATGGACTTCCTAAAATATAACTTCGCTTTCATAAAGTGGGATCATCCTGGGTTCACAAATGATAGACAACTAACAGAAAAAATACAGAGTGTTGGATTACTCCACTCCAGCACCTCACAAAATAAATCCTTGGCAATTCAATCTCAGGAAAGAGAGGAGGTTGTTGATAAGTTCAAAGGGGATGATTTTGACCTTATGAGAAAGAGACCCATAATTTATGAAATAAATGGAAACTCTTTACTGCAAAGGGTAGTGTGAATGAATGACTAGATGTAACCCATTTGCAGTCTTGCACCTCTATACCTCTCTGGAATACAATTCTGCCACAGCAAATGGCTGTGAAAGGGGAGAAGCCACACTCTTAATCAGCGCTTTATCACTGCATTTGTGAGAATGACAAGCAATTTTTTACTAGTATATAAGAAAATATGTTGATTATTTAAAATTATTTGTTAAGTTGAGCAGGCTTTTAAGTATTTCATTTCAAATTAAGTTTTTACTTTTTAGACATTCCTTTGCTTTTCCAAAAGGCTTTCAGGTGGTTTTTTCTTTGTTTTTTGTTGGTATTGGATTTTTCTTTTTTAATTTGTATTAAAAAGTATCTCCTTAGTAAGAAAAACCCTCCAAGATTTTCTGACAAACAACAATTCAAATTGTCAAAAAACATTCTTCTATTTGTGATGGGAATTTTAGCTTTTGTTAAAAGTTTTCTATTCAAAAAGAAAAGAAAATATATCTATAAGAGGAAGTAGAAAATGTACAATAATCTTTTGATAATGACAGCAAAAATACCTAACATAAATGTTTCCAAAAACAAATGCAGTTGAAATCATTCTATAGCTAAAATGACTCACTATGTTCTAATTCTCAGATACTTCTTGGAATTCTTGGGAAAGCTTGGCTCTGTGAGCTCCTCTCTTCTGCAACCGTGTGACACGACTCACGCCTCATCAGGGATGCACTTGTTCCTGAGATAGAAATATATAAAGCAGGATAGCGTGATGTGCTGTCATAGATAGGAACTTTCAGGTATAAGGTTATCATACTGTAACTTGTGGCATAAATTGTCAGAAGCAGGAGACAAGCATTCCTAATTTAACTACATATGACTAGGGTGATAATCAATGATATTTTTATTTTGTGACAACCTAAAAAGAAAGACTTTAAAGGGCATTTCGGGCAGGTTTTTTTTTTTTTTAACTCTGTTAAAAAATTTGTCACTACTTGAAATATGAAATTGCAATCATATAGTAATATAGGTTGAAAACGACCTCTGAGGTTATTGGACTAAACCATTAGCCTAACACTGCCAAGACCACGACTGAACTGCATCTCTAAGCACCACATCTACAAATCTTTTAAATACTTCTGGGGACAGCAACTTCACCATTTCCCTGGGCAGCCTGTTCCAATGTTTAACAACCCTTATAGGGAAGAAATTTTTCTAATAAACAATCTGAAGTTCCCTTGGCATAACCTAAGACCGCTTCCTCTTGTCCTGCTGCTTGGTACATGGGAGAAGAGAGTGACCCACACCTGACTGCAATCTCCTTTCAGGCAGTTATAGAGAGAGATAAGGTTCCCTCTAAGCCTCCTTTTCAGCTCCTTCAGCTGCTCCTCATACAACAGGTGCTCCAGACCCTCCCTCATCTCCATTGTTCTTCTTTGGATAAGCTGTTTTGATCCCTCTTCTGAAATAATATTAGAGTCTGATTATTAAAAGATGCCTCTGACTGAATTAGGTGAAAAGGAGACCATATGCCAAAGTCAATAGCAGGCGTTTTATTTAAGTAAATGTGAGGGAGAGAGAAGAGAACTAAGAAGAGATGAGGAGAAGAAAGAAAAGGATAGAGAGTGATTATACTCACCACCACATGGGTTCCTGCAGTATCCATCTGGCCCTTCTTCTTCTGGTCTGCTCAGACATGGGGGACCCCAGAGTGTTCTTCTGGAGGTACCACTTTTATACAATCCAAGTCTTGGGTATCCAGAGGCATATGTTCTATTCCCACAATTTGGGATGGCATGTGTACAAAGACTTGCTTCCTTACTTACAGTTTGCCATGGTGGGAATTTTTTTCCGAATAGGTTATCCAGCTATGTCTCACCAGGCCTGGCATCTTCCTTTTGTCACCATCTTTGCTTTTCCCACTCTCCACACAGTGGCATTATGTCCAGTGTGCTAATTCCAAACCTTTCACGTTTAGGCCTGAAATTATCACCTCCATTTTCCCATCTGTGCCTGTTTTGGTGGCTTATTTTATGGGAACTTCCCTCTTTGATAGTATTTCAAGACATTTTAATTGCATTCCTTAAGTCCTGACACAGGATCCAGCCACTCAATGTCTCTCTTGTAGTGAGAGGCCCAGAACCGAAGTCAGGATTCCAGGTGTGGCCTCACCAGTGCTGAGTACAGCAGGAAGGTCACTGCCCTGGTCCTGCTGGCCAAACTATTGCTTGTACAAGCCTGGTTGCCATTGGTCTTCCCTTTTGGCTCATATTCAGCCCCCATAAACCAGTAGCTCCAGGTTCTTTTCCACTGGGCAGTTTTCTAGCCACTACTTCTCCAGCCCATAGCATTGTACAGGTTTGCTGTGACTGAAGAGGTGAACCCAATACTTTACTTCATTGCACGTCACACGGGTGACCACTGTCCATTGATCCGGCCGGTGCAGATCTCTTTGCAGAACCTTCCTGCCCTCCAGCCAATCAACTCTTCTGCCCAGTTTGTGTTGTCTGCAAACTGACTGAGGGGACACTGAATCCCCTTGTGCAAATACAGACAGACTAGTCCAATACTGATCCTGAGAAATACCACTATAAACTCCTTAACAAGGTAAGCCGTGCTTTACCTAGCCTTATAGGTGCATCACTTACCTCTTCTGTCTGAGGAAGTAAAAATGTTTTTCTCCTTTCCTTTCAGCAGTTCCCATCCAGCAACATTGGACCAGAGAGATCAAACTGGAGGTCAACTAATTTCAGGTTTTCCTACTTTACCATGCATATTTAGTCAGTCAATAATGCCCGAGTCCAGACCTGTTCCTTCTTTTACAAAGTAAACTAGCAGAACTGTCAGAAGTTCATGCCTCAAAAAGCTGCAGCATGTTTGTCTGAGGTGTTTTTGGTTTGGTTTGGTTTGGATTGGTTTTGAGGTTTTTTGCTTTTTTTTTTTAAAGCACGCGACTTTGCATGGCATAGAGGTATTGTGCCAGTCACGAACATTAATCTACCTCTGTCAACATACCTATCCTATAATACACAGGGGTGGATAAGTAAGTCTACCTTACCATTTAATTCTCAACAAGCCATTAGGTAGGAAGAACATAAACTGGTTCAAGTATAGCAAAGGAATTGTTGAAAACTATTAGCAGAGATTTGTTTGTTTACCAGGGGAAAACCACAGTGTAATGACTGCCTTTAAATGTCATTTTTATGTCTGAAAGGATAAAAATAAATTAAAATTGTTCGGCTTTTTTATTCCTTATATTAATTAATTTTTTGACTATTGGGTTATTGCAATGATTTGTTACTCTTAGACTGCACTGTATTCTCTTGCTAGGACTGCTGAGAAAATATCTCCTCTATGCTTATAATGAACAGGCTCAAATTGCCCTGTAATTCGACACATCATTTCCCCTTCTACCAGCTGAAAGCAGGAACATTGATACATTTAAGGTAGGCTGCGGAGAACTGCTGGCAACCCAAATGCCTTTAGATCCAACCCTTCCCCCATGCTTCCCCACATCAAATATTACTGCAGCTGAGTAAAATAAAGAACTATTCTTGCTCTTATTACATGGCTATCTAGTGGTATTGAGTTCAAGGCCCACTGTGCTACCCCTGTGAGATTTACAGGCTAGGAAAGAAACACTTCTCCAGAAACAGTGACTGAAACTAGATCGATTCAAGCTGGAAACGAGACATTTATTTTTAATCAAAAGCTATCAGAGAAGACAGACTCCATGTCTTATAATCTTCCAAGAAAGCTCAAACCTTTTTTTTGTAAGAGGCTACCATTTATTCAAATGCCAATTATTACGCTAAATTCAAGAATAATTAATGAAATTGTTTGCATACAAAAATATCAGATATGCTGATATGTTTGAGCCTCTGGACTTAAAAATCTCTGAACGGGAATTTCACTGTGTAGATAGTAGGTGACAGTAGGTGTTCTTTCTTCTACAAAACATTATTTCAGTTCTCCTTTTAAAAATACATATTTAGAGAGAATATTTGGGTGTATAGAAGTCTCCTGCATGCATCCTTGTACCGTTTTTTATCTCTCTGGTATTTGAACATGACACCTGACTGTAATGCATAAGAAAGGATGTTGAACCACCACATCTGTGATTTAACCCTTGCTCTTTTTTCCCCCAGATATCTTGTGATTGGTGCTTACTGTCACGTCATTTCTGTCTGACTTCTCCTTCTGGTAGTGATAGAATCTCATTCTTTTATGGATTTCACCTACACTGTAGTCAGCAGACTCCCTGTGCTCATTCCTTTTTTTAGACAAATTAGCGTCAACATTGCTCTTGAAAAAGAAGCATAATATTCACGTATAATTGTTCCTGCTGTGTTGAAGATATGTGTGCAACATTTGTTGGAAATTCAGCTTAGGAATTCAACCACCATAAGTGTGAATTCTGGCCTAATCCCCACAGTCCCTGCCAATACAACAAGTACAAGTCAGCATTTGCAGGCATACAGCTGTCCAGCTGATAAGATGACACCCTCTGGGTAGCCTTTGCCACTAGGGATATTGCAAGTTGAAATCAGCATTTCCTCATAGACCAGGAAGCTGAAGTCTCAGACTCATGCATGCATTTTTCCTCCACTGTGTTTTTTAAATTAATGCAAAGACCCAAGGCAGTACTATTGTTCCTGTTACTATACTCTCTGCTTCTTCTCTGAATCATTTAGTATTTGGCTACCCCTACTCCCTGCAGGCATAAAACTGATCTACATTGACCCTAATTGGCTTAGAAAGTCTGCCAGGATCACAGCGTAATATCACCTACCTATTTGCTTACACTGTGTTATTATATTAGACTGTAGCACAGAGGAAAAACTAATCAAGTGTAAGAATTTTCTGTTCAGGTAGTGTAAAAAAAGAAGAAAAAAAAAAAAGAGAGAGCAAAGCTAAAACTAATTTAAGAAAAAGTCCCAGATGGATTCTGATTGACCCAATTAACTGAGGACCTAATTTGGGAGTCTGATTGCTGTAGGCACTGGCTGTTGACAGAGGACGAAGACAAGCCTCTGTGGTGGGTTGAGACCATCTTAATTCTGAATTGTTATCTCCACCTTTGTGGAGGTGCCTTTCTCTCTCCTTAGCTGTTAAGTATGCTTAAATTTCCAACACAAGTACCTCTGCTAGGTACATAAACATAGGTGAGACTAATCAGGGCTTAAGCAGAGGTGAAAAACTGAGTGGAAGTAATTGTGTAAAGAACATGAACAAAAGCAGTATGACTGGATTCTGTTTCATGTGTAGCTGACCCAGAAGTTTTTATCAGAGACAAGAATTTTCCATTGACCTCCTCATTGTGTCCTCACTGAGCTTGATATAACTATCCATACAATGGACTTGCAGGTATTTCAGTAAAACTTAGTCTTCTGTTAGAGATTTTTGAATAATTTGGTTTTTCTTTTTTTTCAGAGAATGTGAGAGAATAAGGTGTTAAATATTAATGACTCAAATAATCAGCCATTTGCAAAAACAGCAGGATGCTTTGCTGAGGCCAGGTTTGCACCTCCTGTGACTAGAAGGGATGAGGATAATTTTTGGTCGTGTGGTGATGAAACCTCTGATCTACATAAGAACAGCCCAGGTGTGGAAGGGGTGCTCTCCCACCACTGGGGGATGACCATGATAAACTGACTTTTACTTAGCAACAAGCTGGGTTTTGAGCCAGACAAGGGAAAAGGATGATAAGAAGCACATCCTGTGAGGTGAAGTAATTCTTTTCATCGTGCCAATGTCCTCCCGACAAGGCTCAGGTGCAAAACTCACCCTGGAGGAAGTATCAGGATATCCACATGTAGGCCTGAACATGTTTATTCCATCTGAGGGGGCATAACTGGTTCCATTACATTGGCATGAGAGGTAGCTGTCATGTCTCAGAAGAACTCATAAACTACCAATGACCCCTCAAGTGTCACTGGACTCATTTCTGGGAGCCTTTGACCAGAGGACTGTGGATGATCCACTATGTTACATCAGACCATGCAAAACTCCACTGCCATGGGAGGTTCCTGGGCGTTCCCACCTGAACCTGCGCATGTGTAACCCATCGAACTTTGCATTTTATTGTCTTCCTCCATCCCCAATGGCATTACCTCAATGAAGAGAAATCCAAATTGCAGCAACCAAGCCTTGTCACTGCATCCACGGATGGTGATACCTTTCCACTATAGGCTCTTATCTTTTTGCTTCTTTCTTTTCTTTATATTCTTAATATTTTATAATTGCTGTATTTCTATACCTAATAATCAAAATGGCTGCATAGCTCCTTTCAATTGCAACTAAATTGTTCTAAAATAAACCTGCCATACAAATATAGATGATATAGCTATAAAAACACCAATCATTCAGTGTCGTTTTACTCTAATCTGCCCCAAGTGCTCTATTAACAAGAACCTGAGTTACCCCATTTCAGGGGCAGGTCATAACACAGAAAATTCATCCATGTACATCTATTAGAACTGAAAATGTTGGGCTAAAGGTCATCTTTGTTATATGTCTCAGTTCTCTGGTTACCCACACTGGGAAAACACAGATGGGAATAGATCTCAAATTTTCACTCTTATTTAGGTTTTCAGGCCTCTGAGTTTCTGTGTGAGACAGAAACATCTGCATAACTGTTTAGTTTGGTTTAGGAAATCAGGATTTGAACCAGAGGACACAGAGCTCACCAGAAGCTCAGATGCTCACAGTGGTTAACCCATGCAGAGACAATCTTCCACAGCGAATAAGCCAAGGCACAGATTGACAAAGAAGCAATCTGAAGGTCATACTTCATTTGACCCTCCTGTTTGGGGTCAAATAGGAATCCTATTAAATAGGAAGGCAAGATCTTAGATTCAAAGAAAAGAGAGTAAAATTTCTAGGTGAGTGGGAAGACTGAATCTATTTGAAGGGCAGATATCTGTCACGTAATATTGATTTTCTACTGGTTGTTCTACTAACCTGGATTCCATATGCTGTGCTCTCATGTTAGACTCATAAATGGAGTCATTGTGCTAAGGTGCCTGATGACCCAAAGATCCAATTGCTGCTTCTGCTCCTACCTGTAAAAACTGCCTTCATAACAACATAACAGAATTATGTTACTTTAACTGTTTAATTTTAAGATTGTTTGAACACTTTGAGGACTTTGCACCTCTAGAAGTTCAAATGGCATAAATGACAGTATCTTAAAATGGCTGTAATTGTTTTCCTTGGGAAGCTTATTTACCTGAGCCATCATCTATCTAGTGAGAAGTTGGAGAAGTGACTAATTGTGAACTACCATGCTGAGAGCTTTTCTGTGACCCAGCAATATACTGGGGGGAGAAAGCCTAATTTTTAACTCAATGCTGGCATAAGATCCAATATACCTTTATCTCACATTTCTCTGTGGAAGAAAACCCAGAACCATGGGGTAGACCAGGAGAAGTTGGGTGCCTTTGAAAGCCTCTACATAGATATTCTGACAGGGTATTCTGGGAGTCTTCCCCAGCTACAGGGGGAACCTCATCACTGTGTTAGGTGCATGATTCTGTGTCTCTGTTCTGAAAGGGCAGCTGCTTAGAAGCAGCCACCTCAGTACATGTGATATGAGGAATGTGTTTGCACAGGTGCTGCAATCACTCAAAGCTCTGTAGTAGATTCTTCTGACCTCTCCCACTGCAGTTTTCTTTTTTGAGGTTTGTATTTCTTGGTAAAGGGAGGAAATTATTTCTTTTTTCTTGAGAGAATTTTGGCTGCCAGTACCTGTAGAAAACATTTGCTTTCATTTCATTACAAGGAAACAAATCTTTTTCCACAGTTTCCATGTGGTTTGTCAAATCAATTTATCTGTCAGCTAAGAGCAGCTTAAGAACCCACTCAAGAGTAGAAGAATATTATGAGACTGTGTGATCAGACACAGGCCTTTGATGCTCATTTAGCAAATGAGGTAAAAAAAAAAAGAACCCCAACAACCAAATCAAACTCACAAAAATAAAAAAAAAACTCTAACCCACAGAATTTCAGCACTCCATGGTTTCCACAATTGAAATATTTGACTTCACAGCTTGAAAGTTCTTTCACTGTGTTCATGTGTGTGTGGTGGGAAGGATATTATATAAATATAGATTATTCTATAAACACACTGAATACAGTAAAACAAATGCAAGTTTATGCAAAACTATCTTTAACAGAATGCTTTTGCAGTTCACACAAAACATAAAACCCTATATTTGGACACAAAGCATCTTCTGCTGCAAGTTACACTGTAATTTAGGAAGAACATAATTTTGTGATTTAGAATTGGGAAATCTATTATAGCCTCAAGTACTGAATCTCAAAAATAAATATTCAGCAGTGAAATGCAAGTGATTTAACACCATTGATCATGTGGTACAAAATGCAATCAGTTGGCTTTTAATAGGCAAAAATATAATTAAAGGAAATTATATACAATCTTTCTGTTTAAGACATCTATACATGCACACACACAATAGGCAGACTGTTAACTCTTCAACTTATTGCTGTCTCTAGAAAATTATGGCACAAATAACTTCTTTTTTGTCACATAATGAGAAAACTTTGTGCTTATACAGTTATTTCAGTCCAAAACATTTCTAAACTTTGCCAGGCAGTGCCTCTATTTTAGATCCTTTAGATGTCAAGGATTTTATAAGACACAGAAAGGCTTGAGGTAAGAAGCAAACAAATGAACACCCCAAAGTAATGTCAGAAGCTGTGACAGAGCCAAGGAGAAAGAAAGTAGTGAAGACATCATCAAGACATGGGGAGCATCAACCATCTGTCCAGTCACATCTATCCACTGAACTTAAGAAAACCTATCCCCAACTCACAGTAGTCTAACTCACTCTTAAATGCCTCCAAAGACAAAGACTCAACCAACTCCCTAGAAAGCCTTCCTTGTGCTATCAATTAATTAATTATTGAATCCATTAATTATACCTGTACCGGCTTCTGTTAGTCATGTTCTAATTGGTTTTACATTGTTGCTAATTATATTGGTTAATTTTGCTGGAAAATTATTCAGATCTGATGCTCTCCATCAGG
The DNA here is from genome assembly GCA_025920805.1 of Petroica traversi. Lineage (NCBI taxonomy): Eukaryota > Metazoa > Chordata > Aves > Passeriformes > Petroicidae > Petroica > Petroica traversi. The sequence continues at coordinate 1,597,283 of JAHLSL010000080.1, read as the reverse complement.
CAGTGACTGAGTTCAGCTTTTCAAACTGTTTTGCACCCTCCATGTGACAATTACCGCTGGGCTGTGTTTCTCTGGAGTTTGTGTATGAAAGTGCCAAATGGGACTGTGTGAAAATGCTTACTAATGTCAAGATATATCATATCTTTAGCTTCTCCCTTGTCCACTAGGCAATTACCCTGCCACAGGAAGAACTTGGATTGATTTGATATGACTTTTCTTTTTTTCCTTGACAAATTCATGTCAGCTATTCCCTACCACCTTGACCGCAGGGTGCATCCAAACTAATTAACAAGCTGTTCCAGAAAATTTCTGGTATTGAGGCTAAGCTGGTACACCTAGGTCCTACCAATTACCTGTTTTTTAAAAATAGGTACAATCTCTGTCCTTCCTCATTCCTTAGGGACTTCCCCTCTTTTTCACGTGTTTTTTAATCACCAATGTCTCCTAGATTTTTTCTGCTTCTTTGAATATATAATATGACTTGTAAGTATATAATCTAACTTATTTTAATATTGACTGGTTTAAGTCTATGACTATAATTAGCATATCCAAACCTAGATTTTAAAAGCAATCTGAGTTTAGATTTAAAAATCCACTTATAAATTTAGCAGATAAAGCACATAGTGTCTTTCACAAACTATTGAATACTCTGAACATTGTATTTAAATGGCATTCTCTTTCCTCATTGTCAAAGGAAGTTGAATTTGGAGGATTCCTCTCTTTTCTGTTTACTCCTTCCCCCAAGGGTGTGTGTAGGCTAAGTACATATTGTACAGATGCAGATACACAAGCAATGCACAAATACACATGCATCCAGCCACACCAACCAACAGAGAGAGCAGTGCCTTTACTGGAAGCCAGAAATGCACCAGCAGCAGCCTCAACGCTGTGAACAGCACTCAGGGCTGGCCCTGCAGCTCCTCTTCAGATGACATGGGTTGGAGCTTGCTTGCGAACAGAGATGCCTTCTCTTTCACAACTCATGGACATGTCTGTGGGTCCCTTGTAGCCCTGGCTCTGTGGGCATGTCCAGCAAAAATGTCTAGACACCAGTGCATGCCTGAAGAAGGGAAAGTCCTCTGGGAAGTCCTCTGGCAGGATTTGTGACCCCACTGGGTACAAATGCTGGAGCAGTTTGCAAAGAACTGCTGTCCTTGGGAAAGATTCACACTGGAGAATTTCATAGAGGGCTGTCTCTTGTGGGAGGGACCACAGAGGAAGAGTGTGAGGAGTCCTTCCTCTGAGGAGGAAGGAGTGGCAGAGACAGCATGTGATGAACTGACCACAACACCCATTCCATGTCCCCCTGTGCCACTGAGGGAAAGGAGGTAGACAAACTGGGAATGAAGTTGAGTCTGGGAGGGAGGGAGGAGTGGGGGGGGAAGGTATTTCCCATTATCTTACTCTGATTTGAGTGACAATAAAAAAAATTGATTTCCCCAAATTGAGTCTATTTTGCCCATGACAGTAACTGGTAAGTGACCTCTCCCTGTCCTTGATCTCAGCTCATGAGCCACTTGTATTTTCTCTCTCCTGACCAGCTGAGGGAAGTGACAGAGCAGCTTTTGTGGGCATCGGGTATCAAGCCAGGGTGAACCCACCACAATCGGATGGACATATGGGCCAAGATCCTAATTTTCTATAACCCACAGTCACTTTGGACAGAATTTCCTATCCACTTTGATCTTTCCATTTCCCTACCTTTACCCCCTTCCCTGATCCTCACATGGAAAAGTCCATGTTCTCTGAGTTTCCTCTGAATATTCCATATTTGTTATCTTGCCTGTGAGACCAATGGTGATCTTGTTTCCTCAGTGTTATCAGGCTCTAAGCTCTCTAAAGCTATGCTCCAGTAGTCTGTTTACTGATTTGTGAGCTCTGGGATTTGGTATTGTCTCTCTTATCTTCCATTTCTTAAAGTTTCTGCATCTCTGTATTTCACTGAGTATTTTTCTTTATACTAATGCAGTGCCAGAATTATTAATTCTTCAGGATCTTAGTTTATTCCTTGCTCTGTGATGGTTACATGAATGACTTTCTTTCTACAAGGACATAATTAGTTCTAGCAATTAAGGCTTTTTTATAATGTTAATGTGATTATATTAAGGATCATAAATAAATAAAAACTGTATATGGGAGATTTTATATAAGATAACCTGTCTTTTTTCATTAAATCTACCTATCTACTTAAATTTATTTATTTATTTACAGTTTTTTCTGTAATTGTTGGAGCTCATTGATTAGCTACTGCCTTTAAGAGTTTCAAAACATCTTGGTGAACTTGATGTGGGCTATCATTTCATTTCCTTTCTATTCATTTCATACTAAGAGTAGTATTTCTTCAGGAGATACCAGACCGCTTTACCGTGCTTTACCATGCAAATGCAAAAATTTTTGAGCACATGAAATGAATAGAATAAACAGAGACAGCAGTATGTCAGATCATATCTGTGAGAAATACCATTTCTCACTAGAATATGGTTTCTCAGACTAAAAGTTCACTAATGATCAGTTCTTAAGTGTGTACCTTCAGCCATCACAGTCAGCTAAACAGAATTTATGCATCTCTTCAGCATCCCATCCCCTGAGACATGTCAAAATGTAATTCCACTAAATTAGTTCTATCTGCAGCATATTCTTTTGGTAATAAAGGCATTTTATGAAGAAATTTTAGTGCCACGTGAAGCCCTGCATAGAAGGAAGGAGAGTTTACCACAGCTTTCTTCTCAAAGACAGAGTCAGTCTGCAGTTGAGATGCAGCCCACATTGAACAGAGCTAATGAGGTTCCAGAGAAGGCTATAATCCCTTCCTAGGCATCTTCTTTAGCATCTCAATAGCCTTCTTTGACTCATCATCTCTGGAGGAATCTAGGGAAATGGATTCGTTTGGACTTGGCAGAGTTAGGTTAATTGTTGGGCTCCATGACCTTAAGGGTCTTTTCTAGCCAAGATTTTTCTGTGATCCTATTCTTCCTCTCAGTAAATCCTTTTGAAGCACAGTAGCTTGCTTGCAGATGAAAAATAATTTTTCTGTCAAAAACCTATAGGTAATGAGGATTCACTACAAAGAAAGCATTAATAAATTTGGGATTTCTGGTGTCTACAACTGCTTTGATTCATTTTATACTAAATGCGGGAGAGGGCCTGAAATAAGAGTCTTAACAGGAATACTAGAAAGTTCTCATGTCACGTATAGCTATTCTTTATAAAATTATACTAATTATTTTTATATGTCTATAGTGAGTGATTCACCCTTTTGATCAAAGAGGACTCTGTGTTTAGAGTCAGTGTGAAACCTCTGCAGTCCCTTATAGCTCAAAACCCCCTGGAGAACTTAGGGCAGGATACAACTTACCTAAAATTAACCATTCGGACTTCAGGTATCACACCTAAGAGTTTTGTCCAGGTTTTCTCAATTGCCAAGTACGTCCCAAGGACATCTTGTCTTGTGTATCTCAGACAGAATCTTAGCAGTTGATAAATTACTTTCTAGGGGTGTCTCTCTCCCTGCGTGGGCTACAGATGGAGTTTTGTCAACTAGCCCAGACAAGTAGCTTAACTTTCATAAGGTTAAATTTTAGGAAAATCAATCCAGTCGTTGTGACTAGAAATCCAACACTTTTTAATTACTGGATTACTTCATTCATTGTGAAGTTTTACGCAGCAGCGAGGTTCATTAAAAAAAATATAGTCAAGCAAATTATTTTGTTTAACCTTTTAGTAGGAATGTTATCCATTTGAGATTTTGGAGATCTAATAATTTCTTTTCAAATCTGACAAAATATAAATCCTTAATATAAGGAATCTCTTTTACTCCAGTTCAGGTTGTTTTCCTAGTTGGGTGAATCATGCTGTTAATATTAATGATGCTCCTGAGAGTGTAAATGAGAGCATAACTAATCATAATTTCAGTATCAGAGACATACAAAACAATTTTGTTCTTACTCTAATGCTGTCAGCTTTGACACCTATTTCCTTATCCTTACTCTTTCCTGCTCTTCATTCTCATTTGAAGAAACTTGTAATTTTTCTATCACATCATAAAAAGGAGAAACAAAGAAGGTTGAAGGAAAAGAAGTTCACTTCTTTCTACTAAGATTTACTTGGTTGTAGCAACTATGACTTCCTATTCTTCTCCACAACCTTCTTGATACCAAACTTGCTTGAACCTGACAGTCTGGTGTTACCATGTCATCAGTACTGGCATTTATTGAAGAAGTACCCAGCATTCAAAGGTTAGATTCCTCTGCCTGTGTGAGCTTGTTTAAAGTGAAAGGCATTGTCAATATTAATTTAATTTTCAACTCTTTCTCAGCAATCATAAATTGATTTGAACACATAAAAATGGCAGATTGAAACACTTGTTAAAAAGTTTTGTTGTTTCATATCCTTACATATATTTGATATAATTTTCATGTTTTTATTACTTAGAAAAAAAATATGCAGAACAAGCTTGACAAGAATTGTATGAATTTAACTGATAAAAATATCCCCAACATATTGGATTATAAATCCGTCTAATTTGATAACCCACTGTGGGGTAAGGTTTGGAATTGCATCCCAACTATCTTTCTTATCTTTTTAAGAGTATGCTGTCTGTTACCATTGTAATTTTTCCACACAACTTTCCTTTCTACATCACCTGAATTTGCAAATAATGAACCAAATAATCTTACTCTGAGAGCAGCTCCACTGGAGTAGAAACATAATTTATAATCTTTAATAAGCATTTAAAGAGAGTTTATGGACTTACAAGGCTGAAATGTAGTCTTACAGTTGACAAGGTGACTTTAAAAATCTGCTAGTTTTCTGTTTCAAGATGGTGCAATGCATGATCTTGATGTCATTAAATGATGGTGAGAGGGGACATTATGTATGGACAGTGGACACATCCAGCTATTGATGGGTACTGGGATATGACTCAGAACTAAACATTACAAATTGTTGAATATTTATTACCAAATGGTCCTTTGGAAATCCTCGTGGGGCTGTCTCACAGCAGTGGTCCCTCTCATCAAAATGAATTATTAATGATTCACCTGCTAGAAAACCCGCATGACTGATAGCCTTGTGAAGCTCTTCTTTGGGAAAAATAACAGCCACAAATTACAGGCATAGAAAGACATACAGGAGATCCTAATCAATGGGAAAAAAACCCCTGTACTGAATGAGTACTTTGCTTAATAACATACAATGAAGTGTTGAACTAGATGGCTATTTGCTACTACCACAGATGCTCAGAGGATGTTTGCTCCTAAAAACAAGCTCCTCACCTGACATAAATCATGGTGAGCCTGAGAACTTCCAGACCTAATTCATGTTTTAATCATGACCCAGTTCATAGCCTAAATTTCTTCCTATTTTTGACGCAGCATGTGGGGTCGAAGGACTGGTGCCGCCCTTGTCCTTCAGTGTCTCTTGTGGAGTCACCCTGGTGGTGACTCTCTTAGCACCTACACTAACACAGAGCCCAGCCCTGTGGATGGACTCTGGCAGCCTCTCACACTCTGGAGCGTGCCTGGAGATGAAGAGGCGGGAGGGACCATTGGCCTGTGATTCAAAGGCAATCATTGCCCCAAAGGCAGCAGGGCCAAATGACACTGGAGACAGGAAGTGGTGGGAGTTTAAGCAGAGTTTAGGGGTGGGCAGAGCATCATTGACTAATAGCCTGAGGGCTGGGGGGGGAGGAGACAAGGTTGATTGACATAAGCAGGAGCCAATGGGAGAGGAGAGGGGAGCCCAGGGTCAAAGGGGTCAATGGGATACTGGGGGAAAAGGGAGCTCTGGGATAGAGTTTGGTGTGGGGAGACCGTTTAAAAGAACATGGGGGATTTTGGAGTTAGTCACCGCAACATGTGTTACCAGCAGGGCTGGTTTCTGTTTGGTTTCCCAGTAGTTTGTTTACAGAAAAGAAAACAAAGGTGGAAACATCCTATCCCTTTCTTGGTCAGCTCTTATTTATAGACACATGAAAAAAGTTTGTGTTATGTGAGTTAGCTGTTCTAGTACTGGAATACATACATCCTGTGGATGTGTGTTCCCTAATGGCCACACAAAGGTCAAGTCCAGGGAAAGGAAATGCTTTTGCCTTCCATCCCCCCTTAAATCATTCCACTTTAGATGGGATCAATGCACATTCATTTGGCACAGAAGACAGAATGAGTGTGATTATAATGTTTGATGGATCCATCTGGGAGGCAAAAATGACCAGGTGCTCTACTTTGTGGATACTTTAATATTCAGTATTGATTAGAATAATGAAGGACCTCCAGGTCTCTCTTCTCCTTCCCAAAGGCTTTAACTATTAGTCTCTAGAGTGAGGCTCAAGTTTTCCGTTTATAAATGAAAATAAGAAAGCATATTAGCCACATGGAACAAGATGACATCTGCTTCATCCTTCTAAAATCAAAAGAGTCTCCTGAATGCTGGTCTTCCAACTCTAATTACTCATATATTGAATGAAAAGAAGAATCTTTAGTTTGTTTATCTATTCTAAGGAATAAATATGATTTGAGTACATGAGAGAGTCCAGAAATAAATGTGAATCCCAACTGAAGACAAAGTCCTACTTCCAGATGAATATGTAGCACTTGCATTTGCAGGTGGGATTAAGGACATGCTGCTGTTTCCAGTGTTAGCTGTGATCTAGGTGATGAATTCATTGGCTTCCCCAGCATTTAGATTACTAACTCTCGGAATGAGCACTCTCTGAGCTACAGAGGTAGCCAAATCACCTAAACCTATGCTGTCATCAGATACTTAGCTCTAAAATTAAGCACAGCAATAATCAGAACTCACCTTTTGTTGATCCACTCCAATTTGAACTTTGTGTAAAGGGGAGAGGGAACAGTCTTCTGTATTTGATTACAAATTTTTTTTCCTTCTCTTTTTAAATATGAGTCCCCTGAAGGCTGCTTTCTGATCATCCATCATGTTTTTGAAGTACTCTTAGCTGAGGCCTCAAGAAAAAGAGTCACAAAGAAATTATATCTGACATGATATGGAAAGCTCTAAGCATGCTGTAACCCACAGTTGTCCTTTCCTGGAAAAGACAGAAAAAGTTATTCCACTAAAATCAATTTGTCAAATATAAATTTAATCTTTAAAAGCTAGCAGATAGATAACTTAATGTAAAATGATAACATCCTTAAATATTTTATTTATACATAAGGAAACAACATTCAGCTTGAGCCCTGAAATAATTGCAACGATACAAAACAACCACAAGGTGGAGAGAGACAGAACAAAATTACATAGATATGTCCTGATACAACAGCAAATTTAAAATTATACAGCATTCCCACTGTATTTTTCTTCTGAAGGAGAAGGCATTAGCTTAGTCAACAATAGTTACATGATGGTTATTGATTTGAAAGGATGACTTTGTCTTAAGGCCAACCTCTGTCAAAAACAAATGCATGGTCTGCTTAAAGAAACTGCTTGGAGCATGCAATGGCAGCTAGAAATATGCTAACAGGCAGATTTAGCTAAAGAAATGATTAATGGAGACTGCAAAGACCTGGTAAGAAAATAACTTTTAGTTTCAGAAATACAACAGTTCTTCAAAGAACACACCAAGAGCCTGTCTTTTAATCTTCACTGTATTTATTTTCTCTTTCTCATATTTTCAGTGCAGAAAATATGTCAGAGGCTTTTTATTATTAGAGAAAGACCAAAACGCACAAGTTGTATGGCTGACTCAGTAAGGTCTAGATCTTCCTTAATTCTGGGAATCTCATATTCTTTGTGAAAAATAATCATCATTAAATTGCAGAGAATTTTTAATGGAAGTACACCAAGGAATTTTATGTATTCAGTCCTAATGAAGAAACAAAAGTGTCTAGGGAGTTGTTTTAAATCCTCCAAAGAATATGCTTACTTGTCATATATTTGTATAACATTTTCCAGATTTTTGTTATGACAATTAATTTGGGATGTTGGATGTAAAGTTATGTACATTTATTGCTTTGCAGCCCACTGTGTATTCAGATGGTTGCCAATATACATGTATTATTTAGTCCAAATAAAAGCAGAATCATAGAATCTCTATTTAAAAAAAATTACTTAGTAGATCCATGGTCTATATGCATTTTAATTTCTAACATATATAATCTTGTATCTTCCAGAGACAGTTGCTATCACATTAAAAAAAAAAAAAAGAATTTTGTCATTTTTATTCCTGTGGGAATAAGGGTCATGTATGATCATACTGTTTCAGTAAGTATAGGTGTTAAGTCAGTAAGTTCTTAGCAATTTTCAAACTCATTGTCAATTTCAGATGCATCAACATTCAGAAATATTGGTACCTACACACCTCATGAAAATGGGTACTCACATACACAAGTTTCCATGGAAAGAAAGTATCTGGCATGAACACTTCCCATGTAAAACAGTGGAGAATCAATATGGAACAGCTCTATTACAAATGACCTAACTTTGGAGAGCAATTCAGGTAGACCTCAATCTTTATTAAATGTGGGAATTTATTATCTAGTCCAGCTTCTTTCATCATGTAAAATCCTTACACTGAAGAAAAAAAAAAATAAAAAGAGGGAGAGAGACTCCTATCTTTCAGTACTCCTGTATTCCTGAAATTTTACAAAGCCATTACTTCCCTCTCTGCCCCACCATTTCTGATGCCTAAGAATATGTTTATTCCAGTGGAATCTTTCATTTCATTCATTTATAAATAGAGTCAGCCAGAAGATAGAGGTTCATGGAATGGAAGGGTTCCTTAGTTGATAACAGAACTTTTTGTTTAGTGCATGAGTTTGGTTTTCAGTGCATATCACTTTGTCAGGCGATTTCAGTAGCAGCTACCACCTCATAAGACTTTAACAAAACTGTGGCAGGCTATCATAGATTTTGCTAAAAACAGTAAAAGCAGATTAGCATAATGCAACAAGCAGTTCACAGATCAGCTAATAAGTTTATTTCAAAGAATATTTTAACACTGAAGAAAAGGAATATACAGAACATCCCAAACATAATCTAACTTTACTGTTACATGATCTGTAGAAGGACAGCTATGCCTGTATCTTACATTGACTTTGTTATCCTTTCTACTAAGAAGCTCTTTATCAGCCCTTGTTGCAGTAATAGTTCCTTCCAATGTTTTTCCTGCATATAAAACTCCAAAGAATGGCTGTTCAGTTAGGTCCTAGGTAGGACCCAGATCATAGATTTTCTTTTTCCTAATAAGAAATTCACTTTCAATTCCTTGCTTACTTCAAAAATAAGATTTTAAATGTTATTTACACCTGGCAGTAATACTAAAGAAATTTTAAAAATTATTCATGGACTCAGTTATTCTGAGACTAGGATATATTTTGCAATTTTTAGGGTAGTATTTATTATTTGAGGAGTGCTCTCCATGTTTCAATGAACTGTATCTTTTAAAATAATAAAAAAAATTCTATCATCTTTTCAGCTGACCTTATGACAACTGAAATGTCAGTGAATTTCACTCACTCCCCTTCGGATCACTTTATACATCTCAAGTTTACAAGTTAGACAGTCTTTGATACTTAGCACAGTGTTTATTATTTCTAATGGCCTGTCCATTTAATATTCTTGGAATATTTCTTTCTCTGTCTAATCACATGCTGCTTGGTATCTGTTTCTACCCAAAAAAATTATACAATCATTCTTTTAAAAATTTAGTAATATTTGAGCAAAGGGGGTATAATGAAAATTGTAGGATGGATATTCTCATATATTTCCCCTTTCTTTTCTTTGCTGATTTCCAGGACCTTCCCATCACTCCTCTGACCTCTTTCCTCCCCTCTCCCATGTGTGCAAAGAGCTGTCAGGAAAATTACCTGTGACCTAAGCTTTTAAGAGCTTACCTTGTCCCAGAAAGTGAGCCCGGTCTCCCCCAGGGAGAGAAAATGCTGTTGTTACAGATGCTTCCCTACATCTTTCTGAATTAGCTCTGTATACCCTTTTACAGAGTAGGACTCAAGGGAGAAAAAAATAACCAAATTCCTCCCAAACATGAGGGGCAAGCAAAAGCCAGGTGGATAAACAGACTTTCATGTTGTCAAAAAATATTCTGCTCTTCACATTATTGTCAGAGAAAAAAGACAGAAGGAAGTGGACATGCAAGAAAGAGAGAAAGAAAAAGGACTGATAACGTTTTTCTGTGCTTTCTTTTCTGTATCAAAGTATCTGTCCTGGGCCCAGCACCAAACTAAGTACTGATACTCTCAGAACAAAATTTGCTAAGAAAAAGAGAGAGCTAGTAACTAAGGAAAAATCCCAGTATTCTTGGCCTATGCAAGTCTAGACTTAGCCTTTTTGTTGTATGGATTGACTCTTAAAAAATGTCATGGACTTCTGAAATATTTCATTATAGGCCAGATTCCTGTTTTTCGTGTAAACTAGATGACTTTTTCCTGAAGAAATGCAAATAAACTTTAATGTCTACAGATGTGCTTTCATTCACTCCCCTTCCCAAGTCAAGTTTCAAATAAATATTCCTTTTTCCAAGAGTTAAAAAGTAAAGAGTTATTACTTAAATTCAATGTGCTGTATTCCCTAGGTATGTTTAACCACTAATATTTGGAGGCATTTATTGCCCCTTTTATATGTATTATATCTGTCCATCTCATTATACTCTTGGTGTCTGATCCATAGAAATTATAAATTGTGTTCTCCTCTAGAAACAGAGCGAGAGGTTTTGTACCACAGAGGAGACATGGTGCAGAAAAGCAACTGGGTATAATCACTTGCAGGTATATAAATACATTACTATAGAATTTTTTATATATTCAACATATTTTGAAACTAGCTAGCTTGTGTCCTAGCAGCAAGGAGCTGCCACTGCAACAGCAGATCAAAGCAGGTTTCAAATGATTTTAAGAGGTAACACAGATTATTTAACTCTAATCTTTCAATGGCTGCATCTGACTATCTAGTTGTTTGCTTCTGTAAATCTTCTTGGTGAATTCATTGTCCTTTAGCCTGTTTTAGATCACATATGCCAAGGATTTAATGTCTGAGCCTGCCTAAAATGAAGCTGAGGAAATTACAACAAAAATGAAGCGGATTAGATTTTAATATTATAATTTTAGTGGTTTAAGAATGAAAAAATCATGTGGACTGTGTGTTTGCATCTCTTTTTACTGTCACAAAAAAAGTGAAATTACAACAGCATTAAAGGTAGGTAGGTATGGTAGATTTTATCTTTTTAAAATTGTTTTTAGATTTAAAGATAAACAACAATTGAGCTGACATTTCAGGAAGATGTTATTAAGGCATTTATTAATATGGATAGCAGAAAAATTCAATTTCCAATGGCCATTCTCTTTTGTAGCCTTTACAGACATTGAAGTCCATAAAGAAGAAATTATAAAGCAATTTGGGAATTCAGCAGCAATAGACCAACAGAGCTGGATGATATTTACCAAAGAGATCAGAAGAAATGCAGTGAAACTGGCACTAACACAACCTTAAAGATCAGCTGTAGAAAGGTCTTCCTAAGCTATCTCTTTTCTAGGAAAGACAGTTCATTGAGGATGGAGAAGCAGAACCTGGGCATTTTAGTCTAGTATTTTCTAGTTTTCTTGTCTCTGTAGCTACTATGGGTTGAGTGGTAGGTTGCATTTGAAAAATCTGTGTTCCAGTCACTATTTTAATCCATGCTCTTTAATGTTTTCTCTAAATTTGGAGCAAAATCCAAACCAGTTAATCAGACACAAATAGACATTGAACTGAAAAATACAACATGACAGTTCTCTTCCTGGGCTGGATATCTGTAATTCAATAAAATTTGATGATTGGATATGGAAGTGGAAGTCAGTGCATAGGATGTATTTACTCCTGAGTAAACACTAGGTGTGTGTAGACCTATGAAAAATGTGTAACTGAAGTCCCAACAGTGTTTTGCAAAAAGCGGACAAATTTAAGGGTAAGTGCATGGCCAAAATAGCAAAAATTCACAGAAAGGCTTTTCCACATTCACAGGTTATGGAGGTTTATGTGACCATGTTCCTGAAAATGCCTCTGGAAATGCTGGAGTATCCCAAAGTGGAGCAGGCCCACCTGCTATAGGTACATTATATCTGCCCCATAAAAAAGCTGGACACTCAGAATCACCAGGGAAAAGACTGAGTTTGGGAGCTGCATTTTTATTGATCATTTTCAGTTTTCATATAATTTCAGTGTCAAATAGTTGTTAATACTGAGTGAATGAAGTTGTTCGAGTAGTTGTACTAAATTTTGAAGGCTTTCAATACACTCTCAATACAGTTTGTGAAGCAGTTCTACTCCTAATTAGCATAATTGCTGGCACAATTCATCAATGGAGATGCCAGAGACAGAGAGCTGGTTTATACAGGAGACTGCTGTAAGAGAGCATTTACATGTACACTTAATTTTAACCACCATAATTTTAATCCTATATATGAGTCAGTATCTGTACAAGGAGAAGTTTGCTGGATCAGAGAATGATTACTAGTAGCCTGAAGAACCTGGAAAACTTAGGAGATTTCAGAGGCTCTCTCTCAAAAAAGAACTGTATTTACACCCTGATAAACCATATACACTTGCAGAAAATCTTAAACACCATGTCTTTGATCTTTTTCTTGTAATTATTATTAGCAATTAGGGCAGATACAGACCTTAAAATCTCTACTTTATTGACTGTAATCGTATCTAACTCATTTTTTTAAATTGGTATTCACATTCCAAAAAGCATCTGGTTCATACTGCCACAGGTTTACAGAACTTGTAGATCAAAGGGAACTTTTTTCTCCACCTCCTCACCATTTAGACCACACAGCATGGAGGTGGTGCATTACGTTTTATGAGTGCTACTGATCTACTCAGGTATTCCTGTGTCTGCCATTGCTATGTAAACAAAGGGCAGAATTGAAGTTTCTGGTGTTTATTTATAATTTTGTTTGCCCTGTCAAAGGTAAGATTTTGAAATACATTTTTTTTTTCTCTATTCAACAAGTTCCTGTGCAAGAATATGTGAGTGCAGATATTTTCTGAATATTACCATACTAAAAGCTTTCAAAAATAGTTTGATATTGAGAAGTCTAATATATAAGATAGTCTAACACCTCTAAGCTCATCTAAATCCTATACTGTCTAGGAAGAAATATGTCTCCAATTACAGCCACAATTTTAACCCTATTAAATCTAAACTGAAAATCTCATGCAGGTATTTCTAATTCTTAACATTAAATTCTAGTTCAAATCTAATTCAGACTTTCCTGGTTCATCCATTCTATCATAACCTCTAGAAAGTAAAGAAACAATAAACATTAGAGGATTAATATTGAAAGCCTATTAAGAGAGCTGGCTCACACTTAAAAAAACAATTTAGTGTTTCATAACTGGAATTGGATTTAGTAATATTTGCCATTGGGATTGTTTCTACAAATCTAATTCCAACATACAAAATATGCATCTCTTTTTATCTCAAATGCAAACAAATTGCACAATTTAAGCTCTGAATTTAATGAAAAAGATATTTTGAAGTCTTAATTATAATTACATTCCAGAACTCCAAGTAGAGCTTTACGTGCAACTTTGTGCAGAACTTGACTCAGTGACTGATTCAGATTTGTTTCTGGTCATCAATTGTTTTGGTTTTTTTTTCATGGTGGAGGACTTTGTTTGTTTGTTTGTTTGTTTTTCTTTGTTTTGCTGCAGTATGAAACTCAACCAATATATACTTTTAGCATTTGGTATGAAGTCAAAAGGGACATGAAATGAAAATTTCCTCTGGCTCTGTTCAAATCAGTCTTTCACTTTATGTGTTTGCCCTTCTTCCAAACGGAACAATTTTGGAAACAAAGGTAGGTAGTGCTACAAATGCCGAGCTAGATATTGACATTAGTAACCAGTCTACCACTTTTCTAAAACATTTTTGCTACAGTAACCCCATGACCTCGCACATACAATTCATTCACTGGGGCTTTTTCGTAGAGTCTGTATTAGTAAGGTTAAAGCTTTATTCAGGCACCAAAGAGAGCCCTAGATATGCGGTAGAAAAGCAACCAGCTAATAACCTTTTTTGGTAATTCTGTCCAAAGCTTTGTCTAAAAACAAATTCCTGGAGACAAAATCTTATTTTGTGGAGCTTTTTGTTGATTTCATTTTATGGTTCTGTCTATTTTTATTCTTTTCTGATTCTGTTTAATTTGAACCTAACTCTGCAGAGCCATGCACAGGGACTACTCATTTCTACCTGTGAACACTGGCCATTAGGATTTTAGTGAGAGTTTCACCCATTCTTTATTATTTCTTTCCTACATGCTATATACTACATTGGGTTCAAGACAAAGGAAAATTAGTCCTTGTAGGATTTATGCTTGGTCAGGGACAGATTGTCCTCTGGTGTAGTTCTCTGGTTACTGACAGAGAGATGCCAATTTAGCCTGCTGAGGATGTGACTTCCTGCAGTCAGCATGGAGGTAACTGTGAGCAATATGACTTTCAGGAAGAATTGTAAGCATTCATCATTTAAGAGTGTCTTTGTGAGATTAAAACAGGAAGAATGTATCATTTTAATGTTTATGTTTTCTTCAGTCTCTAATATCTGTACTTCTCAAGATTGTCTCTCTGCATATAAACACATATCCATGCATACATATCCAAATACACTTATAAACAAATATCATATCTGCAGTGATCTAAAAATACTGACATGACTGACAACCCCAGAGGGAAAATAACAAAGAGACTGAAGAAGTCTGTATCCTGAATCGCTATATAATCTCATTATATTAAAATAGAAAACACTGAAGGAGTATTCTCTCTGGAGAATAACAGCAGAGTAGGCAATGGGCAGGTTATTCAATAAGTTTTTCACTTCTTTAATGTGCTGCACCGTCTTAGCATCTACACACTATTTTTCTTGTTCGTTTCCTCAAGCAAGTGATTATTTGAAAAATCCATTTAAAAATAACAACACATGTTGCAGACTATTATGGAACAATAACAAAAAGCAACTAATAAATTTTATGTTACCTTTTACATATGTAAGAAAAACAACATGACCTTAGAAATCTTTTTCCTAATAGTGATTTTAATTTTTCTTTTTTTATTTTTTTTTTAATGCAAGCACTGTACACAATCAGAGGAGAAAAGCCAAAACCATTAATCAGAGAACTATCTGATGGTAAAAGAAAGATCAATCACTAGAGAAAGAGAGGTACAAAGGAAAAAGAGTTTGCGAAAAACTTTCATTTAAAGTTTAGAGAAATCACTTAGTGACCACGGGTATAATGATAGACAGTCTCTAAGTCAACTATATTCATTATAAAATGTTAAACAGTCACTCTTGCCTGGTAAGGAAAAGAAAAGTTGCCACTCTTCGAGGTATATATGCAAAATCCCATACTCAGATTAAAACACAGGACCATGTGAAAAAGCATTTAATAATTTTAAGCAGGTTTAGTAGACATAAGTGCCTTTCACAAAAGGCACACAATAGCTGGCATCCCTCGGTGATTCCTGTTCTGCTAAGAATGAGAACAGATTGAATGCAGATGAAGATCAAACCAGCCTCACATCTCTAGAAGTGGTGGGTGAAGGTTAGAAAATGTAGACAGAGCAGTGCAGGAGAGCAACAAAGCTGTTGTATGTGCTGCCAGGCAAAGGTTTTATAAGCTCGGCGTGAGACTTATTGGTATTTACTTCACAAGAAGAGTTGTGAATTGCAAAACAAAGCATGCCCCAGAGATGCTCTAGAGGAAAACTTTCAAACTTGAGTATGCCTGGTAAAGAAAAAGAAGAATGATTCAATTGGGAAAGCACTAAGTTTGATGTATCTGATCACAGTGCTTTGCTCAGTCACAGGCTTTCTGCTTCATCAAGTCAAATATAAGGATTAGATTCTTGAGACAGACATGTTTAGGTACAGAATATGGAGTCTGCATATAAAACTTGCAGTATCCCCATTTCTCTTACTGGATGTGCATAATGCTGCCTAAATCCTTAGAACAAGTTCTGCGTGTCTTTGTAGCAGCAAAATTTTCAAAACTTTTGCCCAGTTAGCCTTCCTATGTATAAACACTAACAATTATCACAGCCACTCTTCTTCCTCTACCTCTACCCACTCCAAAACACCACCATAGGACACATCACCTTCATTATCTCCCTGGAGGTGAGAAGTCCTATTTCATCCTTCTTCCCTTCATGAAGGGATGTTCTTCTGACTCTGAGCTGAGCGTCTTAGCTAGCAGCCTTCTTGTGAGAAGCCAATATTTATTATGCAGCTGATTCTAGAAGTTAAAACACTTGTTTTAAAAAGGTGATGGAAGGAAGATATGCAATTCTGGGTGTAAAACAGACTTGGGGTTAGTCTTTCCCTTTGCCTGCTGACTCTTCTACATCTCACACACCTCCTTAGAATCAGATAGAAACTTAAAATGTGTTACATTCATATGCTGAACCTACTCACCTCTAGGAGTATCACTTAGACCTCATCATGCTTACAATTCAGTTTTATCACATTTTTACTCTGATGGCTTTTGAACCTTATGTCTCCTATATATTTTTCTCCTGCTATACCCAGTAAAATTGTTGGTGCACAATCAAATTTTAAAAATAGGGGGGGGTTTCCACCAATTTTTGTGGGTTTTTTGTTTGATGTTTTGATATTTTTCTTTCCAGTAGGTCTACTGCTGAGATCCAAGGGAAAGTACTTATTGCTATTTATTATATGAATTACTGGATTAACATCCTTTTCTGTCTCACTCCCTGAAATTTCTGTGTATCAATCACCAAGAGTTTTTGTGATCTCAGTTGACAGTGATTGTCTTGGTGAATTTCTGGAATCTTCAAAGCAAGGAACATATCAAAATGATTGTGATAAAGGAGCATTTCAAGCCAGTTTTTGCACACAACTTTCCTGGTAATTGCTTCCATGGTAATGACATGGGCAGTGATTTTCTGTAACAACAGAATATGAACTAAAGTTCAAATTTAGGCCTATCCAGTAATGGAACTATATTCCAGACTAATCGATGTGCACACGTTCTAACTCAAACATTGCAAATTTTGCATGTTAAATTGTACTGTCTACAACTTTTGCAAAGGAGAAAGCTGAGGGGCAGGTACAGATCTCTTTTCTCTGGTGACCAGGACAGGACCCAAGGGAATGGCCAGAAGCTGTGTCAGGGGAGGTTTAGAATGGATATCAGGAAAAGGTTCATTACCCAGCAGGTGGCTGAGCACTGGAGAGGCTCCCCAGGGAATTGATTAAAGCATCAAGCCTGACAGAGCTCAAGAAGTGTTTGGACAACACACTTTGGCACATGATGTGATTCTTCAGGCTGTTCAGAGTCAGGAGTTGGGATTTGATGACCCTGGTGAGTCCCTTCCCAGGTCAGGATATTCTATGATTCTATGATAAAGTGGCCCACTGGAATTTTTTTCTTAAAGCAAATACCTGAACTCTGTATACACATAATATTTACAACCTTGTGTTTTGAAATATGGCAATATTGTACATTAAATCTACACCTAATTCTGCACAGCTTTTGATTTTTCACAGTATTAAGACGTTTTGATATTCTATTTTTGCTCCTCATTTTTGTGCCTTTTTCTCAATCCCAGGTTTTTTTTTTCAGTGAGTCAATCTCTCAGTTCACAAATAAAGATGTATTTTGTGAACCTGTAAAATTGCAAACTAAACCTCTGAAGTTTTTCAAGTAATTGCAGGCACTATCTCTTTTTCCTGCTTTGTATTCAATCTGTTTTGATTTTTGTTTGACACTTTTTGTTTCAGTATTAGGACCCATAATGTTCCAGCATAAATTCCAGATTTTACTCTGGATTAATTCTATGCATCAGTTTCCATATTGCAAAAGCTTCAAGCATCCAAAGAGATGCACTAATTTACCAAAAGCATTATGCTTTACTAAAGATTTTATTTAACATGGAACTCTTCAAAATCTAGAGCCCAGGTTTTTCTATTCCCAAAAAAGGTTTTCCAAATTTGTTTCTTATAAAAAGTAAGATACTTACATCCAGTTTCAGTCTAGGAAATTCTAGATTAAGTCTTCATTTTTAGCACATTTCAGAATTTACATGTGCTGAGAAAAGATTCAGTGGTAACTCTCAGAATATTCTGCCATAAAAGGATAGTCTAGCCAGGGGAATATAACCATGTAAGCAACTAGCCAGGCTGATTGCAGATAAGCAGTTGCTCTTGATACTAAGCAGATTATTAATAATTATGGGATATGTTTATCTCAGTTAAAGAATTTAATTCTGACTGTTTACAAAAATGTCTGTTGTAACTGCTTACATAGCTTTCACCTCCTGTTCAGTATCTGGATATCCTTTGCTTTGTGTGATTCAAGAATTTAGACTTGTTGCATTTGGTCTGTGCCACAAAGAGAAAGAGTAGTGCCTCTCAACTGGAAGAAAACTTCCCAGAAAAAAAAAAAATATACCAAGAACTGCTTGTTCTGATATAGTTACTTGGGAGGGAACACCATAATGATCTTGCTATGACTGGAATCCAAATTCTCAAATGAAGACTCTTTGCAAAGAAAGGCAGAAAATGTTCTGTGAAGGAAAGACAGAGCACAGCCAGCAGCAAGCTAGGTCAGCACTGTTGCTTTTATGGTAGCATCTAACATGAGATGGATAGGACCCAGCTAGAAGTGTGGGATAAGGCCATCAGGGGGCTCAGTAACAGCATTATTCCAGCTTGTGAAGAATTGCACAAATAAAGACTTTTACAATAGCTATTTCATGTAAGGGCTCATCTTACAAAACTTATTTAAAGTTGAGATAAGCTGTACAAGAAAACCTGCCCAACCTTTTCAGTTCTAAGAGATATTTAATAGCAGAAAGTTGTTTATTTTTCAGCTTCTCTTATGTTGTCTCACAGGAAAATGGTTGGTTTTCTCAGACTTGGACCAGCTCTTGGATTTTTAAAATTTTCTTGCTTTATGGTGCTCAAATAATTAAACTCTGAATCCTACTATATACAGCCATCTAGGAGTCTGAGAGGCAATTAATGAAAAACTGAACAGGGTCTTGGGAGTGTCTTCCATGAGCTTGGTCTCCAAAATAATTGGTCTGTTTTCCAAAGCTTTTGGTCCAAGAAGATATGAATTTTCCTATGCCAAAAGAAGAGAGATTTTTATAAAGTTGGTAGTTCCAAAATTTGATCCACTTGCACTATCACGAAGAGATGCCATTCAGCATGCTTGCAGTATATAATGAAGGACTACTCCTTTCTTTTCACTAACCTTTTTTTTTTTCTATTCTTTTTTCTTTCAATATTTGAGACATGAGAATAGGATATTAAATAATAAAGTATCACCAGAGTGTTATTCCTTTATCTGTTATCAAAATTATCACATTGGAAATTTAGGGAGATTCCACCTCTTAAGGACATATTTCAGTGAAAAAATATCAAAGTTAAATATCCTGATCGAATTTAAAAGGCTTTGGCTTTTATTTGTACACAAATTCTGCCAATAGAAACCAGGAGGTATGAAGGGTATTAGAAAGCAGAAAGAAATGACAAAAAAAGTAGCTGCTGTCACAGAATCAGGATGCATTTTAATTTATGAAATCTGAAAGCATGTTTTTAATAGCACTATAGAAATAAAATAAATTATAACTATTTGGGGCAATCTGTGGAGATGTAAATGAAGTCGAAGAAAATTAGAATGTATGAATAATGTCCTAGAACCATTGCACAAATTCCAGAGGAGTGACTATCTCTAACAGCCATCTAATCAAAAGCATATCTACTGTATTTCTGAACAGAAATTGCAAGATCTCTAGTTGCAAATAATTAATTGAGGAAAATCTCTGCAATAGTCCCTATTTTGGAGCAATTATGTCTAGCAGATCACTCAGGAAAGCAGGTGTAACTGTACATTAGTAGTGGATATTTCAGAGTTTTCTTTTTTCTTATTGAAGCAAAAGCCATCACAAGTATCCTAAATGTTTTCACAAACTAAGAGGAAAAACCCTTGTGATGAGAGGCCATCTAAATTAGATGTAATTCTTCTCTTTAAGTGAATAATTAACAAAATAGTATCAAAATACAGACTGCATTAAGAGAACCATGTTGTTCTTTTTTTAACAGGAAAAAGCCAGTAGCACCTTAAAATGTTTAGTCTTCTTGGAAGCTGTAACAGTGTAAAATTACAGCAAGTTCCGGAATTATAAGGTCCACCAACTAAGCTGAAAGCAAAACATGTTTGTTGGGCTCTAAAAATAGTGTCCTGATGGCCAGCTTGGGTTTTAAAATACTGATATTAATTTTTGGGTGTCAAAGGTTTTAAAACAAAAAAAACAGAACACAAAATTCTTGAAAAAAATTTTCAGAATGTTGCCTTCTATATTAAGCATAAGAAACATATCACTTTGTAGGCAAATAATTATATTTATGGCCATGAGTTAACAGACAAGCACTGCTTTAGGTTTTCAAGTGTTTTAAAGGAACTAATATCTGCTGAGCATGTTGGTAAATGCTTTTCAATAATTTCTGTGATTATTCTGTGTCTATTATACCTAATGTCACCACTGTACCTTGTACTCCTAAGCAGCTCTCATGATAAGATCAGTTCAAACACTTCCCAGCTGCTTTGTACTCTGCATGCCTGGACAGGGAGCACAGCACAGCTGCAATGAATGTCTGCATTAGTCTTGCATTAGTCTGACTTGACTACACCACAAAGTATGGATCTCTTTATTATTTTTGTTATGGGCAAAGGTAAAAAAGTATTGATTTTAGGTGCTGTGTGGATATTAAAAACCTTAAACAACATATGAGAGTGTTTATTCTAAAATGCTGCATTCAATATAAATTTGTTGGCCATTTGTATTATATTGATTGTTGGGGTTTTTTTTGTTTTTTTTCCTAAAAAACAAACCTTGTTTTGGCAAGTATTTAAAACATGGACAAAAGTAATTGTCTTAAATATTAAATTTGTTGGGCTCTTTTTGAAGATATTAATCAGTAAATGAACAACTTCCTTAAAGTTTTATTTAAAAATGAGTGGAATTTGAACTGTAGGCTATTTAATAAACAAAAAAATAGATTAAATGTATTGGTTTTGAAGAAGAAAAAATCTGTACACATATTGTCTGTCAAATTATTATAGTTGCCACTTGTTTTCCTTGCTGCAAATTACCCGTTATAGAATATAAATAATGCCCTTGCAGAGTAATTCTGACCATGGTAGCAATCTCCATATTGAATGCCAAATCAAGAGCAAATCATTAGATTAATGCTAATGTAAAAATGATGTAACGTGAAATTGAACTCATAGTCCCATTGTTTGCACTTCACGCATTCATGAGGGTAAAAAACCTGCTCTTTTCTTACTGTATCTGCCATTTCTATCTCTTGGTGTGCTATAAAGAAAAAAAGAATAGCCCTAGCTTTTTGCAATTTATTTTTATACCACGGGTTGGAAATCAGCTTTTCTGAACAATAACAACAAAAATAACAAAATGTTGAGGATCTTGATACTCAAGTGCTTTTCATGAACTCAAATTTTGTTTGCACCATTCCTTTTGATTTGTTTTCTCAGATAGCTTAGAGTAAGCATGAAATCAAACAATGAGGACTAGATAACTTCAGGAAACACTAGATGATTAAAACGATACTGTTCCTTCATGCATAATTACAGGTAAAACCATATTTTGTGAAGACAGCACCTGCCCTCAAGTCATGATAACTTGCAGTATGCACCTAAATGCAATGTAAGGATCAAATGAAAAGCAAAATTCAGCTCATACTGTATACAATTATATTATTTTCTCTTAAGAAGACAATATTCCCTTTCCTTAAATTTCTGTTTCATGAACTTTAAAAGGTGGTCATGAATACCTTTCCCTTTTGAAAATTGTGATTAATTTTCAAATACATGGACCTTGATATGACAAAAAAGTCAGGGAATAGGTTGGAAAATTTTCAAGGTATGACAAGAAGTTTAAATCTCTGATTCATCTGAAAGTAAATATTACATAAAGTTCTCTGTAGAACACTAGCCATAACTGCATTCCTGTGTCTTCACTCATTTATTTAGAGGAGAGTTTTTAAGAGGATGAGGACCAAGTGGATTATGGCAACGGTATAAATTAAATATGTTAATTTTATTTTAAAAGAAACAAACTAAAAAAGGACAAAACCAAAACCAAAACAACAAAAACAGAACCAAATTTTTCAAAAAAGAAACTTTGGCCACCAGTGAGAGATTTTCCATTAAAGACTTTGAGAGCAAAGTACCAATATATTCAGTGTATCCAACAGTATAGGAAAATCATTGATGAACTGGAGGGAGTTCAGGGGACACCATGGAGACTGTGAGGGCTGGAGCACTTTCCAGTGAGGAGAGGTTAGGGAAGCTGAGCTTTGTCAGCCCTGAGCAGGATGGCTTCAGACCCCAGTAACCTATGGTGAGCAACCAAGATGTCAGATCCATGCTCTTCGTGAAAGACAATGGACACAAGTGTACACATGAGAGGTTCAGAGTAACTATGCAGAGAAAATTGCTCCCCATGAGACATGCCAACCATGACAGATTGCCAAGAGAGGTAGTGCAGTGTCTCCATCCTTAGGGTTTTTCAGGACATGACTGAATAGCTGGTCCAAGCCCATAGCAGACCCAGCTGTGAGCAGGAGCTTAAACCAGAGACTTCCTGAGACCAGTCTCAGGTATACCGTGAGCTTACTGAACAAACAGCTATCTTCTCAAAGTATAAAGTACCCAGAAGTGCAGGAGAAATACTATAAATTAAATCAGTAAGGGCAATTCATGGAACAAAATGCAAACAAACTAGTAAGGTGTTTCCTGCCTTTCTTGATCAAATCCATGGCTTCTGAAAGACGTTTGTCTTAACAAATTTCAAAGCAAGGTTTGTTTCCATCTTTAATAAGAGAGACAAGGTGGCTCCTTTCAAAGAAGCATGTAATAGCCCTAGACATGACCCTTACTCTGTTCAAATTAATACTTCACTGGAGCTACTCCTTTGCACAAGCATTTCCTGATCTCATTAACCATTATGTCTGTGGAACTAATTGAACAAGAAGACTCATGGCCTTGTTCAAAACTGAATTTTTATTTTTACTCACACAATGATATTGTATCAGTATCAAGAGTAATGTAATGCCAGTTGATTGATCTTTTCTGCAGAGGAAAGAATTGTGTGGGAATTAAGGAGAAAAAGATCTCTCCTATTCTTATTCAACAAAGCTTGAAATGGAGCCTGAGGAAAAGCAGATGAATTTATGCCACTGCTATCTGAAAGCAATGACTTCTTTAAAGCTAACCATGAATAACAGATGTTATTTGGAAGAGGGAACAGGAGGTGAAGTTTGATACAAGAATGCTAATTACTCTCAACAGTATTCAATGTAAACATTTTTAGTCTCCGTCTTTATCATGAGTAGAAAGGGTTTATTAAATGTCTTAAACATGTTACTCAGACATCTATTTAGACTCCAATCTCTCCACATTTTTTTCCGTTCATCTTTCACCCTGTGAATTAAGTTCAGAAAACACTTAATCATATCATTGAATATGCTGGGACCAACCAGGATCATTGGGTTGAATACCTCATTCCACTTAGGACAACCTAAAACTTAAGCTACATATCTAAAAGCATTGTCCAAATGCTACCTAAACACTGACAGGAGGGGATGGGGCCATGGATGACTTCTCTGGGGAACTCGTTCTTGAGTTCAGTGAAGAACATTTTCCAAACAGCCAATCCTGACTTCCCCTGACACAGATTTAAGACATCCCTCACCTCCTATCATGGGACAGCAGAGAAAGACTCTCTTCTCTCCCCTTCATTAGCAAGTTGTAGGCAGCAAAGAGGTGACCCCTCAGTTTTCTCTAAGCTGAACAAACATGCATTCTCAGCCTCTACTCCTAAATCACACCTTCTAGTCCTTTCTTCATCTTCCTTGCCCTCTCTGGGCATAAACTAATATTTTTATATCCTTATATGGTGGAGCCTAAAACAGCACACATACTGCAACAGTGCTGAGTGTAGTGGGGCAATCACTCCTTTTCCAGGAGCTGTACTGTGCCTAATACACCCCAGGATACTGCCAGCTGCCAGGTTTGGCTGCCAGGGCACATTGTTGGCTCATGTTGAGCTCACCATCAACCAAATCCCCCAGATCTCTCCCTTCATGGCTGCTCTCAGCCACTTGTCTCCCAGTCTACACATACATTCAGGGTTACACTTTCCCAGGTGCAGAATCTGATATTTGTCTTTAACTTATGCCACTGAAGGTGTAGATATGTTTACTTATAACCTTAAACATCTGTGTAAACACTTTGTGGTGCCATGTACCAAAGAACTTTTTATCTGTTCCATCAAAAACTTGTTTTTTAGAGAACAGATCTCCCTCAACATCCTTTCCAACAGCCCATCCCACTGATTTTGCTTTTCCTCTTTTTACAGATCTAGGTTTTGTTAGCAGCTGAAAGACAAACAAAACACTGTAATAAGAAAGGAATACGGTTAGGTAATTTTACCAAAAATATAGCATTTTTTTACACAAAATGATGATACATGAGGATTGTCATTTCTTTTATACCATTCTACTTCAAACAGAGGAATGTGAGAAAAGCATTAGGTATTCTGCAGGGAGCAGTCTTGGACTATTTTATTCAAGGAAGGCAAAAAATGCAGGAGGATATGATGCATATATGAAAAACTACAGGTAGGCTAGCAAAAGTGGTACAAATATTTCCATTTACTTTTACAGATAATTAAAAAGAAAGAAACATTGCAATTAGTACAGTCGTCTGAGTTTTCCTCCCTGTCCTAATCCAGCCTATAGTTAACAGGAAGAATGGTTTCCGCCATCCAGAGATCTTTGTTGTTTTATATGTATGTGTAAGTATATATGTGTAAAAATTGATAAACTTCTTGCACAGTTCATTCTTTGGATGACTGTCTCGACACTTTCAAACTGCAACTAAATCAGAAACTTATAATACATATTCCGGTTCTAACACAGCCTATACACTACTTAAAATTCCCAAATACTCTGAAAATATTAATTACCTGTTTTTGTGATTGGTCCCAGATCTTCACACTGTACAATTAAAAATCTTAGAATGTAATAAGATATTATAATCTGTCACAATTTTGCTTTACTGTAACAGAGGCATGAAGAATTCTATTGTTTAAAAAAGTATAGCATTTTCTTGTAAAATTTTCAAGAAATAGTAATGAAAAAAAACCAAGCAACAGAAGTATATGGGGAAAATGTGGTTGATACTGATGGAAAGCTTATTTCTGCACGATGAATTGAAAAAAATGTTCAAGAACTGTTCCTCTTTGAAAAAAATATGACCTTTTGTAATACTGCCACAGTCAGATAGACCTTTAGTGAACTTCTGAGCAAATAATCATCATGTGAGTTGAAAGTGCCTAAGGTCAGTTTTAACTGAAGCACCAAATTTCTG
Source organism: Petroica traversi (assembly GCA_025920805.1). NCBI lineage: Eukaryota > Metazoa > Chordata > Aves > Passeriformes > Petroicidae > Petroica > Petroica traversi. Next base: position 1,571,853 of record JAHLSL010000080.1, on the reverse strand, counting down.
TAGAATTTCAAGTGAGGTTAGAAGACTAAATTCAGAATACAAATACTGTAACTGACACCTATCAGCTAGTTCTTCTCTTTTTCTCCTTCCCCTTACCCCCCTCCCCCCCCCTTCTATATTTCTCTTTATTCTTTTCCTTACTTTGAATATACGTATTTGGGTTGCATAGTGGCAGGTTTCCAGGCAAAGAAGAAACTCAAGGGGGAAAATTTATTCATCAATTAATTGCAGTAGGAATACTACATAGTACCCCTTCTTAAATTCAAAGGCAAGAAAGTCGTTATCTGTGAAGAGAAAAAGTAAAAATATGCTGAGCATGCCTCTCCATGTTAATTATCTTGGTTACATCTACAACCTTGCACATTTGTATGCTCACCTTGTCATTCTGTAGAATCTGAATCCCTGATATTGAACAGCAGGTGCAGGGGGAAAGTATAAAAGAAAGTCAAATCAAAGGTAGGATTGAGGGTCTTGTAGTGATGGCACTATGAAAACAGGAGATCTAAAGTCAGTTCTTGATTTCGTGGTGTGTGCGCTGAAGAGAAAGTCTCATTTCCTTCTCCTTACCCATAAAACACTGATTATACTTTATTCAAACTTTTTTCTTTTTTTTAGTCAGTTTGTCATTTAGTCCATGAACTTTTTGGGGGGAGAGATGTGTCTTACTGAAGGCTTATGTGGAACTGAGCACAAAGCGACTTGTCAGCTGAGAATTCTCAGCTCTAGCAGAATACTGGAAAGCAATAACAGGCAAAGCAGAATAAAGATGTTCTTAGTTCAAGTATCAAGTACAGACAGGTATAATATCACTGAATTTAAATGGGCTACTGAAGGGAGAATAGCAATCAACACAACAGTAACCAGTTATCTTTCAGAGAGCTTTAAAACAGAGGAAGTGAAAGAAAGATCTTACAGCTATTACATATCTGATTTTATTTCCTAAGCCTGATAGTCAGTGGTTAATGAATTGCATTTTGATTGTAGCTATGTAATGTACTTCATATTTCCATATTTCTGGTTTTCCCTTTCCTATATATATGTGCATACATCCATACAAATTCATATAATATATACATGGTGTATCTACATTCATATTTAACACTGAAGTATGTTTCTGTCTAGAACAAGAGGTGTTTCCTTTTAATTTCTTAATGATGATACATTAGATGTGATGGAATTAAAGTGGTTGATCTGAACAGTCTGCCTGCAGTTTGCTGAATGTGTTGAAAGGTCAGCAAATTCATAACAGCATTTGAGCTTTACTTTTGAGGCCTGCGAAATCATTTCTGTAGGACAAAGCTTTAGACTGACTCATTATGAGAGAAAGACATGGTGCATTAGGAGTAGCCTGAAAAATGCCAAATGCTGCCTTCCTTTATAGCTGATAAAAGTTAAAAGACAGAAACAAATTATCCAGGCCTTCTAGAAAAGGAGAAAATATGCCAGCAAAGAACTGCTGAATGACAAATTGTTATTCAATAGCAGTTTGATGAGGGCAGCTTCATAGGCAGCATAGAGTTAATGAAGTTTAACTTTTATATGGCGACAGCTGCCTTTAAATTGTGTAAGGTACATACAATGTAATTTCATTACATAAAAATAAATAGCTCTCATTAAAATAATCTGTTAAAAATTTAATTTAATGTTAAACTTACTGACACAGATATATGAAACTTTCATATGAAAAGTGCTTTTAAACTTTGATTTTTCTGTAATTCAATATTTGGTAGTAAGGGATTGACCCTATTAATAAAATTATTGTTGATTTGGCAGCAATTTTCTGGTTGCCTGCTTACTTGGCTTCTTTTACTACTTCTTTTTCTGGTTTTAGGAAGCTCAGGAATATGTCTCAGGTAGATCCAGGACTGAACACAGAGAAATCCCAACTATTTCTAATCAGAAGTCAGTTCCAGTGCTGGGAATGAGTTTGCAGCTTCCAGTTGTGAACTGTGATTAATTTTGGCTAGTCCCTTCAATGCATGCAGCTGGTAATACCCTCTCGTAGTAAACAGTGGCACTTACGTAGTAAACATGGTACATGAGAATACCCTTTCATGTCACATTCAGCCTGTTCAGATCTATGTGAATAAACACATGAATAGTACTTACAAGAGAAAAAAAAAATTACAAATCATAAAGTACTGAAAAGTTAATTAATTCTCACATCTTTTTGTCTAAAGGAAAAAAATATTACTATAGCACTCATTCTGCTAAAGCCTCTGTTGGGGTTTAAGAAGGGTTCACAGTTTTTGTTCTGTACTTTGTCATCCTGAACAAGATATCCTGCGTATCTGAAATGCTGGCAGAAAATGAACTGCATGACCCCAGAGGTCATCCTGTCAATTGCTGTGCTGTTTTTTAAAAAATCCTTCTCAATTTGGTCTGCATTTTTGGAGCAGATTTTGTGAAGTTTCAATGCAGACCTTTTCTAAGTAAATTCCACAGTACTGGGTTGGGAATAGTGTCCTATACTCTGCACAGGCAGGCCTGTAAAAACACACCTTGAGCAAGTAAATCATCCAGGTCAAACCATAGCAAAATATTCAATTTTTCCAAATATTTTTTTGCCTTAAAAAAAAATGGACAGAAAAAAATGAATCAATCTCTTTGATATATTGCAACTTTTTACCTTTTCAAGTTTTTGATGGGTTCTTCCCCCTAACTTAATCAGTCCTGTAAACAGGCATATTTGTAATGCTTTTGTTGTTGGCAAATCATTTTTTTTCACTAGAGTTTTTCTTCATCTTCAAAACTCTTCTGTCTAATTTACTAGCATGCAAAATTTTTCCTTAACCAACTTGAAATCCTCCTTTTGCTTCTCTTCCCTCTTGCCTTAGTGTGTTTAAACACACTCTGTGATTAATATTTTAGTGGAAGTAAAAATATATTTACCCCCATAGTACTTTGATCATAATACTATTCTCAAAAGCATCAATTTTGCTGCTTAAAAACTGAAAGCTGGACTCCCAGATGATTCTGCACCCTGATAAAAGAAAATTTACAGTACCCATCTCCGATCAGGTGGTGTTCCAGACTCTCCTATTGCAGTCCCAGGTCCCAGCTCCCATTAACACTTTCTCCTTTGCCCCCCTTTTCCTGAATTATGGGATTTCAGCACCAGCCACCTCTCTGCAGTACCTGGAAAGAACTTCAACAGAGCAAGAGAGAAATAAGAATTGCAGAGAAGAACTGATTTATTAAAAACGCTGTGTAACAAACTTGGAGGTGCAGATGTCTTAATAAACTGCAAAACCAGTCTCATCCTTTCCTGCACCTGGAAGAAAAATTTCACAAGTGGAGCAATGTAGTTCTATGCAATTGTTACCCAGAAATCTCCAAGACTACAGAATTTGCCATTCTCTATGCGAGTTTCAAACAGTGGGCTTTGGCAAGGTTACAGTTTGAGATCCTGCTATTACACAAATAAGTTTGCATTGAGCTCTAGAAAGTGTTTTTTTTTTTCCAAAAATGTTGATAATCTCTTCCTTTCTCACACAAAGGATATTAAGTTGAAACAGGATGATAGAAAGCCTAAAGAGAGTATGACAGTTTAACAGAACCCTTGGAAGAAAGTCACAGGATAATTTAATAGTTGTTTTCTTTAACAGGATTTGTAGAAAATGTCTGTGATTTTATTTATATTTTAAACACTGAATGAGCTTGTTTTTCTGTCTGAAAAGCTGTGTCTGAGAACATCCAAGTTTGAAATATTTCAAGGTTAAAAAGAATGCCATTTATAGTAAACCTCGAAGCTCCAGTAGGTAGCAAGGATACTCAGTCTGGAAGACAAAACAAAGGTCCAAAAATTACAATTTGTTGAGCAGCTAAATCTGTCAATCGTAAAATAAATAGAGGAAAACTTCAATAAAATTTTTGATGAAGAATTCACAGAATGGCTATGTGAACTTCTTCAATATTGCCTAACAGAACAATGAAAAAACCCCCAAAAATAGGGTAAATTTTCAAAAATTGTGGTGTATAATCCACCTTAACATGCAGTGACCAGATGAGTAAGGTATGAAAAAATCTATATGAGAACTAGATTTTTTTTTCCCTTCATCTGAAATCACTATAGGCAGAAGATATTTGGCCATCATGCAGTGGGTAATGTGCAGGGCATGGGGAGAATAGGGAATTGCAGACAGGTGAGGAGGGGAGAAGGAGGACAACACTGTCCTATGATCCAAGAATCATCTGTAACATGGGGACACATGTGGCCTACTTCAGAACAGAGGAGTCAAACGAGGTTTGCACATCACAACTTCATAGTTCAAGCACCCAGATGCCTGCAATTGTAAAGCCAACTGTCTTTTCCAAATGACCTTCAGTCTCTATACATTCTAAGACTCCAAGTCTGGAAATATTATAAAAGAATGGTGGTTGGGTGAGTTTGTTTGCTTTTTTAATTTGATTTTTCAAACATAGAGCAAAGCTACTTGTCTTTCAAGAAGGTGAATAAGGAAACTCCAGAAAGCCCCAGGCACCAACTGGAAAAAAAGAAGTCATGAGCCAGGAAAAAACTCAACTTAACTGCTTAAGGCAATTAAAATGGGTAGGAATCACAAGGACAGACAAGTTAGCTACAGACACACTTTATGTAGCACTGCTCTGCTTAGGCACAACTGGTTTGTACTGCATTGAAAACTGAGCTTTTGTCTAGGCTGTGGCACAGCTGCAGAGGGAAGGGAACAGCAGAGAGATGCAAGAAGCAGGAGTGGGCTGAGGAGTAGAATTGTACAGAGCCAGAGGTAGCAATTACTAAACAAAACCCAAATATCATGCTAAACTTTCACTCCAGCAACCAATTTAGGGCAGTGTATGGAAATGGAAGGGAATTGGATTAGAGAGGGAGGGAGAGAGGGAGGGAGGGAGGGAGGGAGGGAGGGAGGGAGGAAGGAAGGAAGGAAGGAAGGAAGGAAGGAGGGAAGGAAGGAAGGAAGGAAGGAAGGAAGGAAGGAAGGAAGGAAGGA